>PDLN01000022.1:152768-279926 GCA_003369635.1 Coleophoma crateriformis
TATAAAGCCTTTATCTCGTAGTCTATATAATTATCTAGTTCTATATTAATAAACTTATTAAGATCTTCTTCTTACTCTTCTTCTCGTAAATCTTATTCTATAGGTAGTCTCCTCGAAAGTCTATCCGTAGCTTTATTTATATAGCCTTTAATATATCGTACTTTAAAATCAAATAATCGTATCTAGGTAAGCTATCTAGTAACCAAGGCTCTAAGGATATTATTTACTATTCGATTTAACTAAGTAACTAAGATATTAGTATTAGTTTCTAGAATAAAATTAGTTTTATATAGATAAAATCTAAATTTCTTTAAGGCTTTTAAAATAACTTAGTATTCTAGCTTTGTAGTATCGTAAACTCGTTTAGCTTTATTCTATATTCCGCTTTCGAATTATATAGGATATCGTTTACCTTCTTTAACCTAGTATATAAATCTACCTTACCTTACTCTTAAAGAATCTATTTTATAAATACGCTCTCCTACGCCTTTTAAATAGTCTATTTTAATTAAAGCCGGAGCTATTATTAAAGCTACTTTTAATTAACCTATAATGTTAATATATTCCTAATCCTAATAAAATTTAACTTCCTTCTTAAATAACTAGTAAATATACTATATAATTATAATAAAGTATTTAATCTAAATACGGAAATATACGTATATTCTTAAGAAAGCTCTAATATCCGTTAAATTTTATAGCTCTTTCTAATCTAGGATTTTAATAATCTTTATTATAGCTAGCGATCTACCTTCTATACTATAAATATAACTAACTATCTTTATCCTATTTACTAAGAACCTTAACTTTAGGCTAATCGTATACCCTAATCTTTTAATTATATAAAGTATTCGATCTAGATTCTATATAGTTTCTAGAATAAATCGTTATATTCTAGGTATAACTTCTTTATTTTTATAATTTGTATAAGGACCTTTAACTTTTATATCGTTAAAATATAGTATACTATAGTCTAGAATTAAGGGTTCTAGAATCGTACTTATAATCTTATAGAATTATACTATAGAATTAGTATCGCCTTATATAATTCTTATAGACCTAAAAAGTCCTAAGGGTATTATAAATACTATTAAATCCTAGCTCGTAACTACTAAAGGAACCTAGTTATATCCGGAAATAAAATTAAGTAAGTAAGTTAATTAATATCTTATAAATTCTTCTAAAAATTTATCTACTAATAGAGGTAATAAAGTATCTTATATCGTAACTTTATTCGTTTATTAAATATCGTTTATTAGTTAATAACCTTTTTTATTCTTAGCTACTAAAAACTAAGGATTATAGTAAGGTCTATATATAGGTTTAATAGTTCCTTTCTTATATCGTTTACGAATTATAGTAATAGTATTAGATTTTAAAGCTTTCGGAATAAGGTAGCCTAAGGTCTACTACGTTATATATAGAATCGTTTATATTTCTTATAAAGGTACTACCTTAAGACGTAGTAATCTTATTTCTTTAAAGTTAAATATAATATAAGCTTCTCTTATATATAATAATTCTATTAGAACCTCTCTTTCTTATAATATAATACTTATCCCGATTATAAGGTTCTTAATTCGTTCTAGTATTAATTATAATCCTTATATAATTCTTAAAAACTTTAAGGTAATTTAGTAATTATATAATCTTATCTCCGTTTATTTTTCGGTTTTTATAACTTTGTCTATCTAATAATAAGTACCTCTAAGCTTAGTTTTATCCGAAATACTATAATCTATAGGCTTAACTTTCTTATCTCTTCGTTTGTATAAAGTCTATATATATACTCTAATATTTCTAGGCTTCTAATATCGTTTTTTAATCTATAATAATTCTTTAAGGTCTAGTTTATCTTACTTAGTTAATTTAAAAATACTCCTTAATTTATCTAGTATAAAACTTTATAAAATTTTAATAATATTTATAGTATTTCTAGGTATTATATACTTTAATTAGTCTTAAAAATACTATCGTAGACGCTATTTATCTTACTAGTATATTACGTAACTTAGTAAGATCCTTAGCGCCCTTAGACCTTATATTCTACTAGTTAAATATAGAAATCTATAAAATAGTATAAAACCCTTAAACTCTAATTTCGATAATTCTAACTAATTTCTTTATAATAAATAATACTTTAGCTCCTTAGTATTTATAACTAAAATAAAATATACTTTTAAAAATAATAATTACGTAGTAGAATTATAACGCCCCCGCCCCCTTAGTCTTTTCCTAAATCGTATATAGAATCTTTATCGTCTAAAATAAGACTCCTAGGGAATAATTCTCTCTAAGTCTTCTTAGGCTTATTACCTATTCTAGTAACTCGAATAGAGACTCTTCTCGTTCGTTCGGAATTACTAAGTTAAGTTATTTAATAGCCTCCTTAGTTATTATAGTTAAACGATAAATTCGTAGCTTAAATAAATAGCTATCTAAGAATTATATTATTTCTTATACCTTCTATAATAAATAAATATTATCTACTACTAACTCCTTTAATATTTATTAGTATATCCTTATATATACTAATAAATAGTACTAGTAGACTTATAACTTTATATATTACTATTTTTAGGTTTTCTATTATAAGAATATTTAAAGCTAAAGCTACTTTTTTTTTAATAATATTTAGCTTTACTCTAGTATCTATAAAAGTATCCTTTATTCTAGATCTAATAGTTATTATTATATATAAACTATCTATAGTATAATAAAGCTAATCTCGTATACTAAAGACTCGAGTTTAAAAGCCTTGAAAATCCTTAGAAATAGTACTCTTCGTACTTTTAAGTAACCCTTTAAATAAGAGCTTTTATAGGTCTAGGGAATTTCTAATTAATTCTCGTCTAATAATACCTTGTATCTTATTATCTAATAGCTTATTTAGTAATTTAATAAGATCGGCTTACTACCTTAAGAGATTTAAATACTTTTAAATTAGTTAGTATTTACTTATAACTATAAGACCTTTTTACTTTAGAATCTTTAGTAGCTACTTTATCTAAGGCTTTTCGATATCCTTAGGTTCTTCCTTAAATTTAACCTTCTTTTCGACTTTGATAGGATTTAGCTTTAGTATAGGAACCTCCTTATTAAATAAATCTAGATCTATTATTTTTATATCTCCTTTAACTAAGATAGGCTTTTAATTCCTAGACTATAGTACTTTTAAAGTTAAATACTCCTTCTCTTTTTTAGCTTATTTCCGTAGTTATTTTTTTACTTTAGGTAACTTATAGCTTYTAGAGTCCYTATAGTTATTTCGAGTTTAACTACGAGTAACTATATATACTAAAAAAGGTATAAACTATYTATCTTYRTTTAATACTTCTTYYTATAAGATTTTAYTAYCTTTATAATTATTATTCCTATCCCCTTCTACTAAAAGGACCTTCGTATTAAATTTTAAAYTCTYTTAATACTTATATAGCTAGTCTACTTGAGGGCGACTCTAGTCTAAAAAGCTAAGCTTAGAGCCTCCTTTACTAATAGGTCCTAATTTAATTCGATTATTTTTACCTAGGTAAGCTTTCCCTATTACTTTATCTTCCTTCTATTTTTAGTATTTAGGTAAGCCGGCTCTATACCCTTATACGAAGTAATAGAAGTATTTAATATTATTATTAAAAGCTCCTCCTCCTACTCGATTAAAATTCCTAGCTTTACTAGAACTCGTATTTAAAGTTAACCTCGCTTTTCGTAGATTTATTTAATCTTAAAGCTAATTTATAGAAATATCTATATTCTTTATCTTTTTAGCTAAAGTATCGATTTCTTTATTCCTTATACTAGGTAGCTCTTATACTATTAGAGGATACCTCGTTAACTAGCTTAGTACTTACAAAGTAGGAGGAACGATAGATATCTTAAAGTAATCTATAAAACGTTTAAGCTCTTTATTCTAGTTTATATTACTTTACTTTTAAAAATCCTCTTTAATTTCCCTAGCCTAGTATTCCTTAAGTACTACCTCCGTTATCTTTTCGAAAAGTATAGTAGTAAGGTCCCGAGTATTAATATCGCCTTTACGAATAACTCTTTACCTAGTTCTAGTAGAAAGGCCTTATAAATACTAAAGTAATTATATAAAATTATTAAGCTAGCCTCTCTCCTTTAGAGTCTATAAAATATATTAAAATTAACGTATATAATTTTATAAGTTATCTAATTTCGTACGTTCCTTCTTAGCTAATACTAAAAGAAAGACTCTAGATATTCGTTATTATTAGATATCTATAGTACGATACTCTACTTTCAAGGCTACTTTTAACCTAGCCTAGTCTTAAATAAGGAATTTATTTATAACTTTAATATACTATCTAACCTTTAACTAATAATAAGAAGAAATCCTTATAAGTTTCTATAACGGTAGATAATAATAAGTATTATATAATTCCTTATATTATTTAAGAAACTTTATAATATTATATCCTTAAAAATAAGGAACTCCTTAAGATCCTAGTAATAGTATAATTAATAAGGTTAATTAAAATTAAGAGGTCTTTATATAAGATACCCTTAGAACCTTTATAGTATTATCTTTATTAGAACTCCCTTCCGATATAGGTAGTATTACCTTTAGCTTTATACTAATATTACTATACTTAGTAGCCTTTTTAGTATAGGGTAGTAACTAATTAAATAATACTAACTACTATTAGTATTAAAATAATATATTATATAGACTTTTAATTAAGTCCTAACCTTAGGAGCTATCTCCTATAGGTATTATCTAAGCTTTCTAACTTCGATAATAAAGAGCTATATCCTTATTAATCGTTCTTACTAACTTCCTAAATTTTCTCTAACTTTTTTTTCCTTGTTATTCTCCTTAGATAATACCTTAGCGGTACCTCTTATCTTATATATTAAAATACTAGTTAGCTCCTAACTATATTACTAAAAAGAAGGATAGAAGTAAGGTTAAAAAGAACCTTTCCGTAATAGCTTTATAATCGATAAAAACCTAAAAGAGATATAGTATAATAATACTAAATATTATATCCTAGTAGTATTACTTTATATATATATATCCTATT
This sequence comes from Coleophoma crateriformis, assembly GCA_003369635.1. Classification (NCBI taxonomy): domain Eukaryota; kingdom Fungi; phylum Ascomycota; class Leotiomycetes; order Helotiales; family Dermateaceae; genus Coleophoma; species Coleophoma crateriformis. The sequence goes on from PDLN01000022.1 coordinate 157,814, forward strand.
ACTTCTATAAGATTTACTACTAATATAAGGTATTTATACCCCTCTTTCGGTATCGATACTCGGTAATTATAGTCTTTATAGACTAAATTACGATACCCTCCTTCCTATAAATTATARGATATCGTAGGTTACTTATAGTATTCTTATATACTAACTATAGCCTAGTCGCTAATATCTACTTATCGAAATAACGACCTCTAAGGTACTCTTCGAAAAATAATCGTAGATAACTAAAATAATATAATAGTATTAGATAGACCTAATAAATACCTCCTAAGTTAAAGGGTTATTCGACCCCTCGTAATAATTACTAATATAAAAGGGAATATAAGGAGTACTATATAAGTACGGGTTTATTTAAGCCTATCTAATACTAATATAGATAAAAGATAGATAATATATAATAATTATTAAAGAATAGATAGAAGGATATTTTAATTAGGCCTTTAAAGGCTCTATAATCTAAATTATAAAATCCCTTCTAAAGTAGTATCTAGTTCCTCGTTGTCCTTTATAATTTTGTAAGTCTACTATTTAAATACTATGTAATAAGCTTAGCTAAGATAGAATAACGTTTTTCCTATTATATAATTCCTTTAAAAATAAAAGCTATAAATTCCCTACTATACTATATAATATTAGATTAAGAATAATTTAATACTTAGAAGTAATACTTACTTATAAGATAAAAAGCTCTAGCCTAGTTTATATTAGCTTATACTAGTTTTTTATAAGCTAGATATAAGCTAATAGACTAGCTTAGAAGATAATTATAAATACTATATTCTACGCTTAGCCTATACCTAAGTTCCTATTATATATCTATCTACTTAAATACTACTATAAAGAACTAGTAACCTATTTTTTAAGTAATCGTATATCGCTTTTGATTATTTATACGATATTATAAATAGGTTTCTAGTAGTAGTAAGCTATAACGATTATAGCTATATACTATCCTCGTTTTAGATCCTCTATAGACTTTTATAGACTAACTAATATAGAATATATAACGATACTATATAGCCTAAGCTTAAATCGAATTATATAGTTCTTCTTTAGAGGAATATATAGCCTTTAGGGGTAATAGTATTAATATAGTAGAAGCCTTAGGCGGTAGCTCTAGCTAAGGTTGTAAGTCTAGCTCTGACTATAACTAGAGCTCTGACTATAGCGCTAGCGAGGATGTAAGGGCTAGCGGAGGTGGTGATACTAAAATAGAGACTCGTATATCTATGTTTCGAGTATACAATTGATGTATATAACGTATGTATTGTATCTGAAGTGTGTGGAGTATGTATTGTATAGCGTATGTTGAATAGGGGTGGTGTGGAGTAGGTGGTGAGAAAATTGGTGCTTAGTAAGCACATTATTTCACCATGCATGGTGAACGTATTAGGACCCTGATGTCTGTCGCAAGTTGACTAATCTTTGCCCATTCACAATTCCTGGAACAAGTGCCGGCTATTTCCCGGACAATAAAGTCTCTAAGGGGTAGCCTGTTAGGAGATCTTCCTTGTATAGGTTACCAATATAGAGCAGAGAGTCTAGAAAGACATAGGTAAATGCACGAGGTTATACGCGTGGTAAGTAGGAAGAAAGAAGGTGATGATTCACCATGTAAAAGAATGAGAGTAATAGAGGATCAGCTGACCCTAACCACCCCCTCCCCACTCTTACTACCCGGAGCTGACACTGATCCCAGGCTTGAGTATTTTTCTTCTAGCTCTTTAAGACCATCAGTATTAACCCATCTATCTACTCGAGCTAAGTTATTATTCATGTAGAGTACTCTAGGAGAGGACTAAGTCTTGTATAGTCCTTCGAAAACCGAATATCTTATGATTGTGTCTACTTGTGATGTAGGTCTCAGAACGAGTTATGCAGCTTACGTCACCACAGCTTATGTAACCAAACAAAAAGCTGTGCCCGAAGTGATCAAGTGTAAGGATTCCGAAACAAGCGCGTAGTGAATACATTTCCAATCCGCGCCGTAATTTCGCAGCGCTACCTATGCAGTGGGACTACCACCAGCGCAGTTCTAGCCCTTCCAATTTGGTATCCCGACCTTGCCTCCGGTCAGGGTAACCCACGATGCATGTGATCGCCCCATCTTTGAAAAAACCTCACAACACTAGACAATCACACCAGAAGGTGAAGAGTGGTTGTCAGACATGCAAGTGAGTTGTGACAGCTCCGGATACTTCTCCTCATAACTATTCTGACACTCTTCCCTAGAGTTCGCCGAGTCAAATGCGATGAGCAGAGACCTTCCTGTCTTCGGTGTATCAAGTCTAAGAGGCACTGCGAAGGGTATGCTCCTCCCCTGAAGAAAACCACCAAACAGCCAGAACGGCCGCGCCTAAAAGCACAATTATTGCCGAAGCCCCAACACATAGGCTCATACATCATTCTCACCAAGGCGCCTTCTTTCTCTAGATTCGAAAATGAGGAAGAATCCAGGTACTTTGAAGTTTTCTGCACAAGCACTGCGTACGAGATCTTCCCAAACATTGAGATGGGAAAGCTGCGGTTGATATTCCTTCAGGCATGCGAGTCTAGGGATTCAGTCCGGTATGCTATCATTGCGTTGGGAGCGCTGGATATGACTTCCCAAGCATCGCGACTCAAAGGCGATACACGTGGTGCTGTGGGTGTTGATTATAGATATACGCCAAGTCATCACTATCAATCTGCGATTAAACTGTATACTCGGGCAATCAAACATGCTCAGATGGAACGGGAAACGGACCTTCGAACAGCCTTGATTACTTCTCTGGTCATTCTCTCGTTCGAGGGATGGATTGGAAATCACGAGGCGGCACTCCAGCAAATCGGGATCGGGACAAGACTAGTGAAGGAATGGAAGGAACGATACGAGTATACGACTATGTCAGGATATTCATCATCGGAATCTAGAGAGGATGAAAGTATGCTATCCCATGTCTTCATCCGCCTCTCTATACAATCGAGGTCACCCCCTACCAACCAGCCTCCGCCATCAGCGTCAGCCCCACTCCCACCACTGAAAATTGATCATCCAGAGGGACTTCAGCGAATTCCCGAGTCCTTCGACTCCCTTGCTGAGGCGGGGCAATTCTACGGTGCCATTGTGAAGTTTGCCGTCAGCTTTGTCGCACAGGGCCTGTCCCGCATTGCGCGCGCGACCAGTCTCACCGGGGCATACTTCGTCGGCGTCACCCACGACACCCTCCCCCCCGAAATCACCAACGCACAAGCCATCTTGACCGCGAGTCTGTATCGATGGATGACGGCCTTTACGCGGTTCAAGACCGTTCGCAAGTTCAAAACGCTCGAGGAGAAAAAGGCCGCCATCACGCTCGAACTGCAGATGAAAGCTACCTACATGGGTGCCGTCAAAGCTCTGGCGCAAGATGAACTGGAGTTCGACAAGTATTATGGAGTCTATCGTGATATCGTCAATCTTTCCGAGGAGCTTCTGACCTGCTCCAATGCGTCCCGAGCTCCCCGGTTCAGCTTCGATTGTGGCGTCATCATCCCTCTTTGGTTTACCGGACACAAATGCCGGGACCCGATACTTCGGCGGAGGGTCATTTCCCTGCTGATCAATTTCCCGAGGAGAGAGGGGGTGTGGGATAGTACCTTCGCGGGGCTGGTCATTGAGAGTCTGATGAAGTTTGAGGAGCAGCACATGGAGAAGGGGAAGATACCGGGATGGGCCCGGATTCGCAACACCAGTTTCGACATTGATTTAGAGAAGCGGACGATAGAAGTCAAGTGTCAGCAACGCACGTCGGGGACTTCCGAGGAAGTGGTCACGCAACGGAAGATGCTGGATTATTACGTTCACACGGGCATTGCGTTGGAGAATATAGGGGCGGTGATTGCACGATAGATCATCTAGAAGCGCACGAACGCGCAGCATGCATCGTATATAGACATAATTTCTTTGTTCATTAGAGCGTATTCGCATCTACTTAATATCAGAGCTGGCTCAATACAAAAGAGAAGCCTAGCAGCGGATGCTTCAAAATCAAAACTCTTGGGTATTCGCATGAGTCCAACTATTCCATCTCAACATCCTCATCCTCGTCGTCCTCATCATCATCGTCATCATCATCAATCTCAACATCGCTGTCAATCGAGTCGGCGAAGAAATAATCAATCGCATCAGGCCAGATATCCTCCGCGATGGAGATGGCAATATCGTGACCTGAAGGGAACGTCTCGACGTCCTCTTCCGCGAAATCGAACTCATCATCCTCGTCATCATCTTCCATCTCCTCCTCGTCAGTACCGCTGAGGGCAGCGGCGCGACGGGCCTTGATCTCAGCCCTGGCTTCCTGGCTCTCAGCAGCAGATGTCCAGCGACCACGGTACGAGAAGAAGTTGAAGAAGCTAATCGATCCGTTCACGCTCTCCGAAAGCAGCTTGGTCAGAGCCTTGTACTGCGGCATCTCCTTGGCAGCCGCATCCCGGGCCTTGCGGGCGTTGCCCGTCAGTACAGCGTCAAGCTGTTGGCTAGGCGTCTGCTTCTGAGCGCCCCAGAACTGGTACGCGGCTTCGGTGAGGCCTTCCGTCAAGTCCTTTCCGGCCTTCCAGTTGATCCTGATCGGGTCCGAAGTCAGGCCGGCGGAGCCCTCCTTGGTGTAGCGGAAGTACAGCGTCTTGGAAAGGATGCGATCGGAGAACCACTCGTTCTCCTTGAAGTGGAAGTTGATGGTGATGCTGCGCGGCTCGCCGAAGTGGTCCAGGCCGGTGTCAGTGGGCTTGGCACCGGCGGGAATCTCCGGGCGAAGAACCTCCACTTTGGTGAGGGCGTTGACGAGGACCTCGGAGTCGGTCGGCGTGATGGTGCCTTCAAGCTCCATGGCGGCGTTCTCGAATACCACGGCCCAGAAGCCGGGGATCTTGTCGATGGTCTGCTGGCGCTGAGCAAAGATGGGCGCCATCATGAGGTGCTTCTTGGCCGTGACCTCGATGTCAACATCTGAGATCCGGGAATCAAGGAGCTCGAGCTCCTTGATCGCCTGGGGATCGATAACAACCGACTCTTCGGAAGACATTTCAAGTGATCAGAAAGTAGAGGGCTATATGAAGATGACAAATGTAGAATATTGTAAAAGGTTTGGAAGAGTGAGAAAATCGTGACTTTTGTTCGACGAAGGAATATATATGTAAAGTATATAATATTTCTCGTTGCCTAGTCACTAGAGTTTGCCAAAGGTATTTGTAACTCCTCCCTTCTTGTTTATATTTTGATTGAAAAATTGTTATCCTAGTCTGAAGAAAAAATCTTGTCGAAGCGGATCCTGACAGCTTCGGAGCGAATGGATTAGTAGCGTGTCACGTACCTGACCCCCTACGCGGGCTTATCTTCCCGCAGGGTCTTTGTCCGACACGGCAGTCCAGAGGGTTCTAGGCTAAGCGAGATCATGACTAACTTGACCAGGTAAGGCGGTGGCCTGGGTGCACGTTAGACCGGCGAGAGGGTTCGAAGAAAACCTCAAGTACTTGGAACCTTCTGGTCAATACCTCCTATTGGGAACCGTGCAGGACACTTGATCACGTACGAGGGCCGACGAGCATAGCTATTACCCGAGCTATGCGCCAGCTGGTAAGGACGAAGAGCGCGAAAGCTAGCGGGGAGATAGTGATATAATCAGGTGACCCTTGTAATATCACGTGCTCTGCTCCCCCCCCTCCCCTCTTTCCAGGATCCTCAGCACCTTTGGAGGACTCGACATACCTAGTATTCTCAAGAGTCCTAAAACGACCCAAGCTTTTATATTCTCCATTGAAGAAATTCATTTAGGGAAATACAAGTTGTGTTTCTAAGACAACTACTTGAAGGAATAACCTTAATATCATCTCCTCTTTAATGATATGCTTCATGACACATCAATTCCTGATACTCGGACCATCCTTTGCTCCGTGCTACACCACGGGCGAACTAATATTGGAAAGGAGAAGCACCCTTTCCCCAGTACGAGAAATCAATCCGTATTTTTCTATACAGCCTTCTCCGCGCCTGTAGTGGTAGCTTATCCCTCCCTGGCTTCGCTTCTGGTTTGTCTATAGCGAGACGATTCGGTAGAAACCTTATACAGCCCGATATACTGCTTTCCGAAGATCCCGACACTAAATTTTCGAAATATCAGGAAGCCGTTGAGACACCTATCTTCCGTCGTCGATTCCCCTATGTGCTTGTCAGGTATTAAGATTCGCTCATCCGGAGATGTTTCCAAAGGTGCTTATTCTCTATGAATGGTAGATGCTCAGGTGTGTTATTTGTCATATTGAGACTCTCTTGTGGCATCCACCAGAACATGATTCAGAGGTGGCTTCTGTTCGATTATCATTCTGCAAACCATAGCAATTGAAAGAACATGCCGATGCGAATAAAAGATCTAGTGAATTCTTGCAGTTCTTTGCAGTTCTTCACATCTGCCAACCTTGTGAACATGTACAGAGTATTGGATGGTATGGTAGGCATGATTTGAGATTCAAAGTACGAACCTCCAAGGAAATTGTTCTGCACCAAAGTTTGCAAGAGAAACCGGCCGAGAACTTTGTTAAGTTTTGAGGAAGGTTCCGACTTGAAGAGTATCAGACCCATTCTCATATGCGCAATGGCTCCGTGGTAATTGTATTGCATGGGGTCCTGGCATATAAATAGAATGCAAGAGACTAATACCGCGGACCGGGAATCATTAATCGTTTATAGCTGATGAGTTTGTCGAATTAATTCATGAGCAAGTGCTAGTCTTTGTTGATTCTGATTCCTGTTGTGGTATGGGTTAGAAAACCCCGGCGAGTTTGAGGGTTTCATGAACAATACTGAGAGCCAGGATAGCATGACATATCGAAGATTCATAGTGGCTCAAACGTAATACTACAGTTTCTCAGTTATTTCCAAAATATTTTCACATCTGCAGCGGTAAGTCGTCGAAAAAGGTTCAGTCTTGGTAATTCCTCGAGTGTACAACTGAGGATTCGGACATGGAAAGCAGAAATAGCCAACGTAATGGCAACCTGCTTCTAATGCTTGGCCTCGGGTGTTCGGGCGTTCGTGGCAACTGGTTCTCTGTTGGTATCAGGTTGGCAAGGTTCACTTAATCCGTCGCATTTGCGTCCAGTTGAGATACATCTTTGCCAGGACGGAAAGTCCTTATTACACTTGACTCCTGATTCCACATGTTTATGGAAGAGAAGAAACAGACAAACAGGGGAAAATGTGACTGGGCAACTACGCGACAGGTCATACATCCGCTTCGGTATCTAGGGCTTCTTAATATGCTTCGCTCTGGTTTCTCAGTATCGTACATAGTTTCGGTGCTACAGGAAGTCCGTGGTGTGGCCGCCTCTCTTGCCTGAGACATTAAGAAGAGGCCGTCTGTCGAATATATGGACATACCCGACAAGAAATAAAAAGAGCGACGTCTGCAGCAGACAAGGATGGATGTGGAGGTCCGGATTGGAGGAAATAGTATGAATTCAGGACAGATGATTGGATGTAAGCAGCCGCGTAATGTCAACAAAGGGACCGCGCTGAGATTCGGCGATCGAAACACCGATACTTGATCGCCAAGCCATGCAGCTGAAATTCCGCGAGCACGCCAATCAAAACCCCGATAATTGACATGGATCGTCCTCGTAAAGAATTAAGATATGGGCATAGAACTCATTGCTGCAGCGATGACTAGGGTAGAGTAAAGCACTTGCTTGGACTGCAGAAAATACATCTTGGCCTCCGACCTTGTTCATATATAGGAGGGTCGCACACCATGGCAATAGTTCTTAGCCAAAGCTCCTACGACCCTTCTAAAGGAAACCTTCCACGACGTAGCTATCAACGGACCTCCACTTCACGATCTGCTTTTTGAGCAGATCCCTTCTTGAGCCTCCATCATGGTCAGTTGTGGTATGTAGCTGCAAATATAGTCCAACTCTGCTTTCTCCAGTTCCGCTGACAGATTTCCCTAGATCTCAAGAATCCGGACTATGGGTTCAATTATTGCCCCTCACTACCAGCAGCCATACTCTTCACCGTGCTCTACGGCCTTGCGGTGATAGGTCACATATTTCTCGCATACAAGTACCGCAAGCCATTTTGCTGGGTTTTGATTATGGGCGGAACCTGGGAATTCATTTCAATTCTGACTCGAGTTGTGTTGATTTTCTCCCCATATAACCAACCATTGTCCAACGTCTCTTTTGTCTTCCTGGTCCTTGCGCCACTCTGGATCAATGCATTTGATTATATGGTTCTGGGACGCATGATATACTACTTCCTACCGGATCATAAAGTGCTGGGAGTGAGAGCGGAGAGAGTAGCTGTGTTCTTCATTACTTCGGATATCACGTAAGTAGATACCTGCTTCGACATGGTGAATCACGCTGACAGTGAATTTTAAAACAGGTCTTTTCTCATCCAGCTCTGCGGCGCCCTATTTGCAGTCAGAAAGAATGCAACCAGCACTACTCAGGGTTTGCATATTTACACTGCAGGTGTCTGCATTCAAGAAGCTGTGATTATTGGATTTTTTGTTTTCAGTATCATATTTCAAAGACGTTTACCATCTGCTACAAGATCCTCAGGAGCCACCAAACTTATATACGTATTGTATGCCTCTCTGGCTCTGATTACTGTAAGTCTCGAAGAGCGTCGACTCGACACAACTTCAAACAAATACTCTCACGGACTGACAATGACAAGTATCGCATCATCTTCCGAATAGTTGAATTCTCAGCCGGCGCCAAATCGTCGATCCATAGGGCGATCAACAACCATGAGTGGTATGTCTACGTCTTTGACGAGGCACCTATGCTCCTTGCTTTAGTCGTGTTCTTGATCTATCACCCTGGAAGGGCTCTTAAAGGACCGGGATCTGAGTTCCCCAAATTGACCAAGGAGCAGAAGGTTGCGAGGAAAGAGGAAAAGAAAAGGATTAAAGACGAGAGGAAGATACAACAGAGCGGTCGTGGGCATATGTCTAATGATTCGAATCATATTGGCTTGGTGGATACAGATGTCGAAGCGCGTCGTTAAGCTAGTGATAGGAGTAGCAGGTAATCAGCATACTAAAATACAGATTTATCAAGGATCAAAATCTCAGCGTCAAACATGAAAGTGTGACGAAAGATTTGGAAGAGCTATCTTGCTCATGGTTCCTTACACTACCCTGAAATCTCCCGCCATTTTTGGATAAGGGTGATTACTCCGGTGCATAGTTCAACGTGATATATGTTGTTCCTCTCCTACATCCACACAAATCCTGCCACTTCCTAGGGAAAGCTCATGGAATGAGGGGAAGAAGTCATCGATTAGAATATTTGAATACAATCAACTCGGCGACAAGATGTCACAACCAACTTGTTTAATGATCGGTATAGTACACAGAGATAGAGGTTTCATTTTGCTCATGTCTCCAATCTGATGTTATACAAGAGATAGTTTACAGATTCACTCCGCTTATGTCTCCAATCCTCCCTTTGATACGTATCGAATGCTCCGCCTGACAACTTTACTTCTTCAGTCCGCTAGTGTCATGGATCGCGTTTGGAACCGCCTTCTCGACACTCTCTGGAAGAGCTTCCTGCAGCGCCTGAGGCACCTTGCTGTCGCCAGTGGCGTGGCTGACCTTGCCAGTCTTTGAGTTGGAACCGGTATTGTGGACGGCGTCTGGAAGCTCATCCTCAATCTTCTTGGGTGCCTGTCTTTGGATAGAGCCGGGGACGGAAGACTCAGTTGCGTGCGAAACGCCCTGGCCTTGTTCGTTCTGTGATGCCATTTTGGTGGATGTGGTAGTGTAGAATCTGCTGGTAGCGATGGATGTTGAAGGTCTGAGGATTTGATTGATGGTTGATCTGAGCATGATATTGTTGGATAAATGAGGGAAAGAGGGGTCTGTTGTCTTGAATATATATCTCAGGATGCACCACCATTCACCGATCTATCGATCGTGACGTAGTAGAAAATGGCCAATGGGTAAACATATCTACGCCCTCTAGTGATGCATCATGACCAACGGAGACGTCGCATTGGTTCGAAGTAGTTGATGGAACTGCATTGAGTGTACTAATGATTCATTACTCTTAATGTCAGTTACATCATGAGCACCAGACGATTTGATTAGACAGACACCGAACTGTGACGCTTGCCGACGGGTGGAAGTTCAGACGATGGTGAGTAAGCACGCGCTCATTGGTTACAATCGTGACATCATTACACTTCGAAGACGACTTTCTTATGTCTCAAACACCATATATACTCTATCTAACAATTCATTTGCAATGAATCCAGGTCCTCCATTAACAAGATGTGATCGCGATGATTGTCAATTAATTGTCAAGATTCGTTTTTGTTAGCAGAGTTATATTATCCGTACTAGAAGTTAACTATACCTAGCTCTGATAAAACGACACCTAAGTAATACCTCGCTTATCATGTAACTTACGCTATCTATTTTACAGTTACATTACTACGGTTTTATTTTTAACTATACTTAAACTACTAGCTATATAAACTAAGGTAATAGTAAAATCATTAAGGACTATATAGGAGTACATGTATCACGGACATGAAAGGAAACAGGAAGAGTGTTCCGAGTGTTACTAGTGCCTTACTCTTGCGTACGAAAGTACGTGCCTGCTAGCAGTTGAAAATGTAGAACCGGCGGCGGACATCCGCCGGCCAAGTATGCGGAGCCGGAGTTACAATGAAACGCCTCTGAGAATACGGAAGACTGTATGCCTAAGGTATGTAGCCATCTTTGTCCGACAGGTAGTGGCTGTGACTTAGGGTAGAGCCTTCAACTTCACCTTAACGTTATTATCAATATAAAATAAATATTGATCGAGACGACAACCGAAGCTATATTCACAACACCACTCGCAAAACATACATTTTTTCCCGTAATGGCCTGGGAAGAGATCGAATCCGGAGTCTACAGGGCGGAGTTGGGAGGGTCGGAGAAGATCTACCACAGAGTCAGCGGTCTTTTCGCCCATCTCAAGAAAGAGCATTATCGAGTTCATTGCGCTTGTTCTCTTGAATTCGGTGCCGGTTTCCAAGGACGTGACCCTGCCACCGCCGTGAAAGAAGCATGGAAGACTTTACGAACCGAACTTCCAACCCTGGGGGTTATCGCAGATGGGGCCAACCACAAGGTATACCGAGTGCTCGATGCCCAAGGCGAGCAAGATTGGCTTGACCAGACATTCTTTCTTGAGCCGCCGGGAAAGACATCAAATGAGGTTATCGCACGCGAACCAAGCGACTTCCCGACCCTTCACTTCCTGCCTTCGTCGTCAGAAGTCGTCTTCTTGTGCTCGCACTGGCGCATCGACGCCCTAGGAACCAACTGGATCCTCGATCGCCTCTTGACACTGCTCGCCACACCAGAGGCTGCCAAACCTGTCCCACCAACCATTGACTCCATCTCCCCAGCCCTTGAAGATGCCTACGGCGCACCGGACCCATGGACGCCGGAACAAGAGGAGTATGCTCGTTTCCATATCCAGAGATTCCGTGAGAACTCCTTTCCCAACGACCGACTGCGATACAAAGGCGACGCCAAAACACCACCTGGAAACCCCGTCCGCGCAACCATCATCTTCACCCCAGAAAGCACAGCTTCTCTCATTGCCGCCTGCAAGTCCCACGGCATCACCGTCACCACCGCCACCATGTCTGCCCTCGGGCAAGCCGTCTTCGCGTTGGCAGATCTCGATGATCGGGAGCCAAAGAGAGAAAAGTGCGACTACACCTTCGCGACATCCATCAACGTGCGCCCCAAGCTCCAGCCGCCGTACCATAGCCGCGCCCATGCGACGCAGACGTACGTCGCGGGCACTGGATGTCGGGTGCGGCGCGGCGCCAATCTCATCGAGTCCGCGCAAGCACTCCGCCAACACTTCAAAGCGATGTACGACGACGACCGTATCCTACAGAGTCTGCGTGCCATTTACAGGCTCAACAGCGATGCCACGCCAGTGAACCAGAAGAAAGGGGCCGCTACGAACGGCAATTTGCCGAAGCCGGAGAGTCAGGCGCCGCCACCACCACCCAGTAATATCACGATCAGTAGTCTTGGTATTATCGACGAGTATGTTACAGGTGAGTACGGACAGGGCGCAGATGGTAAGCCCATAGTGAGGGTGCGCGAGTATAACTTCGGTATCGAAATGATGACTAGGCAGATGGTTTCATATGTGGGCACGTTTCAAGGGAGGTTGCAGTTGGCGGTGAGTTATAACGATGGGTACTATGATGAAGATGTACCTAAGAATGTCTTGCTCCGAGTGAAGGAGGCATTGGCGCAAGGACTGGGACTGGAGCTGGAAGCCTCGTGAGGTCCGTGGGCATTATTTGCAGTATGGGGGCTCATGAATATAAATGCCGTGTTTTTGGCTCTGCTACGCTTTAGAGAGAGTACAGTGAACACCCTAACAGTTATTTTGCAAACAATTTAAAAGTTTTCAAACTGTCACTCCGCTTTAAGACAGCGTTCTCTCTTTGTGAGCCAAAAGATATCGCTCCAAATGTCTAAATCATATCTAGTAACGGAAGAAGATGCTTACTGAACTCTACGTGCCTTAAAGAGAAGTAATTTGATTCAGCAGCTTTTCTCATTGAAAGGATATCTACATTTCACGCCAGTAACCGCGACTCAATTCATTCTGGTAATTTGACAATTTTCGTACTTAGTCTTGCGATAACTGTCCTCTTGTAGGGGACTACACATCCTGAGAACTCCTACTCAAAACCAGAAACGAATGACACAAGCGAATGTAACGAAAAACAGAAAGAGAAGACTACGAAGGAAAACCAGCCGGTATCACATCAGCAACCATATGCACATCTTAAGAAACGCCAGCGGATTTCACATGCTCGCTTTTCGATGCCGCAAGACACGCCAGTCCCGCCAGGGAAGGGCTCTGCATGATCTCGAAACTAGAAATCTCAGCCGCGACTTGATGACGGAACAAATTGCGCAGCTCGACGGCCACAAGGGAGTCAACACCATGAGCGCCAGGCGACTTCGTCATATCCACATCCTCCGCAAGGATCGTGAAGACATCAGCAAGTTTCTGCGCGATTGCCTGCGTTACAAGACGCTCGGCTTCGCTTCGGGAGGAAACTACCGCGAGCTGGCTGGGAAGCGAGGCACCACCGTCCTTGCTGTCGCCTGCCTCCTTGTGCTGTTGCGGCTGGCGGTATCGTAGGGCCCAGAATCGTGCGTCGCGACCAAGTTGTGATGAACTATCTTGGTTCCAGTGTGCGCCCGGCCCGACATTGATACCTGCCACAATCTGTGCTTCAAAGGGTGCAAGGATAGCCAACTCGATCAGTTTAAGTAAACTCTCTTCGTCAAGCACCATATGTCCGAGTCTGGCCATACGATTCCCGACTCCCGCCGTCTCGGCGACGTACCCGACAGACTTGACGGCGGGCAGGTCGAGGGATACACATGGTAAGCCACGATTTACACGCCAGCGCGCCAGTGCGTCCTGGTAGGTACCGCCAGCTGCGTAGTTCGATTGACTAGCATTCCCTAGTGTTCCGACGTTGGATGAGAGGATGACGAAGAAGTCGAGGTCGGAGGCTTGTGGGAATCGCGAATGTAGATTCCAGGTGCCGTTGACTTTGGGTAGGATGGCAGTTTTCCAGGCATCGATTGTCATCTGTTCGAGTAGAGAGTCCTGAAAGGCAAGTTAGTCTGGAGTCCAAACTTGAGGACAGATGTTGGTTTTGACTGCCTACCTGAAGGACCATTGCAGCTTGTATAATACCTCGGACTGGTGGAAAGCCTTCCCGCTCGCAGTCTTGTAGCGCTGATGTGAGATCTGAAGGGTTTGAAACATCGCAGCTGATGGCCTTGATTCGACAGCCTGTTTCTTCCATTATCTCAGTCACGAAACCTCCAGTGTTCTGCGCCTCGCCGGCACTACGTGACAGGAGAATCAAATTATTTGCGTGATGCTCAATCATCCACGTTGCTACCGACCGACCAATACCGCCGACACCCCCAACTAGCAAGTAAGATGCATTCGGGGAAAGCCTGAGATTCTGGCGGTGTGGAAGTACGGGAACGGTCTCCTGGAAACCAGTCTTTAATACCACTTTGCCTGTGCTCTTCCCGCTTGCGAGGCGTTCGAACGCCTGAGCAGTTTCGGCGATTGGGTAAGTAGTGATCGGCCAGACTGGTGCGAGCAGGTTTTCCATCAACATGCTAGCTATCTCGGTAAGCGCGCGGTGAACGCTCTGAGGGCGATGAAGCATCATGGAGAGTAGGCTCACTGATGAGAAGGAAATCTGACGAGCAAAAGGACGCATTTCCAAATTGCTGTTGCGCTCGAGATCGCGAGCTCCAATTTCTACAAAGTGTCCAAAGGGCGCGACAACATCGAAGCTTGACTGCAGGAGTGAACCTGATAGAGAATTCAGAACAACGTCGACACCTCGTCCTGTAGTCGCTAAGAGAATGTCCCGTGCAAACGACGCATCCCGACTGGAAAAGATATGGTCCTCTGGTATGCCATACTTGCTTATGATCAGGTTCTTCTTCTCTGGCGAGCTCACTGTTGCGAAGATGATTGCGCCGACATGCTGAGCGAGCATCATTGCAGCCTGTCCAACACCACCGGCGGCGGCATGTATCAGCACGGACTGGCCTCGCTGTAGACGGCCTATTTCGCAAAGACCAATGAAGGCAGTACTAAAGGCGACAGGAATGGAGGCGGCTTCTTCAAATGTGAGTGCATCGGGCATGTGCATTAGATTGGTCCATTCGGTCTGCACGCGACTAGCAAAAGGACCTCGGAGCAATCCACACACACGGTCTCCCGGAGTGTAGCCATTAGACGCGGCTAGACTGCCAACTTTGGTGACGATGCCTGCACATTCCGTACCCATCACACGCTCGTCTAGCTGATCCAAGGCCACCAAGGCATCTCGGTGGTTGACTCCGTACGCGTGTGGTTCTATCTGGACCATGTTATCTGGAATAGCGCTATCACGGCGGATACTAGGCCGAACATCATGATCGAATGCAAGTGTGTCCAGTAAGCCTGGAACACCAATCTGTAAGCAGAGTGGGTAGTCCGCCTGGTGAAACGGCTCGATCGAAAATTCCTCTTTCGCAGAATAATGGGTAGACTCGGGTAGAACAATACTATTTTCCTTAATACTCTTTTTCAGCCTTGGGATTAATATGCACCTTTCTCGCTCGGCGTACTCGAATTCATCCGGCGCATCATACGCGGAGGTGCCATGTGCACTTGCGAACTCCGCCCTTAGGACTCGAACGATAGCAGAATTCGACTTCTCGGACCAAGAAGATGTCTTCGGATCCAAGTCCAGTGTCAAGAATTTGCGGCCTACGTACTCATTCCGCATGGTCCGCATTAAGCCGACAGCAAGACCGCGATCGGGTTGTTCGCACTCGACCGCCCCTCCATGAGTGATCCAAAGCAAGCCCTTGCAGGAGGTGGTCATTGCTTTGATGCCCTCTAGTTCGGGCGCTTCAAGATTGTGAAGAAGTGCTTGGTTCATCTCGCCCAAAAAGACACAGACTTTACCTGTGTATGCTAGAGGATGGGAAGATTCTAGAATTTGAACTGGTATCGCGGGTCCATTCTGGCTCGTTGTGCCGGCAATGGCATGCTGAAGAGATTCTTGCCAGTCGCTTGGGGGAGGCGCCTTCGCGCTAATGACGAGCACGATATCTTCGAGAGCTAAGTCTTGGGGTTGAGAAGGCTGGGCGGCTGACATGATGGTGCTGAAAGAGTACAACTCTTCGCTCTCGCAATCATGCACTTCAAGATCGACACCTGTGAATCCTGCACCCTTGAGTATCTTGTCCCAGAACGGGACACTCAAGGACGGGCTCGATGTTCTCTCTTCCTCTTCACTAAGCCACCAACCCGGAACCAGGCCAAACACAAACTGTACATCTACCTGATCTTTCGTCGTCTCAACCATGAGGAGACTTCCCCCTGGCTTCAGAAGCTTGCGTACGTTGGCCATGGTGCTGGCCATTGACTTGGTCGCGTGCAGAACTTGACAGGCAATGACGATATCGTAGCTACCACTCTCAAACCCTTGGCTGGATGGCTCTTTCCCAACATCGAACATGCTGTACTGCATGATTTCGCTCCATTCGGAGAATTCGACCGCCGCTGCCTCAAAGAACGCCGCTGAAATGTCGGTAAAGTGGTACAGTGATGCTTTCGGACCCCCAGTCTGAGTAGTACCCAAGGACTTGAGAGCATACCTTGTCTGACCACCGGTACCACCACCAATCTCAAGGATGCGTGCGCGCGGATTCTTGTGCACTATGCGCTCTAATAAAGTTGCCGCGTGCTGGAAGGAGCGATCGGACTTGAGCATGTTGCTATAATATTTGTACAACAACTTGCCTTCCATCATTACCTCGAGGGGCGCGACTTCGCGACGGAGCATCGCTGCCAGATGCGGACCTACTTGGCATGTCATCTCACCATTGACGCTGGCCTTGGCCGCTTCATCTATGCGCCTGCGCCGTTCGGCAGGGTCGTCCGACATCCATTGCGCGCTATCAGGACCAAGCTTGCCATCCTTTGCGAGCTGAAGTTGGTCTTTCAACCATGTGTGGTATTTCTTGTGGTGATCGTCCAGCTGCTCTATATCAGACTCGGTGAGTTCGGCAAGTGCATCGTCTATGTAGTAGATGGAAACTCGACGTAAGTCCATGACAATTTCAGTTTCCTTCGGGTCGGGAGGGCTGCAAAACTGTTGCTTAAGGGTCTGCAGATTTGCCGCGTTGACAAGGGACATATCCGCTGCCCACTCCAGCTTGTTGCATATCTCTTTCTCCCACGGCTTAGATTTCTGTTGCTCAGAACTGGAAGTCCCAGCGCCGATTGATCGGAGGACTAAGCCCTCCATTATCAAAACGGGAAGAGTAGTCTCGCTGGGCTTTTGTTTACCATCAGTCACCGTAACATCGGCGTACAGACTCCGCGCGTCATCGCGGCTACACGAAGCTTGAGCCGTCAAGTGATGGCCAGTCTCGCGGGAGATGCTATTCGATACCCACAGTTTTGAGATGGCCTGTGGCACTTTGAGACTGCCCTGTCTGAGCTGTGTTTCCGACAAAGTAGTGTAAGCGGCTTGAATGACTGAATCGAGCGTAGTAGGGTGCACGAGGTGACTTGGAGGTAGAGAGTTGGGTACAAAAGGGTCGCCGACCTCGAACGTAGACTCCGACTGTTTTGACTTAATTGACTGGGCGATACCCTTTATGTTCTGGAAGGTAGGTCCGTACTTGATGCCCGAAGATCGCATGCTATTATAGAAATCGTCAGATCCTAGGGTGCGCCATGAATGTAAAGATGTTTTCTTTCCAGTTGTAGATGTAGTAGTCCTCGAGGTCTCGCTTGCAGGGCTATAGTCAACCGATATCATGCCTGTTGCATGCTGAGTCCATTTTGCGTCGGCTGTTGTGACTGAAGAGACCACGAATTGCATCCAGCCCTGCGATCCAATTGCCTTGTCACTAGAAGGGCTGAAGCTGGTCTCAATCTCAACACCTTGATCGTTATCAGGCAGGACGAGAGCGTGCTGGATATCAAAATCACGCAAGAGATACCCTTTCACAGGCTTCTGCATATCCTCGCCTTCTCGAGCTTTCACAAGCTGTGCCATACCTTCGATTGCGCGACAAATAAACCCAGCGGCTGGATACAAGATACTAGAGTCTATGACATGGTCTCTAGCCCAAGCTGTATCATTGATACGGAAGATGTGCCGCCATGATGGGGTACGTGGGTTCGCCCACGGCGCCGGCGAGCCTAAAAGCTCATTCGGCGGTTCGGATCTTTCACGAATGGCTTTATTAACTCGCGACTCATGCCAGTGCCTGGTTTTATGATCCCAGGAGTAAGACGGAAGATCGGACATCACTCGAACGTGCGGCCATTTGCCCCAGGGGAAATTGATGGGGCCCAGGTCGAACGGGTGACCTTCGCGGAGCAAACTCGTAACAAGATCTTGCATACTATCCCTCGCGTTGGTTTTGCGTAGCAGACAGCTATAGTATGGGATCTGGACGCCATTGAATTCTGGAAGTCCCATGATCTCTTTGATAGGCCCGCCGAGTGCAGAGTGCGGGCCGATTTCAATTATGGCGTCGACGCTGGTGCCAGTGGGGTCGAAGTCCCCCAATATCATGTCTGTTATAGCATCCACAAAACGTACTGGTTGGGTTAAACTTTCGACCCAGTGATCCGGATGCGCGAGATCCTCGACATCATAAATGCGACCGCCAGTGACAGGTGAAGAAAAGGCGATAGTATCGAGAGCGTCGCCTTCGTCCGCCGATTGTATATGGTGGTTGGCGAGGGCCTCACGGTAAGGTTCAGCAACCGGATCCATGTGATGGGAGTGGTAGGCCGTCTGAACTCGGAGTTTACGCGCGAATATGCCCTCACTTTTCGCCATGTCTTCAAGCTCTTGCACCGCAGAAAGATCGCCGGCCACCGTCACGCTTGAGGGACTGTTGATACATGCGGCCACAGCCCTACCCGTTTTCAATCGATCGAGATACGAATTGGTATCCTCAATGCCTGCACCAACCGCAATCATGCCACCTTTGATACCCTCGCCGTGACATGCCTTATCAGCCGTGAGCACTGCTCGGTGATAGGCAACCGCCATTGCTGACTTGTAGCTCAGCGCACCCACCTGGTAGGCCGCGGCGATTTCTCCACTCGAGTGGCTCGCAACCGCGGTGGGTGTAACTCCCCAGGCACGAAGCAACCGCACCAGTGAGATCTGCAAGGCAACGCAGATCGGTATACTCATCACCGTGTCGTTCACTCTGCTTGTTTCGGCATTGCGGTGGAGTTCTTCCAACAGCGACCAGTCTGCACCGAGGTCCTTCAGGTATGTCTCGCCCTCTTGTAAAGAAGCCTTGAAGGGCGGATACGCAATTATTAGCTCCCGACCCATGGCGTGCCACTGAGCGCCTTGTCCAGTAAATACCATGCCGATCCTTGGGCGCCGTGAAGTACGGATTGGCTTGAATTGTGGTGATTCTAAAGCTTTTATAACCTCATCGATACCTCGAGAGAAAGGAACACGATGTGCGGCGACCCAAGGAAACAGCGTTCGGCGCTGTCCCAGGGTGTACATAACATTTTCTAATAAGGATTCCTCATTGGCTATCCCTTTCTTGTTCTCCAAGTAGGTTTTAAAGCTTAAAACGGAGTTCTTGCAGCCCTCTTCACTCTTTGCGCTCAGGATAAGGACTTTCGTTTTGTCCTTGAGTGATGGCTGCGGCGCTTCGCTGCGAGGCAAGAAAGAATCTGCGCTTTCCACGATAACATGGGCATTCGTGCCACCAGCTCCGAAGCTGTTGATTGAGGCTCTTCGGACGCCGCCTGGACCTGACGGCCAGTGGGCAGTCTCTGTAACTACCTGTAGTTTGGCGGACTCCAAGGCAAGGTCTGGGTTTGGTTTCTCAAAGTTAACCGACGGCGGTATTCTGCCTTTCTCAAGGGACAAAACCACCTTTATTATGCCAGCCAGCCCACTGGTGACTTCCGTATGGCCAATGTTAGTTTTGATCGAACCGATACGAAGAGGTTGATCTGCCGCTCTTCCAGGCTGGAAAACCGTCGCTATAGCACCAGTTTCAATACGATCTCCGATTTTGGTACCAGTACCATGAGCTTCGAAGTATTGCGTTTCTCGTGGGTCAAGTCCTGCTCTAGAGTAGCAGTCACGCATCAGCGCTACTTGTGCGGCCTGACTTGGTGATGTTATACTATCTGTCTTGCCGTCCTGGTTGAGGAGAGTCTCACGGATGACCGCCCGTATGGGATCGCCTGCTGCTAAGGCGTCTTTCAAGCGTTTCACAACTAAAGTAGCGACGCCTTCGCCGCGACCGAAGCCATTTGCACGGGAATCAAATGCATAAGACTTCCCATCAGGTGATAAAAATCTGCGTATATGTTAGTAGATGTCAATACTCACAAAACGAAAATTTGCTGTTCCGGTACGCAATCTGAGGAAAAGCTTACCCCGCAGACCCCAGCGCTACGAACGTGTCCGGGCTTAACGTTAGGTTTGACCCTCCGACGATTGACATGGACGCTTCGCCGCTTCGAAGGCTCTGTACAGCCTGATGCAGCGCAACCGCACCAGTTGAGCAGGCGGTGTCAACGGTCATACTTGCTCCTCGAAGGTCGAAGAAATGAGAGATTCTGCCTGCTGCAAACGCGCCACCGGTGCCAGTTTCTAAAGATCTGGGCAGGTTTTGCTCGTCCCGTATAATCCCATCCCTGTAGTCGTTCTTCCACAATGAGGCATATACAGAAGTACTAGAGCCCGCAACGTGAGACATAGGAAGACCAGCTTCAAATCATTAGCAGTTTTTCAGATATGACGCAACAGCTTCCCGGCTAGATATTCTCCTCGGGCCGCAAATACTTACCATTCTCTAGTGCTTCGTACACGGACTCAAGCTGAAGGCGAAACTGAGGGTCGAGCGACTAGGTACGCCTCCATCAGCGCTTGGAATTGAAAAAGAGTCAATGATAAAATCTCACCGCCGCTAGTTCCGAAGAGAAGTTGAAGAAAGGGGCATCGAATTGCGCAATGTCATCTTGCAGGAAATGACCACCCCGAACGTGCATCTACTCGCATCACCCAGATCGTTAGCGATGCCAGCCATTTCGTGTCTAGGTATCGGGCACACACACGGTATCGAGTTTTTCTGGGTCGGGATGGAAGAAACCTTTCAAATTGAACCTAGATGACGGGATCTCCGACCAGGCGTTTCTTCCTTCGGCCAACATCTTCCATAGCGCCTCGGGACTGCGCGCATCTCCAGCAAACTTGCAGCTGAGGCCAATGATAGCAATGGGCTCGCTAGCCGGTTCTGCGCCGATGCTGCCCATTTTTGCATGTGTGTGACAGAATGAATGCCCTCAAGAGACCGATCAAGAAATTAAGGGCACGAAAAGCTTCAAAGTACCAGCAACCGATCAAGCATATTGACGATAATATTGAAGCAAATCAATGATCGACGTCTAACGCCGAGCATTGCGCACTACCGCTGCCACCGGGAGCGGTTGACGAAACTCCGCCAGACACCTCCCTCAGCTCGCTTGCAAAGTAAGTCCGCACTATCAGCACGTGGAGCCCCGGACGTCCGACTACCATGGTTCAACTAACGTCCGGACTCTTTCACAAATGCTAGGTTGCTCATCGCGCGCAAGGTAGCAGAAGGACTTCCTTACACCGTGTGGCGAGCCATCCAAGGGCATACGTTACCCAAGACCGTGAGGGGAGAGCGCTTGTAGACAGTATGCCAGTGGGATTTCAAGAGGCCGTAGCCAGAGCCAAAGTGATGAAGTATTGAATGATAATCTCTTAAGGCGACGGAGTGTGCGGGGATACTCTAGGTAGTACGCTACCAGCGCTGAGAGGGGACCTACCATAGTGATGTTATCCTTGACTAAGTCCGTGGACCGTCTGCTCATCGCTGGAAAGGTTACTTCAACAGTGACAGACTTGGCATTCCGCTCATCGCAATATTCTTCGTGATCAAACTCCTCCCTGTTCTTTCAGTGCACCAGCCCACCCGTCATCATATCTTTGGAGTGCTGAAAGTACAGCATAATGATACGATCAACTGTCCGACCCGACGGTGCCTCTGCTACTGATTCAATCTTACACCTGCCCCGTATATTGTGTCTTCATGGTGGCGGTACCAATTCACGCATTTTCCGCGCTCAATGTCGTATCATCAGGCGCCATCTGGAGAACTCCTTTCGCCTTGTATTCTCGGACGCTCCATACCTTAGCAAGCCTGGCCCAGATGTTACATCCGTCTATGCAGACTGGGGCCCTTTTCGTAGTTGGATGAAGCCGCAGCCCGGAGCTGCGAACTATCCATTCTCCACACCACCTCATCGCGCCAATGATGTGTTGATGCCGGTTCATGAGGCTGACGCAAATGAAGTGATCAACGCCATCGATGAGTCTCTCGCTGCTACCATGAAAGCAGACGACGAAGCGGGCGCGACGGGCGAGTGGGTTGGTTTGCTCGGCTTCAGCCAAGGTGCGAAATTGGCCGCGAGTCTGCTGTTGAGGGAGCAGTACCAGATGGAACTCGCCGGATTATCATATCAAAGCCCATCCCGGCCCAGCCCAGGTCCAAAATTTCGATTCGCTGTTCTGTTAGCCGGCCGGGGACCGCTCGTCACGTTGAATCCGGACTTCCAGGCTTTCTTCGGGAGGGAAGAAGATATCCAAGAAGCAATCTTGCGGTTGCCAACGGTGCATGTGCATGGGTTGCAAGATGAGGGTCTGGCTTTTCATAGGGATTTAAGAGATCGTTGTTGCGTAGGGGAAAGCACCACAACAGTGGAATGGGATGGGAACCACCGCGTTCCGATCAAGGAGCCTGATGTGGCTGCTGTTGTCAAGGCGCTGGTGATTGCCTACCAGCATTCTAGGGCGCTGTGAGCTTTCTAGAGTTTGAGTTAGTGTTATCTAGGCAAATCTGTTTCGATGTGCCTTGATATCCCGAAACGGGAGAGCAGAGTTTCTTTCAGCGTAGCATAGAGTTGGAGCAGATAGACAGTGATTAGAATACGTATGGCGAGTCTCCTATTTCAACAGCATCTGCACCTATTGATTGGCATACATAGTATATCAACCCTTATTGTTCTATTCTCTGGGCAGTGAGTGCTGTACGCAATGGACACCTCATGTACTATCCAGTGACTACTTCTCGTACTTCAATTTATACAGTCCCCTCTCCGAATGTAAAATTCTCTCTCTTATTGCAGTTGGCACTAGCCAAGATAGAATGCTCGCTCTGCCCGCCTCTCCGCCACGCCAAATTTGTCCACGGCACCCTGCAAGTGTATCTCTGACCAGGTTACGAGCTGTCACATCAACTGACTCGTTAAAGGGCTCTTGCATTTCACCTCTGGATTGCTTCTTGATGTACTCTTCTATGGGCTTATAGTATGAGCCTTGAGGTAGAGAGACCTCGTGACCGGTGTAGAGTGTCGTTCCTATTGCGCCAACCATGGCTGTCACGACCCGCACGCCTAACGGTGCTAATTCCATTTTGAGAGTTTCAGAAAGGAACGTCGCGGCGGCTTTAGAGCTATTGTACAGCCCTACATGTTATGCGTCAGAATGGTGATGTTGAATTAAAATAGCAGTGTCTGGACTGTATTGAGGCATATGTACCTTGCCATGCTAGCGGGACAGCACCAGCAATAGAAGAGATATTCAGTATGACGCCCTTAGACTGGATCAAAAGCGGTGCAAAGGCCTGAGTCACTGCCAAAGGGGCCCACACGTTCACATCGTAAGCTGCCTTGCCCTCCTTCATTGAAGCATGGAGGAGAGGACCAAAGAGAGCGACACCAGCATTGTTGACTAGGATATCGAGTTGATCCTGCGTCGTGCTCCGCACTTGCTCTAGACATGTCGCAATTGACGCTGCCGATGTTACATCAAGCGTGATGATCTCGATATCTTTTTCTTCTGCGAGCGATCCGGCTTTGTTCGGGTCGCGCACTGCTGCTAGCACATGGAAGCCTTGATCGCGAAATGCTTTCGCAAGAGCAGAGCCAAGGCCGCCTGCGCTGCAGCCAGTAACAAGAACGTTCTTTCGCGCGTTTGCCATTCTATGATTTTGTCTGCTGAGGAGGCGAACGATCGAAGGCGTCGCTAAGAGGAACCGAAGCGGAAAGGAGAATGATCAATAGCATGTGGCAAGTCGCGTTGAAACGCAAAGCTTTTCAGCCCACAACAAAACAGTAATGGTCAGGATAAGTGGTGTTCCAAGTACCGGTGTTGCAGCTCAGCAGCCGTGGAGCTCACCGGCAACCTTTCCTCTCGCGAGCTAAAGGACTTTTATAACTCCGGCGGAATCGCGAGGCCGATCCACCTATGCGTAACGGTGAAACTAACAATACCGTAAAAAGTCGGTTATTCAGAAGTGCAGAATAGACAAATGAATTATCTCTTCTGAATTTAATGTTTTGAGCAAAGCTTGTCTTATTCCAGGCTATTGATCCCTTAACAAAAGCGCCTACGTAAATTTTGAGGGCCAAAGGTGCTCTTGTACCTTGATAGACGAGGTTCAGCATCAGAATTACAGTGCCAAAGAGCCACATCACTGACAGTCATCAGAGCATTCGAAATCCAAGTGGAAAGTAACATCCATTCATTGTTAGTCAGGGCCACATACAACACCATCCAGAGCTCTTTGATCTGTAACATGGAGACTGCCACGATAAAACCTACGAATGGGGTCCATCCTTCCGGAAAGCCGACAAATGGCGAACCCGCTGGTAACACGTCGCTTGACATTGCAGTAGTAGGAGCAGGAATAGTTGGAGTTATGACAGCTCTCGGATTGCTGCATGCTGGCCACAAAGTCACTGTATACGAAAGGGCGAACGACTACTTCGAAGTGGGCGCCGCAATGGCATTTACGGGTGTCGCGCGAGAATGCATGCAGCGACTCAATCCATCCGTGCTCGAAGCTCTTCACCGCGTGGGAGAAGTAAACCGTCACCCCATGAATCGTTACTGGGATGGATTCAACCCAGCCACCAAAGATGTGGCCCAGTCGGAACAGTCACTGCTGTTTCAGCAATCCGCACGCGAATTAGACTATATGGGGTGCCTTCGTTCGATCTTCCTTCAAGAAATGGCCAAGGCGCTGCCGGATGGAACGGTCAAGTTCGGGAAATCACTCGAGAGTTATTCAGACGAAGCTGCAGGTGTTGAGCTCCGATTCGCTGATGGTAGCATCGCTCAGGCAGATGCAGGTACGTCGGAACCCTCTCAAAAACAGGCTTCTATGCGCGGGGCTCACAACGTGGTGTGGCTAGTGCTCGCGTGCGATGGTATCCATTCTAAAGCCCGCCAACTCTTACTTGGGGAAGATAATCCAGCATCACGCCCGAGTTTCACCCATAAAGTCGCCTATCGCGCCCTCATTCCCATTGCTGACGCCGTCAATGCTCTGGGTGAAGACAAGGCAAAAAACCAGTGTGCGCACCTGGGTCCCGATGCCCATGCACTTTCCTTTCCGGCAAGTTGTTGAGTGGCCTGCCTTCGTGCAGCCGGTCTTTTCCATGAACTCGGATAGCTAATGTTATACAGGTCGCTAATTGGACTCTCTCAAATATTTTCATCTTCTTGCATGATCCAAAGCCATGGCCCGATCCCCACAAGATGACTTTGGAAGTCGAAAAGTCTGAGATGATCCCCGCGCTCAGCCAGTGGGCCCCATGTATCCGCGAGTTGGTCGAGAGATTACCCGAAAAAGTATTCAAGTGGGCCATATTCGACATGGCGGAACACCCTGCTAATACATTTGCCCATGGTCGTGTCGCCCTCGTCGGCGACGCGGCCCATGCTAGCAGCCCTTTCCATGGCGCAGGTGGATGTATGGGTGTGGAAGATGCTCTTGTGGTGGTCTCCGTCTTGGAGAAGGCCCTTTCTAATATAAGTGGGCTTAGCAAAGCTGAAGCTGTGACTGCTGCATTACAAGCATACAGTACAGTCCGGCTCGAGCGCTCGCAATGGCTAGTGAGCAGCTCACGCGATATGGGCGAAATCTACCAATGGCGATACTCGGCTACAGGAAGCGACCCCATGAAGATCAAGGCCGAGATAGAGACTCGTTCGAGGAAGATTTGGGATTACGACGTCGATCAGATGCTGGCAGAAGCGGAAGGAGAGTGTGAGAGGAGGTTGAAGCTAAGTGGACAACAGTAGAGCTGCATTATGAGTTACACATTAGCGAACAAGTCTACATAAATATGAATTCGAACCGCGATTCAGTACAGAATTATACATGTGGTGAAACAACTATCGTCCAAGTATCAGGGCCTTCTCATAAGTTGATGCTCATTATGGACCACACCATAACAAGCCTAAGCTGAAGGAAGTCAAAAAAGCGTTTCGAGCACTGCGTCATGATATATACAGCGACCTTGTACTTGTTGCATTTGGTGGCCCGATATATTGTACACCGTGACGCAACGTCTGCGTGTTGTGCGTGAATTTCACCTCCGCCTGGCAAAAGAAGTCCCTAGGAGAGAATCCTAATGAGAAAACTGCAACAGCTTCACATATGGTATTAGTAGTAACTAGGCACCTCAGGTCTCTCAAAGTTCCTCCGGAAGACCCCATATCGTGGAGTGGGTTCACTATATTTCCGAAGTCACAGCCAAGCATGAATATGATCAAGACGAGACCGATAGCAAAAGAATACGCTACGTCTCAAGATGTCAAGGCCATTGAGTAGTATTTCCGTAAATACGGACGTTTTCTAGAAGAGACTAAGACTCGGCCCTATTATATTCAAGATGTGGGCCAGACAGAAATACGTATCGGTTGCGCTTAGGGAGGGGGGTAGTTATACCAGTTAGGATTACCGAGTGGCCTACGCCTAGCCCTAAGAATCATAAAATTGCTGATTATGATTGAAGATATCTACACATCTGGTACAGCTATTCCTCCTGCAATTATCATTCAATAAAAGATTTATGTTAGTCATGTCATCACATGAACCTCGTTGGTAACAAGTTCATGCTTCTCTCAGAATCGAAGTATACGAAATACCAGTTAGGAAAACTATTGCTTCGACAATTTATCGAGTCTACAGACTCTTGCCTTAGCCTTGAGAAGAAGGAACTACTGACGCAATTCATTCAAGCCGTTGATTTGATCGCGCGAATTCTATCACTTTGCGCGCAATCATAACGTCACTCTATGCTTCTTGTTTTGTCACGTAAAGTAAGCAATTTAACCTCTTGGTGTTAACATTTCTCAACCCTGTAAGCACTGGCACAAGAAGCCACGATAGCTAACTATCCTATCAAATGTTTCTTCCAAGAGCTCACTGAAATCAGATTGAATACATTTAACTTCAAAATGATAAGATCAAACACGCCTTTCGAGAGCCCGGTATCTGGTCACCTAATTTTAAGACCACCGAGAAGAAATCAAAGGTACATTCTAAATCGAAGTCTACAAACTCCGAGCCTCAGTTGCTAATACTCACTTCTATTCCTATGACCTTTACAGCGAGTGAATAAAGTTGGGTTATATATGCCCATAGAAAAGATATACCACGATCTTCCTGTCGACATCATATAGCCTTTTGCTCATCCCAACATTAGCCGATAGTATTGGATATAGTGATGCTCCTATTGTAGAAGAGATGACCAATCTTCCTGCTTTATATATTCCTCAAGAGAGGTCATGAGGTGTTCAGCGCCAATCTGGAAGGCATTTTGTTAGTATTGAATCGAGCAAACAAAATCTTTCGTTTTACACGTCACGTACATCTTTCGGGTAGATTATCTTTGGATCACCACCGTCATAACCGAAGTTGACAAAAAACAACCAAGTCGACATAAGATGATCCCGTATATCCTCAATGGGAGGAAGCATATTTCGGTATTCTTGCTCCGATATTCTTTTGATCCCATCCTCGCCCGCAAGCTTTTGACCGAGGGTCTTTGCCCACACCGCCATGAATTCCCGGTAATGAGCGAACTGGCTGACGGCCAGAAGTCTTGTGCCAGGCTCCACATCCTCGACAAGCTTTTGGACCAGTGGCCCCGTATCTCTACGAGCCCAGACAAACGGCAGCGTTGTGCGACCGTCGTCAAATGTGACGTGCCAGTACCCACCCGTCACGGGGTCCTTCTGGATCTCGGCGCCTGATCGCCGCCAATTATCCGTGTAGAGTCCAACATGTATAAAGCTGGCCTTGGCAGTTAAGCCTGCCTTGCCTATCTCTGGGTCCTCACGAATGTACTGCTCAACTGCAGCTTTGCTATCAAAGTGCCAGACGTGCGTGAATTTGCCGCCAGAAAGCCAGCTCACGTCTCCCAGGCTGCTCCACACGTAGCGCTCTAGCGTTCTCTGTACCGCTGGAGATGCCGCCGCCAATGCCATGTTCTTGCCCCGCTGGGTCTCTAACTCGGCGCATAGCTGATCTGCACTTATTCCGCGTTCCGTAGCCTTCGCTCTTACTGCCGGGTCTCTTATCGGGTACCAGTAGTCGGTCATGGCGAAAATGGCTTGGGCATTGGCAAAGGCGTTTACCAGAGATTCAACGTCATCCATGTCGGCGGACACGATCTCAACCCCGCGTGATGCCCATTCCCGTGCAGCAGGCTTAGATGGATCACGGGTAACGCCGCGGACTCGCCAGTTCTGGGCGGCAAGAAAGGCATCGGCGACGCTGCCGCCCTGAGTACCTGTGATGCCGATTACAACTAAGAGTTTTGACATTTTTGGTATCTTCGTTGGGTTGGACGCGCAATTGAGGTGACAAGGTCCACAAGGAGCTAATCGGTGATGAGTCTGGTTGCAAGTGCAGAACCTTGATGTAGGCGCGGGTTATCATTGTGCATTGCGAAAAAGAAACAATTGGAACTTTCTGGTCAAATGGCAGTGTGAACATGCGAGGCGGAGTTATGTTGTAGAGAGCGGACAATCCGTCCGATATACAAGTACGGACGATCCGACCGACCCGACCTACGTCTGGTGCTTGAGATCTAAGATTAGGAACAAAGAGCCAGTGCGTAAACTCAAATCTCCTTTTTGTTAATCGAATATTTTTTTTTATGCTCACCTTAGTTAATAGCTGTCATCTCTGCCTAGTATAGTGTAGTCTTTGGTGGAACCACAATTATCAAAGACATGGCGTCAAAAAAGCATACCACTTTCCTTTCCCCGCTTGACCAGATCATGCCTCGGGTCCATATTCGCACCGTCCTTGTCTTCCCTACCAATGGCTACAGTCTTGCGCTAATGTATCTGCAATCTGGGCTTGAGAGGACTGCGACCAGACATAAACGAGCTATCTGCAAGGAAAACAAAGATAGTCGGGACTATTGGTATATCTTCAAGTGGTGCGCTCGCTTATCATGTACGTTATTTACAACTTACAATATTATATATTGAAGGGTTCGGGCTAGAGGCACTTGTTGATGCGAGCTATATACAGAGTACGTATTGTGCTAGGAGTTCTAAAACCACTACTCTATCTGCTCTAGTCGGGATGGCCTGATGTTATCAATATACTGGTCAATATTTACTGTCATAGATTTTCTTGTCCTCTTAACCGTCGTTGTTCTTGAACATCGCTTCCTTCGTGTCGCGCTTTTTCTAATTTTTGTAAAAGATTGCCAGACAACTTATTCACTTGCTCTAGATCTCTCAAAGCCCCAAATAGAATGACTAGGTCGCAGTCCTGGTTGCTGTATGTGGTCGTGGTAGGGAGCGATGCTTTAGAAAGCCCTATCAGAAAGAGAGCAGCTCGATATATCAGAGTAGGGAGAAACGGGTGAGCTTTGAAGCAGTTAATGGAGCGAGGCATCGACTCTATGAACCGAACAAGCTCGCTTGCCGCTTGAATCGCCTGCTCCGTATAGTTCGGATGTACAGAATCCTCGTGGTCGACCGAGGTCCAAGCTGCAGACTGAGCCATAGAGTGGTAAACATTAGTGGCCGCGCACGCTGCTAGCACAGCTGCAAGAGTTACCATGGGGTCCTCCACGATGTCTGTAGCGTTGGGTAAGCTTTGTAAAAGCCACTCCTTTCTCTTTTCCACGGCTAAGGTGAGCCATGCGTACTTGCTCCAGACTTTGGACGAGACACTTCCGCTGGTGGCGGCTTCAGACATGGCGAAGCGCTGGTGTGATATGCAACGGCTGAAGAGACTATGCAGCACAACACATCTTGCAAAAGAGGGAAGCGCCGCCCAATCGTTGTGCGCCAAGACTTCGCACAGAAAGTCCATTTGAACGGGCTGGTCGTTTTGGAAATTCATCTCTGATGCTGGAAGTCGCGTGCGGATCTACGTGAGGAGTTACTTTTCATCCCATCACCGGCCCCAAGTCACGGCTTGAACAGATTTTACTGGATATATGGAGCAAGGATTGCCACTTACCGATTCATCCTGCAGAGATGGGGGACATTCACTGTGTATGAAGCAAAACCGATCAAAGCAGTAGGCCAACCAGAATGTCCGCCGCTGTTCCTCAGCTTTGACGAAGGATTCCTCGTCGGACACCGGCGAGGAAGACAGTCGCGTCATCTCGGCGCCTACTGGAACAAACGGCACGTTCCATGCATCAACATCATGCAGCCGCGCTAGCTGAACCATGCGGATCGCGCGACCGACAGCGAGCATTGCTTGGTGCTCATGATTGCACAGTAGCTCCCAGTGGGCAACTAGCAGCCAAGCTTGGATTTGCTCGATATGAGTGTCATCGCCATCACCGGTGCCATCACTGTTCATTCTCTCCAGCAATCGACGCGATTCAGCACACAGCATGGTAGAGAGTGGTTGATATTGAGCTGATACGGCGGCTGCAACCGCTCTCATGGCATACTGTAGAGCCACTTGACCGACAGATTGTCGCTTCTGCCTAGCCCAGGTGAAATACTTTCGTCGATGGATATTGGGTAATACTGGGTGAACCCTCTCAAAGTATAGCTCATCCCTAGTGATTGCCAAGATTCTGGTCAGGTTCAATTTTTTGGATGCTGAAAAATGGGAGAATATGAAATATTGAGACTACAGCTAACAATGGGATGGCGATGGAAGACGAGGAAGATACATACAGATCTGCTTGCATCAATTCCGAAAGAGTGGGGCCGCCAAGAGCCTGTATAGCTTTAGAATCAAAGAGCTGTTGATTACCAGATGGCGTTGCCGAAGGGGACAGAATGGAATCACCATCAAGCCAGTCGCTGATCGAGTTCTGATCTGATATCATAACACCGTGACTTCCATCCAGCGCCCTAAGAGAACACATATCAGCGCCCACAAAATGGGAGCTTGTGAACGACGTTTGATCTGGTGATGTGGTGTTCCCGAGGCTTGGGCTATCGAGACTGGTGATTCCAAGACTTGATATTCCGAGACCACAGTTCTCATAGCCGGTGCTGCTAAGATTGCTACTTTCAAGGTCATTTGAAAGTATTATGGGTACAATCTCGGTGAGTGCAGCATCTTGTTCGAGCAGCAAAAGTGTATCCGAAATGGAATCAGGCTTTTGCACATTGTCGGAGGGGACAGGCTCATGGCCGGGCTGCTGTTGTATTGTCCGCTCGTTGAGTCGTTGCTCGAGGTCGGCTGCAGGAAATTAGAACTCAGCGGCAGTAAGAACAGGATATGATGAATCAAATCAAAGCTAGCAGACGATGCGGCTCACCGATGAGATTCTTTAACCCCATCATCTCCCCTTTCCTGGGCCCTCGCTTAGGCCGCTTGTCTACATAACGGCAGGAAATGGCACTGTCTTGGCAAGATCCGCATGAAGGGCGGGCGCGGTCACATCTCGCCTTGCGCCGCCGACAATCCTCGCAGGCAAGACCGGTTTGCTGACGCTGACTGTGGGACATGGCACGTCGGGTCGCTGGTGACGAGGACGAGGTTGAGATCACCATATACTTGACAGGTGTAGCAATTCAGATTCCCGGTAAACTCGGTGCATTGCCTCACTGGCCGTGCGAGGACGTTGGTCGTTGGCACCAGAACCTCATGAGTTCGGCACAGGTTAAGCGTTTCCAAGAGGAGAAGAAGGGTAGGAACGGAGGTCACAATAGGACACGATTCGGTTGCTAGATCTAAGCCTGTCGTTTTTGTCCAGAGATATCTCGAATGAGAAATTGTCTGGTAGCGGGAGCGGTAACAGTGAGATGCCAACGCTTGCCGAGTCTCTTATATCTAACTAGCAGGACCCTTGTCTTCTTTGACTAGTTAGTTAATTCTTGTCTCTCTTGAACAGGTAGTATTTGAACATATCAGAGGTCCCGATCTGGTACGGTAGCTACCCTTGCACATAGCCAAGATCGGAAAGTTTTGGCGTGGTTCTCCCGTCATACCATGTCAAATGCTTGACCACCTCGTACTGCACTGTCGCAGTCTATTATGTGGGGGTCCTAATGTCGAGTCAGTCAAGCTAAGATGGAAAGGGAAACAATATAGCACCAGGTTATCTACAAAACTCTAAAGGTAAATAAACTTTCGTCTCAGGGGAATCTGGCCAATACGTTGATGAGAGTCGTCCTAGCAGGGCATGGTTTGTTTATATGCTCCCCTAGTCAAATCGACGTGATGAAACCCCTCCTCTTGTTCCGTAAACCTTCAAGAGTGGGCAAAGGAGCTGCCTCACTATCTTACTCTAGCTTCTATTAACGTGCCGCCGAGCTGCAGCCAGCTGCAGGGCAAGACCACGCCTCCAGGTCTGGCCGCTCGGATCCCCGCATCCGGGCATCAGGCGTCCGGTCGTCCCATTGTCCGATATCTTCACCTGGAGTATTTAAAGTCGTACTGATTGTAGACGCCATGGCTATCAATCACTCTGGTACGAGTCTTATCTTCCTTTCTCCAATTCTCAACCGCTCCGCAACGATTATACCTTAGAGCCGTAGCCATGGCACCGAAGTATGCCCAGGACCAGCCCGCGGGCTTCACTAACCGCATCGAGCGAGTTGCTATCGTCGGAGTAAGCTCCAGCCCTACCCGCTCGACTCCCGTCATCACGAGATTGAAAATGGGACGCTGATGTACGGAAAAGGCGGGCGGCCGGATCGGCTCGTTCCTTGCCACAGCTTTGCTTCAGACGGGCAAGCATACCGTCACGGCCTTGACGCGACAGGGCAGCAAGAGCGAACTCCCCCCTGGCGTCAACGCGGTCGCCATCGACTACAATGACGAGTCAAGCATCGTTGCCGCTCTCAAGGGCCAGCAATTCCTCATCATCACCCTCGCGGGCTCTGCCCCGCCCGATACCCATTCCAAGCTCGTCCAGGCGGCCGCCAAAGCTGGGGTGTCTCGTATCATGCCCAACATTTTCAGCACCGACGACTCCAATGCAGCGCTCGTGAGCGACGATCCGCTGAGGGCCGACATCAAGGGCATCACGGAGAATATCACGGCGGCGGGATTATCCTACACCTATCTGGTCTGCAGCTTATGGTACGAGTTCAGTCTGGCCATGGGGCCGCTCTGGCTCGGTTTCGACTTTGCCAACAAGAAGCTCACGTTGTATGATGACGGCACCACCAAAGTCAACCTGACCACGTGGGAACAGTGCGGACGGGCGGTTGCGGCGTTGCTCAGCCTCAAGGAGCTGCCGGAAGACGCCAACGACACGAGCCTAACGGTCGACTCGTGGCGCAACCAACCCCTGGTCATCTCCAGCTTCCTGATCAGTCAGCTCGACATGTTCGAGAGTTGGAAGCGCATCACCGGCGACAAGGACTCGGATTGGACCATTGAGAAAGTCCCGAGTAAGGCTCGCTACCAGCAAGGTATCGAGGCCATGAAGGATGCCAAAGATCCCATGTCGGCCCGGATGGGCGCCGCCATGGCGTCCTTCGTCCGCCTTTTCTACCCCAACGGCGGCGGCGACTACGAGAGCACCCGCGGCTTGGACAACGACAAACTCGGCCTGCCGAAGGAGGATTTGGACGCGGCCACCGCGGTCGCCAAGCAAATGGTGGACGACGGATATGCTGCCAAGCTGTTTGCTAACGCTGCTGGTGGCTCTTGAAGCTGGACTGAATCTAAGCCGGTGGTTTTTCAATTTGGATACTAATCCTTAGTCTATGAGGATATCTAGCTACTATCAAATAGAGATGTCTATAAAAAGGAAGTTTGGCATTGTATAGAAAATGCCATACAATTTACTTCATATCTATAAGGTATCAGTTAGAATAGTATTTAACGTAAGTATATAAGAAGCAGGTGTTACGCACGAGAGATCGCCCAGTGGTAGATGGTTGAAGGACTAAAATGCGCTGTGGTAGTATGACATGTATGTCTCTGAATAGAGACACATATACCACACTCAGTGACCCACAGGACCAAGCGTATGTAGCCTGTAGATCCCAGAGATTCGTGCGATCCTGCAGATGCCAGGAGCACGATTCACGGCCGGACCATAATATCAGCTTTTAACAAATCTAAGTATTGAAGAGCATACTATAGCTTTTCTAGTTGACTTATATCCCACCAAATTAAAATGCGATTAGATCCTTGTAGATTTCTTTAGTTTAGGCAGCCCATGTCCCCAGCCTATTACGACATAAGGATACACACGCTTATTATTTCTTTCGTATGTCCTTGAAGCCCAAACCCCAAGCACATATAAACGCAGTGACTCCCAGCCCAATTCCTAGATACATGACCGCATCGATCGCCTTACTGTACGCACTTAGTACCGCAGGGAGTTGCTGCGCCGATACTAGTGTTCTCACCATGCGCGCACCCCCCGCAAGGATGGCATCGGCGTTGACGCCGGGCGCGTCTTTCTTGATGTAAGAGTGAAGGCTGTTGCTAAAGATGGATTGTGCGACAGTGAGAAAGACAGCAGAACCCAGGTTCTGACAAAGAAGGACAATAGCCATGGCGGTGGGAATGGAAGCACGGGGAACCGTGTTTTGGATGGCAATGTAGGCCTGTCTCCAGCGTTAGAGTGCGCAGTCCCTTGTTTGTCGAGAAAGAAACAATAGTACTGACCCCGGAGGAGGCGGCGCCATTGCCAGCACCGCCGATGATCTGGTAGCCAACCCACTTTCCGACCAAGGTGACAGGCCTCAGAGTAGAATAGAGACCGTAGCCAATGGTCGTTAGAGCGGTTCCTGCGAGGACATTAGGAAGGTAGTAGCCCAATTTTTGGGCTATGGTTCCAGCGTTAGTCAAGCAATGCCAAAGAAAAACTACGATTGAGAGAAACGGGAACAAGACTTACTCAGTGCTCCTGTCGACACGGTAACAATGACCTGGCTTAGAATCGTTGGCAGTATGTGCACACCGCTCATCAATGGCGAGTCACCCTTAACAGCCTGGAAATAGATGGGCAGATAGTAATAGGAGGTAAGCATACCACCCAAGAAAAAGAACATAGTCGCCGAAGCAGAGTAGATGACCCGCATCCGCAGCATGGAGAACGGGAGCAGTGCGTTATCTCCGTAGCGGTGTTCCCACCACAGGAATGCTGCAGATGTGACGGCGGCGCCTACAAAAAGTCCAATCACGACCGAGCTATCCCACCTGTACTGGTTCCCGCCCCACTGTAGTGCGAGAAAGAACATGATTGCGGCTGGCCATAACAGAACAAGTCCGAACAGGTCCATAGTTGATACAGCCGTGCGGAGCACTTCGCGAACGGGCGGCTTAGGCTTAATTTCTGGAATATCGAGCCCAAATAGGAGAACACCAACTAGAGCACCGACGGGCAGATTGATGTAGAAACCTGCAACAGAACAGGTCGTTAGAACCAAATCAAACTTAACCACACATCTAGCGACCAAGATTCACGACGGGGGAGGGGGGACATACACCAGCGCCAAGTGGCATACTCAGTCAATGCTCCACCAACGAGCGGACCGCATGCCATGCCCGCCTGGCCGAGCGATATGTTCAGACCTAAGACCCGGGGCAGCTTATGTGGAGGAATGATAGCGGCCAGGATGGTCAAAATACCATTCATCAAGCCCGAGGCACCCAGGCCCGCGATGGCTCGCCCGACAATAAACATGGGCGATGATTGAGCTGCGCCACAGAGCGTCGATCCGAGCTCGAAGATGGCAAAGAAGGCGAGGAAAGACCACTACGGCACAACGAGAAGATTAAATCAGTATTCAATCAGGATACTTCGATCTGAAGATTGGTTCGGAAGGAGGATAGAGGGGAGTTTACCTTGATGGAGAAAAAGGTATAGATCTTGCCCGCTAGCGGCACAAAAGCCGAGCTTGCAAGCTGATACGCGCTCGCATACCATCCTATGTCGAGCAGCGAGTTGAATTCGTTGGTAATCTGGGGGATCGCCGTTGAGATGATCGAGCTATCAAGCATGACGAGGAAGTACACGAGAGTGATAGGCACGATAATCAAGGCGCGTTTGAGTCCGGAGATGTTCGGCAGCTGCTCCTCTGTTGTCTTTTCGGTTGGGGCCTCTTTCTCTTTCTCTTCGCCTCCGGTTTCTGCTTGCGTCTTTGACCGGAGCTGCAATTCTGGCTCCATGAGCAGTGATTCGGGCGCTGAACTTGGCACAAGGTCCTTGCTCTGTTGATCGCAGACACCCTCTTCGACCACTATGCTCGCTGAGGTCGAGAGCGAATTAACAGGCATTTTGGTTCTCCTCCAAACCCTTCGAGTTGTCGTTATGATTAGTTAGAAGAAACTCTCAAGACCGAAACAAAAAGTAGGGGTGAGGTAAGACTATTGTATCGGCAGTTGACATGTGTGCTAAACAGATTTTTGAAGAATTCAATATATTGGTTAGTGGTGAGTCTGTAGGTAACTTCCAAGAGTGAACCGGCGATCGGATATCCGGTCTGGCCGATGACGTTTGGGCAGTGATCACGAGGATTAGAGCTATGAACGAAAAACGGAAACGGACGAAAGGAAACTTTTTGTCTAATTTCTAGACTCCAACCTCACTATGAAGTAGAGAGTGACTTGTAGACGTTGTTTTGAATTCCGTTGTTTTGGTATAATTCCGGGGCAATATAGTTACCGATAGATAGCAAACGACTCAGATATTGGTTATACTAGTCTTTTGTGGCCGTATAGCGAGCTGCACGGGCGTATAATCCTACGCCCACCACCAAGTGGTAGAATGAAATGTGTATACCTTTCCTAACATTGATAGTATATACATTATAACATATACATACGTAATCGTTGTGAGCTGCTCCATCATTCCCTATACCGACCATCCTTCTCCGAAATCTCTGAAGATGCTGTTCAGAAATGTATCATCACTTGTGCTCGATGGTTGCAACAGCATCTGGTCCTCAAGATCCACCCCTTTGCTACCACCAGGGCTAATCATTTCCCCACCGTTAAGCCAACATCTGTCCTCGACTGTAGTCGCGTTCCGGCTCATTCTGGCTTCAGCTTTGGTGCGGAATTTACGCATCTGTCCCGCGAGGTGCATGAATTGATCGTCAGGGGATTGCTCCCCCGCTTCGTTGCTGGCCAACTCTAGGATCTTGGCAACACGGTCCAGTACTAAGAGGACGTCCAATGTATTGCGAACCATGTCGCAGTCCCAGCCTGGGTGGACAAACGTTGACATTCGGTACAAGACCACCAGGCATCGCGCTAGCTGTGCCATGTGGATAAAGGAAAGGCCTGCACATTCCGCTGGCGATAGTGAGAAGAACGTCTCCATCCAGGCTTTGATGACCCCTAACGACCGCCATGAGAAGTTGAGTCGGTCAAAACCAAGCGTATTGCCGCCGCTCGCGTCTACAGGGTCGTGGGCGCTCATGCCTCCGGAGCCCGATGCCAGTCCCTGGTGTGCGTGCAAATACAAATTGCGAGCTGTTTCATTCACGCAAAGTTCAATATAAAGCCTGTGCATTGTAAGTGTGCCTACTTGAAGTTAGCATGCCTCTGAAGTAGAGCACGGCGAAGCGAGCTGGTATAGTGTTAAGTGAATCCGTGTCTCTTTACCTCGCTCTTGTAACGCCAATGGAAGCGCGTCACCGAGTTGATGCAGCCGAGTCTGTAGTGTTCGAATGTAGAAATCAGCTAAAAAGCCCGGGGGCGGATCCGAACCTGCGCCGGCGCAGTCCCACTCTCGCTGCTCTCTAAATTGAACGGCTTCCTGCGCCAACAGCTGGAGCCGAACTTGGAATGCGAAAGCCGCATCCGTAGGAGATTCTTTGTTAGCCTCTATCGCACGGAGAGACTCATGCATACGTGGTTTCCATTTCATTGCGTCAATCTGCGCAAAATATATGGAGATTCTAATGATTCGTTAGCGACTCCGGACGTTAAATTGACTTGATTTTGGAAGGTGGTTTGAGGGTGTATTCAGAAAGGATGGTTCCGAAATTTGCGTGCGAAAGAAGAGTGGTAAAACACACATGGAGCTGAGCACGTAGCATGCCAGGACTGCCCTCTGTTCTTCTGCAACGAACCATTGCTTCGACCGATTTTGTTCCTGTTCGTATGCGTCATCAACCATAGGCTTCATCATATGTTCATCCGACGGCAGTGGTTTATCAAGGCGAAGGTCACATGCCAGTGATATGGCGAGCGACACGAGCCGCGACAGAGTGCCCAGTGGGTTAATAATCTGGTCGTAGCTCCAAGCTGTGAAGACCAACACCCCTTGCAACAAATCCAGACTCGACTGATTTTGGACGAGCATGGACTGGGCTAGTATCTCCTTCAGCTCCCGTCCGTATACTACTTTCTGTTGTCTACAGGGAGAAGCTACTGCCATGATAGCGCGCATCAGGAACGGACGATCACGCTGTAGCTGCTGTGCAGTCATACTGGGGGAGAGATAGGTAAAGGAGAAAGATGGGAGCATTTTGTCACGGAAAGTTGCAAGACAAGTCTCGGAGTCTTGCGTTAGAGAGGGGCCCGAGCCAAGAAGGGCATCTGCGAGAGTGTCGACGGTGGTTTCTCGGGCATAAGGTGATGAGAAGCTGGTCGTGGATGAATCGGTCGCACTGCCTTCATCCCCTGTAATAGCGGTGTCCGCTGTGCCTGCGACTCAACGTAAGCCTTCTACTCTACTATCTCGCTCGCTAACTAGCAGAGTCCTACCTTGCTTGTAATGTGAAAGCAACTGTTCGTAGCCAGCCAGAGAATCATCCTCGCGGACAGTTTTGTCCAAGGTGGCCAAAACAGCCGGAGATCGAGCGACAAGGGAGAGCAGCCGGACGAGGTTCTCAACATTGCCCTCAAGCGCACCAATCCTGGCGGCAGAACTCTGCCTCCGTTGCGCATTAGCACTCTTACGCACCGAATCCGATGGTCGGCATTGCTTTTTGAGGCGATGACACCTGCGAGAGCTGTTACTGGCAACCTTGGGTTGAGAGGGCTGAAGTGACTCGTGATCTAACGTTCAAGAAATTACGTCCTCCTCAGTCGACTTACCTTTCACATCCGTCGCCGTCCGGGCGCGTCACGCACTTGCATTTTGACTTGAAGCATTGCATGCACGCCAGACTATTCGGAGCCATGCCGATGGGGGCACTGTGGCGTGGACACGTACGTTGCACGCAAAGACGGCGAGCGGATATCCGTTGGTGGGTGCGGTAGGCGTGAGTCGTCCGGGCATAAAGTCACAGACAGAAGAGCAAGTCGGTTGATGTGCGAGGGCGTCATGTTTAATAGGGACCCCGCATGGTCCGATGTTTAAAGTACCGGGGTGGGCGGGTGCAGGCATGCTCTGCTGCCGGAACGGGGGCAGCTAAACAGTGCATATCTTACTACTACCCTGTAAATACTTGTTGTTTAGTGGCCGCATGGGTCTACAATACCGTTAGGATAAACAATGCCCTGCCTGATCCTTCGCCTCAAGTGAATTTGACCAATAGGATGATGAGTATCGTATTCGGCGAGGCTACAGTGCATGGATTTGTTTATCCCAGCTGTGTTGTAATCGACAAGGGCTTGTAACGAGTAATCCAAACAGAGTTTGCTACCTGCCAGGTCTTGCCGACTTTCTACAATACTCTCAGGATAAGCAAACGCCATAGCCGAGAATACAGGGCATGGGTTTGTTTATCCCAAGAGTATGAAGACATTGTACGAGCACCCTGGATTTGAACTAAGATCAGATTTTGACGTGTGTAACAAGACATACAAGGGCATCTAGGGTTCGGTTGCAAAAGTCTATGTGCATGCCCTGCATTTCCACTTTCCCACGACATTTACAATGCCGACCCCAGGAAAGGCCCGGGCTAGCAGGCTTCTTGCCAATCGAAAGCCAGGATGTGGCTTATCTTAAGCATAACCGGGCTGATCTTAGAATATCTAAGGGTGGGTCGAGGATGCACAGGAGGATATTCTATAGGATCTTATCGATACTTTGATTCGTTTCATACCAAATCGAGTTCGTACCTAAGAAGGCGAATGGCTGGTATACGAAATATTAAACCTTAAATCAGGGCTTTACAATACATATAAAATTAGCTTTGTAGGCCTATAACATGAGTTGAATAAATAAGGTTTGAATGATAGGTAGAGGAACTAGGATATGATGGTGTATGACATGATCTAAAGTGTATATGTAGACATCTGTAATCGATGATAGGCAGCCATAGTTTATACTTCCTGACATGGCCCACTGAATGACAAGTGTTGATAGAGGGGGGTGGGAGATAGTACGCGTAGCTACCACTATTATTCGTCTGAAAACGACGTTACTTTTGCACGGTACGGACTTTTTTGCCCTTAGCCCAGCCTCAAAACATGCTCTCGTCCCGTGCCGCACAGCAAAGTATCAGGTTACGAAAATGACATCAATTAAACTTCAGCTCCCTAGTATTGTCATCGTCTCGGATTATCAACTACCTAAAACTAACAGCTCCTCCATAAGCGGTATCAACCGCCTTGTATCCGTCGCTTCTATGGATAATACAGTGGCACAGGCTGGTAAAAGCTGAAGCGCTCTGTTGGGTCCCATTTCCGCTTCAAACGGGTGAGATTATCAAGCTTTTCGGGCGAGTACCAGATGGCGGGACCTTCGTCTCCATGAGCAAAATTTACGTACACGGCCAGATGGTCAAAGCCGCTCGTAGCTTGCACTGCACTCCGTGCGTTCTTGAAGAGCGTGTCGGCTGCATCGTTTACCGTCGAATTGGACCCAAAGTAGCTTTGAAAGGTGCTAAAACGGCATCGTCAGCTTTACTTTCCCTTCAAAACTCCTATCCACGCGTTTAGACTTACACTTGCGACTTGGTGTCTCGGTAAGCGTACGCAGTATCGCCATTCGGGACACTTAGGGTCACAGCCTCTGGGTAGCGGTCTATGCCAAAAGAGCCGGAGAAGCCAGGGTTTGCTTTGGAGAATTCAACAATGTCGTTGAAGACCGCCGTGAGAACCGCAGGATCGGTATTTTTGATGTCAAGAGCGTACGAGTTGAAGTACTGCCCATCGACACAGTCGCTAGCGGTTGCGCTAGTGTACCCGCCGAAATTAGCAACCGTCCACCAGTCTGTCCATTGTACCGTTTTCGTGTTATTGGCCAGGGGTCCTGCGGCAAGGAAAGGTTGTATGTGTTGCGTCAACTCTGCTTCGGGCCCAAACCAGACCACGTTGACGACGATTGCACCCTGTCCACTCGTCGCGTTGTACACGGAGGCAATGTTCAGGGTGAGTTCATCCGGGATAACGTCGTCATAGGTTTTCAAGGCCTCGTAGATCGTCTGGTTGGCGCTTCCGGGATAGAGCAAATCCATACTGGTCAGCATCCCGCCATTGACATTGTCGTGAAGATGGAACGTTGCGGACGTTACGATACCGAAGTTATGACCAGCGCCTTGGATGCCCCAAAAGAGTTCCGAGTTGTTGGTTTTCGACGCTTCCACAAGATCTCCGCTGGCCGTCACTAGGCGCACTGAATCAAGGTAGTCCACCCCGAGTCCGAGGACGCCTTGCAAGTATCCTACGGTCCCTCCCATAGAAGCTCCAAGCAATCCTACACATCTCGAATTTCCAAAAGCTATAAGCATGGTTAGCGCGGTTTTTTTTTTGGCACCCAAGTCCCATCCCAAGACGGCGAAAGTAGAAATCGAGCTGGGTGACGTACGCAACATTTTGCCCGCGGTGCTCAGCGGTTCGAATAATTGCGAGAAGTTTA
Organism: Coleophoma crateriformis; assembly: GCA_003369635.1. Lineage (NCBI taxonomy): Eukaryota > Fungi > Ascomycota > Leotiomycetes > Helotiales > Dermateaceae > Coleophoma > Coleophoma crateriformis. The sequence continues at coordinate 199,481 of PDLN01000022.1, forward strand.
CGGACCCGCCAACGGTGAGCTTGTTGTTTTCGGCATCTAAGTCGATGGTGCGAAAGTTCCCGAGGTCAATACCAATGCCGTGGAGGGCCGTCAGCGTGCTGGTACTCCCATGGCCACGGCCGGTCGCCAGAAAAGAGATATTGTTTTGCGCGGACACTTTGACTACGTGCTGAACATCTGCCTCGGTCGCCGGCTTGATTGCTCCATAGTACGTTGGGGCGTCGTTCAGATTCCATCGGGGTGTGATGTCGGTGCTATAGTCAGCATCCGCAGGGTAGAAGATCTCGGCCCCCGAAGACAACCCAGGGCCGTACAGTGCCGTCAGATTCAGCGAGGTCGATGATCGTGCCGCCACCAATCGGAGAGCGGTGGTCAACAGGTACAGACAAGATGCACGCACAAGCATTGTGATTCCCGCCAGTTCCGCAACGACTGCCCGAGACAACTGCGGCTCTCTCGATGCATGTTCTTTATACCAACACAATAAGCACGATACATACATCTTCGGAGCATACGGGATCGGCACCGGCGGTCCTGAGCCGACCGTGTAACCCGCACATTCAGACCATTCTGACGCGGACATAAGATACTCCGCAGTTTGGTATAGCAGCTCTCTACTATTAACCAGACGTTGTACACTTGCTTGTTCCATATGATAGCACCACTCTCTACTTTTTGGGTTATTAGGAAGGCGAGTTAGGCGTAGAGTCGGACCGGTATTGGCTTTATGCTGGTGCAATCACCCTCTCTCTTTTCCTGAACGGCTTGCACGGTTTGGACCACGTCGGGGCAGGGTAGATAACATGACTTCTGTCAATGCCAACAACCTGAACGAAAAGCCTGCAATGACACCGGTCAACGACCAATGCGATGGCGAAGAAGAGCTATACCAAGATGTGGTGTCTCAATTCCCTTTTTTGAACGGCTACAGCCACATGGCTTTTATGTTCCAGCCCGAAGCTGATGTATCCCGGGAGGCCATCACGGCAGCCGTGCACGAAGGCGTCGAGAAGCTCACGCATAAAATCCCATGGTTGGCAGGCCAGGTCGTACACACCTCTGGACCAGCCGGGAGTTCAGGGCTCTACACGCTGGCTCCATGGCCTTCGCCGACGCCGAAGCATGAGATAATACGTACTAAAGATTGTGAAGACCTCATGCCGCCGATGGCGCAGATTCTGCGGGCCGGCGCACCAATATCGATGCTTGATGCAACAGCCCTCACCCCATTCCCTAGCCTTCCCGTGCCGCATGGTCTGAAGCCACCGGTGCCCGTGATGGTATTCCAAATCAACTTCCTGCGCGGTGGAATCATCATCAACCTGTCGACCCACCATATGGCGGTCGACGGCACCGGCATCGTGCAAATCATGCGGCATCTAGCCACCGTCCTCCAAGGACACGAGATATCCGAATCGGATGTGGAGCAGGCGAATCGTGACCGCCGCCGGGTCGTACCGCTGATACCACGCGGGGAACCCGTCAAAGATCATAGCTACTTGCGCGCACCACCAGGCCATGTGACAGCTCCACCATCATCTCCTCCGAGATGGTGCTATTTCAAACTGCCGGTATCAGCTCTGCCGGCACTGGAGAAGTTGGCGGCTTCGCAACCGCCGCAGCAGCTCTCCGAAAACGACATCCTCAGCGCTTTCTGCTGGCAACGTATCACGGCCGTGCGACTGGCCCGAGGCTTCTCCCCCGATACTATGACCAAGATGACCCGCACCATTGACGGGCGAGCCGCGGTTGGTGTTCCCATTACCTACATGGGGCACTTGACGTACTTTTCGGCTTCGCAGCTTCCCATGGGCCAGGTCGCTTCACTGCCGCTCTCTACCATTTCACAGACGCTACGTCGTGATCTCAGTGCCGCGAACACCACCTGGGCCATCCGCAGCTACGCGACGTTCCTCGCCCGTGAGCCTGACAAGTCACGCGTGGTATACGCTGGTCTACGAAACCTCGACACCGATCTGGGAACGACCGCTTTCATCGCGAGTCAGTCGACTCGTGAGGAAGATAGCTCAGCAATCCCGCACGATTTCGGATCGGTGCTGGGCCGCCTCAAGTACTCCCGCCGGCCGAACACGACCCCTCTGCCGGGAGGTATTACGGTTTGCCCCGTGGAGAGCGGGGCAATTCCACTCCTGTTGTGTATGCCGGAAGCAGACTTGGAGGGGCTGAAGAAGGATCCTCAGTGGAAGCGCTTCGCGAGACATGTTGGTTAGTTCACGACAATAGATCAAATGACTAGATGATGTCTCCTGAAGAGCCAGAGTATCCGCTAATGTGATATCATACCCACCATCCCCGTCTCCCTTTCCCCTTGAGCTTCGTTTGTCTACTTCAACGTCCTGTTGATGTCTTGCGGGCGACACTTCCCCCACAGACGTTTTCAGTAACTTAACTGTCACTATTCGGACGACCAGATCATGAGTCCTCTGTGACTCGCACACTGCTAATATGACGTGAGTGGGTCAGAACCCGAGATCGAGTTTACAAGGATGGAAGGCATATTTCACGACACCAATGCACACGTTCTTTACCAATACTAGCGCAACTGCATGTACGAACACTCAATACGTAGAAATCCCAAATGAACGACGCAAATGATGATTAGTGAAAGCAAAGCATTAATGATTGAGGCCATTCCATTCCCGCACAAGTTGTTACTTTATAACGCGGTGGTGAAAGCTGAGACGCATGTCATAATCTGCGTGGATTATTCCATCCGGCTCTCGGGGGGCAGCCAGCTCGCTTAGCGCACTCGCAACACTTCAAGATACCTATTCTTCTACAAAGGCTGACCTTTTCGAAAGTATATATATCTTTTGCCATCTAATTCTCTACTTACGGGCAATATAATTCGATTTCAAATAAGCTGCATCATTACTCTTATAATTAACACTGTTCTGACCGAGCTAAGCGAGGTGACTCCTGAGAACTGGATCGGATATGCCAAGTACGTTTTATATTACTGTGTCTCAGTGCCTAGGTTTGCCTGAAACAGAAAAGTCCAGAAAGAAAGTCGTCAGATGGCCTGATCGTCGTAAATCAAGGATCAAAGCTTCTGAGTGCTTAAATTGATGGTGCCACATACCATATTTCTGGAATAGAAGTGCTTGCAAAGCAGAAACAGCAGTGATCAAAATTCAATACTCTACGCGTGCGACCTATGTAATTGAAAAAGCATTTTACATAACGAGCGAGAACTCCCAGCCATCTGCCTACTATTCCTTGCCATTCTTTATATTTTCTTTCCGAAAGTGACCATTCACGTATACAGATATCCCATCTTCTTCCACGCCGCAACATACCGCCTAGCCACACTCGCCTCAACTGGGCCCATCTTCGCCATCGTATCAGAATGCTCTTTCGCCTTTGTTGTATCCAAGATCAGACCACCACAAGACATACGCTCGAAATTGTCATCCAGGAAATCAATGAGCCGGGCGGCCGGATTGTGCGTCTCAGCTGGCAACGGCGATCTTCGCACTAGGTTCACCCAGTCCTTGAATGATATGATGGAATCCGCCGGGATACCCAGCGCGTCCGCTAGGACGGGATTCATTTCTTTCCACGGCTGCCCTACAGGATTGTCGATGTGGTAAACTGGGTACGGCTCGGGGGCGTTGTGGAGTTGCGCAACACAGCATAAGTCGACCAGAACGCCGGCAGCGTCATTGACAGGCACCCACTGCAGGACCCCGTCGAAGTCGGGCCATGCTTTTAATGTATGTGCCGACTTCACGAGGAAAGCAAAGTGCTCGATGGGGTTCCAGAAACCGCTTGTCCGGGACCCGGCGATTTGACCTGGCCGCACGACCATAGTACGGAAGCGTTGCGGGTACTTGCTGAGCGTCTCGTCGAGCATGCGCTCGCAGACCCATTTGGCCTCGCAATAGCCAACGGGCAGCGTTGCCGCGAACGGCACGCGTTCCTCTGGGACTCGCGCCTTGCCAGCGTTTCCTACGACGCCGATGGAAGAGACCAACTGAAAGCCTACGCGGAACCCGGCATCGTTGGACCTGTAGCCCGCTACATCGCGAGCAAGGTCCAACAGATTGCGCAGCGACTGAAATTGTGGCTCGAATGCTTTCATAGGCCTGGTACCGCTCATCGGCCACGCGTTATGTACGACATGCGTGACATTACGTACGAGCCAGATGTATTCTTCAGACGGCAGGCCAAGCTGTGGTTTGGAAGTGTCGGTTTCAAGGATGCGGAGCTTCTGCTGCGCGGTAACCGTCAGCTCGATGCCGCGGGACGAGAAGGCGTTATCTTGACGCTGCTTGACTGGTGTACTGGTTTTGCGGTTGACGCAGACGACGGCCTTGACCGCATCACTCTCGGCGAATCCAGCGACTGCGTGAGAGCCAAGACTTCCCGTGGCGCCAGTGACAAGTACTACCGCATCCTTACCATCGCACAGCACACTGGTTGAGCGCTTCTCGGCCAGAGCTGGTGGAGCAGCAAATCCGTCGATATACTTTGACAAGTAGCTGTTTGCTTCTTCTTCGCGCGCCGCCACATCTCTATCTTCGTGACTAAGAACAGCCTCCGGCATAGGCTTAGGCAGGCGTTCTGATTGTGTGCCAGACGCAAGCGCAATCATCACTTTCTGGTAGATGTTCTCGGGGAGGCTCCCATCAGTCCAGTCGACGTGACCAAAACCAGCCGTGTGCAGTTCACGCTCCCAGTGCTCGGCCGGAACAATTGCATGCCTTCGACCGTCGTCAAAAAGCCACCAACCCTCAAGCAGACCGAAAATGATGTCGATAAAAGGAGCACTCTCAGTCATCTCGAGGATCATCAGGAATCCGTCAGGCCTCAGGGCTTTACGGACGTTTGTGAGCGATGTGATCAGATTATGTGTCGCGTGAATGGCGTTGCTAGAAACGACGAGGTGTTGGCCGTGAAGGTCCTCAGCAGGAGGCTTCTCGATGTCATGGACAGCGAACCGCATGAATGGGTATTCTTTGCCAAACTTGCGCCGGGCATTGGCCACCATAGAAGGTGACAAGTCCGTAAAGGTGTACTCGACGGGGAAGCCTAATGACGCTAGCATCGGAGCCAGTATATATGTAGTTCCACCTGTGCCAGCGCCCATCTCCAGGATCTTGAGCGGTCCATGACTCTTTGGCAAGTTTGCTACCAACCGTTCAATCGTGTCGCGCATCTGGCCGTACTGCATACGATTGAAAGAATGGTTGAGATATAGGCCCTGAACGAGATCGCGACCCTCCAAAGAACCAAAGAGTACTCGAATGCCGTCCGTCTTCCCCGTCAAAACGTCGGCTAGCTGGCGTCCAGCATAGTAGGTAAGTTTATTGGCGACCTGAAACTCAGGGAAAGCTTGCATGAGCTCCGTGAAAACCACTTCGCTAGTCTTTCGTGGCACAGGGATGTTGGTACGTGTGATTTGTCCACTGAACACATCAATGTCGACGAGCCGAGTGTCCCTCTCCAGAAACTGGTATATGAACTCCATCAGCCGTCCATGCTGTGGTAGGAAGGGCACGCGATCTAGAGCTTGGCCAGGCTCGGCATCTTGAAGGCAACAGCCCAGCTTTTCGAACTGTTCCACTACTAGCGCCGTGGAGAGTCGATTGGATCCGGCAAGAACCGATTTGTGGATTCTATCCAATTTGAAGTTTTTGATCTCTTGGTCCGTCAGCATCTTGACGGCTCCAAAGGCTTGCATGATCGCGGACCTCGAAATGCTCAAGTTGGTCTGCGCGGGCGGGATGGGAGCAGCCGCCAATGGCGCCTTCGCAGGTTCATCGTTTGCGACAGGTTTAAAATCAGGAACCTCTGGAGTAGTTGCTTTAGTGACATCTGATGCATCTTGTGATGAAGAATCGTCATCATCATCCTCCTCCTCACTCTGCTCCGCTAAGCCTTTGGACGCATCACCGCCTCCACGCCCATAGAGCGCGTTGCTGAGGCATGCGACAAATTTCCGCAGCGTGGTAGCCTCCATGAGATCCGTTTGGTCCAGGGTACACTTGAAGACGCTTTCGACCTCACGAGCAACTTCCATACCCATCAGCGAATCAATGCCAACATCTGCCATTTCTGTGTCGAGTTCAATTTCGTGAGCTTCGACACCTGATATATTTGCAACCAGGTTTCTGAGATCATTTGTGACGTCCGGACGGGTAGGTTTAGCAGCGCTCTTCTGCTTCTTGTCTTTCTTGTTGGAATTCTTATCAGCTGCAGGCACTTCAGCGCTAACTTTATTGGAAAGCTGAGGCTGTTGCGGTACTGAAATAGAAGTTGGAATGGTGATCGCTGCTAGACTAGCCTGTCCCTGAGATGGCTTAACCTTCAACACGGATTCGTCGGTTGTGAGTCTTGTTAGCATCTTACTCATAGAGGCCTTTGCCACTCTTGCAAAAGTGATACCGATCATCACCTCGGTGAGCATTCCGTTGGTGGCGTTGAATACAAACACATCGCTGGTGTACACCTTGTCGGACTGACGCTGGTGGCGTGCTAGGACATGCCACGATTCTGGAAACTCCTGCGTATCCAACTTAGCGATTCGCGGTGAACGCATCGACATCTCGCAACCAGTTGCGATGAACATATCGTTCATGGACTTATCTGTCATGCAGTTGATATACAGGCCGCCGACTTGGCTGCATGAGTCGCTTAGCGGAACGTCCAGCCAAGTTTTGCCCTGGTGCTTCATTTGCACGCGCCCAGCGCACTCGCCAGTGCGACCAACAACGCGGCGAACACCTCGGTACAGCTTTCCATAGTCCACGACATCAGCGAAGGCTGAATATACGTTGCGACCCTGAAGGATGTCCACGTCATCGTCATCGGTCATATTGAGCACCGCCGTACACTGAGCATGAGTGACGAGCCTCTCGAACCTGCTGAATTCACCTTGATAGGTAGTATCGTCTGGAGAGCGTACATGCAATTTGGCTTCGACATGGAGGTCGCTGCTGCCACTGCTGGAGGTAGAGTAAATTTTCCAACCCCAGATGGTTTCATTGAGGGCTTCGAATTCGAGAGAGACAGAGCGTGTCGGATCAACACAGAGCGGTGAGTGGTTGGCCATATCTAAGACGACAGGCTGCATCGCAGAAGACGCCCACTCCGGATGTAGACTGAACAACGCTTCGATGGCCATGTCTACCTGTAGTGTAGCCGGGCAGATCGGGGCGGTCTGCGCAATCAAGTGACCGGAAATAAAGCTCTTGTATATGTCTGAGCCAGTGTTGATTCGGAATCGAGGTTTCTTCGGTTTGCTATCCTGCTCTTCATATCCAATGAATGACCAAAGCCCAAGATACTTCTCATCCACGGACTCTTGCTGTTGTATGGCCGCAGGTCCTGTGCTTACTGCCAAAACCGTGGCTGCTTCGGCAACTGCTTTAGCTGGGGACTTGAGCTCCATCCAATGCCTAGCCTTATCGAATTGGTAAGGCGGAAGGAGCAAGGTTGCATACTCGGCTGTTTGCTGGCTGTGATGTGCCCAGAAGGAGACAGGTAGCCCTTGCTTCCATAAAGAAAGAGTTGCGTCAGTCAGCCCATCAAAGCCTTTCTCGGTATTTGTAAGGCTAAGTGCTTGGAAATGATGCGAATCGGGCTTGCCTTCGCCTGCAAGTGCTCTGCTTGCCATGATCGTGATAGTAGAGGCAGATCCTGCCTCGAGCCAAATCGCCGATGGATGATCCTTGGCTATTCGGCGCACCGCATGGTTGAAGTAAACTGGCTTTCTCATGTGTTCCGCCACGAATAAAGATGTTATCTTGGAGCCAACTGCCGGCCGATTTTCGGTAGCTCGTTCAAGAGGAATCACCGGGTCACGGAAGGTAATATTCTCCCCTACCTTTTCCAGGCGGCCCATGATCGGCTCAACCAGAGTGGAGTGAAATGAGTTAGTGACATTGAGTCTTTTGCTCTTCAGCGGCCCAAACTGAGGAATCATCTCAGCAACCACGTCGATAGCCTTAGACGACCCAGCTAGCGTGAAGCTTCGTGGGCCGTTGTAGCAAGCTATACTGGCGGGAAATTCGCCAGCGTATCTTCGATTCGATTCGTCCAAAAGCTTCAGAACAGTATCTTCTTCGGCTTCTACCGCCATCATGGCGCCAGGGTCGGGGCCCCATGCATCGCGGATCACTTTCGCTCGGCCGGCGACCAACTTAATACTATCGCGGAGACTGACTGCACCTGAAACGCATAATGCTGTGATCTCACCAAAGCTGTGGCCAACAACGGAAATAATCTTGCCCGCAAGGCCGCTATCCATCCAGCATTTTGCACAAGCGTATTGCATAGCGAAAAGCATAGTTTGCAGCTTGACTATATCCGCGACAGGCGATCGCGAGAAGATTTCTGGAAAAATGCTATCCAACCCAAGAGACTGCATAACAGTGTCGCATTGGTCTAAGTGGTAGCGCATGAGAGCTACTGAATCGTACAGCTTTCGGTCAAGCCCGACAGAAGTTGACACCTGACCTCCAAAGCATAAGACGACTGGGCGCTCAGCTTTAACGGTGCTATCAGTAGTATCCGCCTTACCAAGCTTCTCTTCAAGCTCTGACACTGATCGGCAAGTAAACATCAAGCCATGGGGCAGAGAACGGTTGGATTGTCGGTTGATGCTAAATGAGTAGTCGGCTAGTGACAGACCAGCTTTCCCTCGAGCTTTTATGAAAGAAACCAGCTTCGCAGAATACGCACTGATGCTGCGAGCATCGAAGCCAGGAATCCAGAACGGAAATGGCGCGTTATTTAGTCCGGGACCACGAATAAAGGAAGACGTCTGGCCGCTGCTGCTGTGGGGTGATTGTGCAACGATCATAGAAGCGTTAGATCCAGATGCCCCGTAATTGTTGATCAGAGCTACTTTGTAGTCTTCGTCCCACTTCCGCAGAGAAGTAGACACTTCCATCATATCCGTTGGTGAGGTTTTCACATAAGAGCTCATCTTGGAAAAGCTGGCTTGCGGAGGGATGTAGTTCTCCTGCATCATCATGATTATCTTGATAAGTGAGATGACGCCGGAGGCTCCTTCGCTGTGGCCAATATGTCCCTTAACTGACCCGAGAGTAAGTGGCTTGGATCGAATTGGCCCTCCTAGAGCTTTGAGAACACTCTCATATTCGGCAGGATCCCCTACAGGAGTTCCAGTGCCGTGAGCCTCCACAACGGAGATATCACGCGGGCTGAGATGTGCCTTGTCAATGACATCCGTGAAGAGCTGAGATAAGGAGGGAGAGTTAGGGACGAAGAGCGGCGTGCAATTTTGATTCTGGTAGACAGCAGTTGAGGGAATACATCCTAAGATTCGGTTACCGTCCGCAACGGCGTCGGACATCTTCTTGAGGAAGACGCAAGCAATGCCCTCCGCACGACAATAACCATCCGCTCCCTGATCGAAAGGCTTGCATTGACCAGTAGGACTCAGGAAACTCGCACCTGCGAGATTTTGAAACCACAAGAAGTTCGTGATGGTTGAGACACCGCCCGCCAGTGCCGCCGTGCATTCGCCCGACAATATATTGCGGCACGCGGTATGAATCGCGACGGCTGATGCGGAACACGCTGTATCGAAGGTCATCGATGGGCCCGTCCAGCCGAAGTAGTGTGAAACCTTTCCAGGAATGAAGCTCTTGAGGTTGCCTGTGGCCGTGAATGCATTCGCAGTGTGGCAAGCTGCGTGATGCTCGTAATCACCCGCACATGCGCCAAGGTAAACACCAACGTGCTTTTTGTCGCGTGCAGGATAGCTGGGCGTTGTTTCGGTGAAGTAGCCTGACTGCTGAACAGCTTGGTAGGAAGCTTGGAGAAAGAGCCTCTGTTGCGGGTCCATGGTCATCGACTCGCGAGGGCTGCGCTTAAAGAACTTATGATCGAAGGCGTCCACGTCGCGTATGAAGTTGCCATACCATTTACGCTTAGGATCTTTATCGCCTTCTCTATATAACGTGTCCATCATCAGCTTTTCCGAGGTAATTTCCTCGTGCTGCGATTCGCCCGTGCGGAGCATTTGCGAAAACTCGTCAACGTCATCAGCGCCGGCCACCTTTATGGACATACCCACAACTGCGATGGCGTCTTCATCTATGTGAAGCTGCTGCGATTGTTGCTGATTTAACGAGTGTGCTTCAGGGTCCAATACGCTAGCAAGATGCTGCGGTACTTCCTCATCGAGGTCAGCAAATTGCATCAATCTAGGGCCTAGTCGGCGCAGAAGGGTTGGTGGAACACATCGGTCTGGGCCGAAGGAGACGAATATCGTTTCATGACTGAGTTGGTTGCCTTGTACGGCTGCAAAAGTGCTGTACCACTTGCTCTGCTGTACAAGAATTGCCCTCAAGGCAATCGTAGTCAGGCTTCCGGCGCTGCTTCTGATCGACTCTCCGTGAGCTGCATCGTTGGTGTACGTCGGCAACGCCAGCTGTGAGGCATCAGGGAAACAAAGACTGGGTAAGCTTTCGCACAGCTCAAGGAGATCGTTCGTCAACTCAAGAAACTCCTCATTGGGGCTATGGAAATGACCGCGCAGGCCAACTTGGGCTGCAGTGATGCCAGCTTCCTTTGCCGCTTTCAGAAAGGCCGGCGCAGTCCGCTGCGATGTCGTGACTGTTGCTCGCGCTTCGTCATAGATTACCGACATGTAAGCGTTCGGAAATAGGCTGTCAACTACTCGATGCAGTTCCTGACCTTGTTTGGGATTGCGCCACGCTATGGCGTACGACTGAGACGGCCCATGGCCCAGTTCCTTGTTCCATGCCTCTTGAGCGTCGACAAGGGCACCGGCGAGCATAGCCAACCGCACGGCAACGGCGCCATACTTTTCAAACTCGTCTTGACTTTTCGCGCTTGCCACAGCAAAAGCGCTGAATAATCCGGTGCAGAAGCCGAGCGTCTGCACCTTGTTGGCCTCACCATTCTTCTGCCTTGCCAAAAGGTCTGCTTGCAAATCTGATTTTGCGCCATCCCCATGCAGTTGGTGGTTGAGTTCAAGATAGCGCCAGTATTGTGTGAGTTGCGTGAGAACTACTAAGGGAGTGAGTACTAGATTCGGGAGATATTCCGATCCTTCCAGCTTGTCGTCCTCGAAAGGGGTTCTCCGAAGCCATGAGCCCAGATTGCTAAGATGCTTTTTGCCTTGGATTACGCCTTTGATTCTAGGGATCTTTTCTGTCAATGCATCCCAATATCTTGGCAATTCAGCCACCGTATCGAGAATCCAATGCTGCCCGGCATCTTCTCCCGAAAGACTGTGTCTGAGTTTCTCAAATTGTCTGTTGAATGAAAGAGCTTGAGGACCGAACAGAAGGACTGTTGACTCCTGCTGATTATGGTGATCTATGCTTCCCATATTGGCGCTGGACAGTAGAGAGGGGAAGATCCAAATCAGGAGGGCCGTTGCGTTGTTGAAAAGCCCTAGTATACAAAAGTCGTTGACAAAAACCAAAAGTCCTCCTGGGGCACAGGTTCTTTTCGATATAGTACTACGTCTTGATATCACTCGAATTACATAAGACCGGCCAATATACAGATATTTCGCGAACATGGGTAGTGCTGCTAAACGGACGGCCGAACCTCCGTTCGCTAAGCTGGCGGAGGCCTCGGGAAGCCTGGCATCGGTCGGGACTTTCTTCAAGGAGTTTGCATCCTTCCGGACTTGCAACAAGAAAAAAGAAACTCCGGAGGTAAATCCGGTTCCATGTTTCTATTGCAAGCGCGTGCGAATTTCGTGATTTCTATTAAAGGAATATTGATAGTCTAGCACCTAGAATCAGATAGAGGGTTCACGCTACAGTGACCTTCTCCCAACTCTTAGTATGATTTTGAGCCCGGTGTATTCATCTACAGATTTTTTAGTCTTCATTACATTAGTTTATATCTGGCTATATCTTAAGATATAAACATATACACTTATAACCAATGCCTTTAGTAAAGAACATATTAGAAAAAGTAATAGTGCACCACCCCCCCCCTGGTAAAAACAACAATTGCTGTGTTGTGTCCTGTAACTATTGACTCTATCGGCTCATCTGCAGCTAGAAGGAAGTATAATGAAAATACGCATATAAAAATGTTTAGATACCACGCAGTCAACTTGTGAAATTGTCGCCTGATTCTTTACATTAAGTGTTTAAAATATTGAATGAGCATCGAGCTTGGTATTAATGACGAACTTCCTACCTCAGGGGAGTTTAGAATATTAAGGCAGATAAGTAGAGTAAAGTACGATAGTAGCTTTAGTTTAATTATAGTCTAAGTACGTATAAAGGTTCTTGACACACTGATCTCTAACCTCCTGGACGGTAGTCCGTACATATTTATACTACAGGTCACATGTCTTTGATTATGGGGCCCATGACATTTAAATTATAACTAGTTGCAGGTGAACTAGATACAAGAGAGATCCCCTTGACTGAACTTCTCAGTCCGACCAAGTAAACCAGTTTAGCAGCAAGGTTCTGTCTCAAAGTTGTGTTGGGCCTTCAACCGTTTAATCATCAGCGAGGCAAGCAGCGGAGGCAGGGTCGGCAGCGCAAGCTGCAGCTTGCGCTGCATCTTCTGCTGCACTCTGTGCTGCATCTGCTACGCAAGCAGGGATGGTGGGATCAGCAGCACATTGTGCATCAAAGGCGTCACCGGCATCTTCTGTATCAGCTCCAGCTGTGGCGTTCGTGGCGGCGGCAGCGTTAACTAAATTTTCACGTCAGTATCTCGAGCTATGAAGCAATGAGAAGAAGTAGTATACCAGTGACCGTATTTTTAGGAGAGCGAGCGTATACGGAATTCACTACTGATAGTAAGCCAGCCATTTCTAGAATTATGGAGAGAATTCTATGCTTACAGCCTGTATCACGAGCTTCAACTGAGTTCCCATTTGGGATGGCAGTGGCCGAAATGGCAGAAGCTGAGAAAGCGATGAAAACAATGATGGAGGTGAAGGTCTTCATGGTGACTGATTTTAAGATATAAGATAATACCGCGTCAAGCTGTAATATAAGAAATGTATTGAATAGATACAGCACAGCTAGATTTTATTATTTAGCAGGTTAACTTATAGGATTAAAGCGGCTTGGGAAGAATCACCTGTTTTGTAATTAAGATGATTGAGTAAGAGATGATGATTGACAGTAAGAGTAATCGACCACGAGGAGAGAATTTGGCCGTACTTAAAGAAAAAGACCAGGAGGTTCTAGAGAACCTTTCGATCTTGACTGAATCGCTGAAACCTAAGCCAAGGCGAACAATGACTCTGATTTGCTCCAATGAAACGAGTTTATTCAGACCAGATTCTACCAAGATATAGTGACATACTCTGAGGAGCACTTTGGATGACATAGGCCGTGCACAATCGACGAGACTACAATTGCCCAAAGTACGAATACAACAATCCACTGAGGGTAACAAACCCCTGCATCGGCTAATCGGCTATGACAGTTCCTATGAGGTTATTAGCTAAAACCTTCCTGAAGCGAAAGACTGAGCATAAATTTATGTACCCGCAGAGTATTGGAGAAAGTTTAGACGGAAAAGTCATTTGGATCATCCGAATGGAGGTTGTAGCGAAAAGCACGGGTAGAAGTTTCGAGACCCCAGATTTGTGGAATGAATATGCATTAGGGGGAGAATAATGCATTACGTGTTGTCACTAAGAAACAATAGATGAGGAACACAGCTTGGCAAATTGGAAAAGTCTCCGGATTGATGATAGGAAAACAGTTCCTTAAGAGAACAAATATAGATTCATAATAAAGGATTAATGTTTACATTTTCAAGCAGATTTCTCTTTACTTGATTATGTCGAGCTACTGTATAATCATGTTAGGGCTACTGTAGGTGATACAACCTCTCGACTGAAGTGCCTGCTATCAAAAGAGTCGATTAATCGTACGATAGAATAAGTGGCCGTATTAGCAATTTCGCTCTTGGAGCAACTACCGATAGGTATATGTGGGAAAATTGAGTATAAGACGAAAAAGGTCCGACGTCATGGAACTTCAGTCCGGATTCTTCTTGGCTGTCATGATTCATGCGATTCTGATTGGACACAGCCTGGGGTATCGATATGCACTAATCAGCAAACATGGGGATTGCGGCGAACTCTACTGGGACATCTATAGCCCAGAAGCTGATCTATGAGTCGTTGAAATCCGATTACAGCTTTCAATTTTTGGCCCTCATATCTACGAAGAAGGCTTATCAATTAATAGCAAACAAGAGGGTTCACACCACGTGTATATGTAGTAGGTCTCGCACTTTATGGAATGCCCGGTTGTTAGTACAGAGAAACTACCGCAAACCATTCTAAACCAAACTATGGTTCCTCTATGAAGTTACACTTGCGTTATTTTCTCTTGGTGGATCTGGTGAAGGATCATACCAGGCCCCTCTCTCCAATGACATATTCATGTTTCCGTTTCCTCCGATTAAATAACGCACGAAATTCAGCCAAGCCGAGGTCTGAGTGTCACGACTACCTATGAACAATTACCCGACACGAGATGACACTTCCAAAAACCTATATTTAGTTTCCAAGACCAAACAAGCCTTTGTCACAATGTATGCGACAAAGAAGCGCCCGTAATGCTTGGCTGTCAACGGCGTGCGTCTGATTACTTGGCTGTCACAAGTTTCGCATCGCAAACATCCATCCGATATCCACAAATGGAGCCGAACCTGGACCGGATTTTCGCCTGCTAGCATGCGAAATCGCCGTCTATATTATTGTGCCTAACAGCTAAATGAATGAAGAGTAGGTGGTTGATGTTGATGCCCACGCATAGTATAATCTTTCACTTTTAAAAACGATTGAACCAAGGTTCTTTTTGAGTCGGTATTATTGAATGTACTTACAGATGCTACTTACCTTGCCTATCTATCTTTTTGAAGACATAATTCACTAACCCTCGGTAGCTCCTCAAATTGACTAAAGCCTCAAGGCCATCTTTTAATCCATACGCTAAAATCAAGGTACGAGATTATATAAGCTGGCGTACCATCGGTCTGAACCAGTTATGAGGGGCGTTTCAATTGATAGTAGGGATCTGTATATAATAGCCTTAGGTAGTGTAGGCTTGCTCTCCCTGGGGAACCCAAGTTTTGATAGCTAGAGAAACTCATCACCAGCAGAACCTAACGCTGCCAAAGCATTTTAGAAAATGACTTTAAGATAGGGCCTGACAACCTACGCAAAGTACAACGCTTGACTTTCAGATCAGAGTGGTTTTGTTCCGAAGGAAAAATTGTTGATCGAATGAGGAGCAAACCTCTTCCTCCAGATCAAGCTCACATGCTCCTTGGTAAAAGACCCGTTCAGATCTCGGTAATATCATAAGGCATATCCGAGATTCACAAACAAATATCCAGGAAGTACGGCTGGCGTTATATCGGCATTGGCGGCAACGACTACTACAACACCGATTCGTGCCCTAGATGCAAGGTACGGGGAACTGAAATATATTCTCCACTGCTTGAATGTGACATATCAACCCTACCTTATGAGTTTCAGCCGGTTACAGTGGTTTGCATTGATTCACCAATGCATATTTGATGGTAATCCAGACCGCTTTCCTCTATTGGAAGCGAGCTATATGTATCAGATAGGAATCGCTACTCGCTGTAATATTTTTAGCCATTGTGAGTAACATATAATGAATATCTTGAAGAACTAGAAAACATGCTTTTTGTATAGATTTGTGGATTCCATCTTCATCACATATGCCTTAAATTTCTAATGCTAAGACAGGCTCCGGATGGATTCGACAGCTACTCACCCCAGATGTCATCTCAAAGACAGTAAAGCTGTAAAACTTGCAACCTCTCTTGTGTCTAATCTCTCTAAAATCGTTGCAGAATTATGCGACTCCATGCTAGAATGCACGTCTTTGGCACATATGGACGTGTAGCAGCTAGTTTTTCACTATGTCATTAAAATTATCGTCGTGCAACAGAACCGCAACTCCCAATTGTCCAATCGAAAAATAAGTCTCACTCAAGCTTCTTAGTTTTCGAGTCTATGACCCACTTGCTGTTCTGTAGTAGTCGCATTGACTTGACATCAGGTGCTTTGTTGGCACCGTCGAGTTGAGCGACAGCAGCTCTCAGTATCGACCCGCCCAAGTCTAGCACGAGAACAGAACCAGAATTGCGGCCCATTTGCAAGCTCCTCACAAAGGACGGTAGAATTGACAAGGAAAATATGTCTTTTAGAGAACTCTCATGTTCGTGTACGAGCTGATTGGGAAAAGAGCGGCATGTGTGGTCGTTTTCGCCAGAATGAGGAGGAATTAATCTGTGATTTCTGCTGCCTGATACTGACCAAAAAAAGCAAAGAAGTACAAACGATGGACTCATTCTTGACATGGGTGAAGGATTTGCTGTTCACAAGTCTTGTAAGGACCGCAGCTGGAAGCGAGCCCTTGCCACAGCCTTTGCAAAGCTGGTGAGAACAACGTTTCGCGGCAGATTAACTTTGTGACCTGACACGATATAGGGATTCAAAATCCAAGTTGATGCCATCGTCATTAACACAGCGAGTGTGCTACTGGCGGCGATATATACACAGCCCACAACGCGGCTCAGCGTCGTTGCCGGTACAGGCTGCAATACCGCATTTCAACATGGTGAACCCGGCACAGAGGCGGTTATGCTGGGACGACCCCAAGTTCCAAAAACGCCTTCCTTCAAAACGCAGTGCACTCGGTCATGTGACCGTAGCACCGCCAAAATTAGCTTCCAAGCTTGCCTTTGTCATGTGACTCTAGTAAGCATCGGGAATGCCTCCGGTTACCATTTCCACGACTCATCACTCAATCATTTTGTAATACTCGATATTTGACTATAGTTCCCAGTCATGGCAGAGTCATACTTTAGAGTACATAGTTACCCCGTAACGGGACAACGTAACTCCGGCTCATTACAAGATTCTGATCGTTGGGAAAATCACTACTTAGTAAAGATTTGTGTGGGAGGAAATCTGGGGAAAAGGATGGCAGATCCGAAATCTTGGTTCGGGAAAATATCGATCAAGTATGTCGGCTTTTTAGAGGCTTAAGATCGCGAATGTAAAATGGTTTCAGGTATATCTCTGACATGCAAACTGTCAGCTGGTGGCTTAAAGAAAGGCGAAATGCCTTAAATGGGGAGGCTCCGAGGCCAAAAACAGTAGTCTTAATCTGCCAGTCCCTCTCTAATTCTTGACCCAGCCTTCTCGGTGCCAAGGTTATATCGCCGACTACCTACATTGAGTCAGAGACCCATAGAATTCGCGACAAACGTCGCCTTTGGATATTGTACCAGGGCCAATGGCATACGCGACAAATGTCGCCTTTTAAATATTCAGGGTCAATGAGCGATCTAACGCGACACATGCTCTCAGCTTGGATCCACAATTAGCATCGAGGGACTCGTCTAGTCCAACTACAGTACATTTCAATTGCGAACCTCAGCGTCTCAATAAAGATACCTTATACGGAAACTGCATTTTGGTCTGCGATCAAACTCAGGCGTTGAGCAAGATCTGCTGGGGAGAATAATACCATATAAGAAGGCATGAAAGCGAGAATTGCTGTACAGGGAATTCGGAAGACGTTTGTCAAGCGAAAGAGAAAAGTTGCCTCTGGGCATTGCTTGTTTTGCTTTATTCTCCGAGTCTAACCGAAAGAGGAACGTCCAATCTGTGGTCCGTCCCCAAAATTTCCGATTGACCGAAGAGAAAGCCTTGCTGGAATTCATCCACACAATCTACGGAGGACAGTTCAGGACTTTGCTATTATACCTCAAACATCTATCGAGATTAGATGGATGGATTCAGACATGCTGAATGAACATGTATAATAACGGCCATCTTCCTCGTTGTGCTTATAGAGATAATGCACTTCATTCAACATATCCATACATTCTTTTGATTACATATTTTACACATTCGTTTGATTACATCTTGCATAAACAAAATGGTTTCTCTCACTTCCATTCTCTTCGCCGCATCGGCTATCGCTAGCGTGCTTGCTATCCCCGCCGTGAGCCCCGCCCCCGGCAATCTACTCTCTGAGCGTACCACCTACATAACCTCCAGCGCCACTGGCACGAGTAACGGTTACTACTACTCCTTCTGGACCGATGGAACCGCAGATGTCTACTACGCAAATGACAATGCTGGTGAATACCAAGTCATCTGGACGGGCGACAAGGGTAACTTTGTCGGTGGAAAGGGATGGATGCCTGGAAGTGCCCGGTAGGAGAGCACTTGCAACTTATGCCAAATGCTTCATCATGACGAAAGCTTATACTATTTTGGCAACAGGGATATCAACTTCTCCGGTACCTTCAGCCCTAGTGGAAATGCCTATCTCTCTGTCTATGGTTGGACTACTAGCCCGCTCATCGAGTACTACATTGTCGAGTCCTATGGTACCTACGACCCTTCTGCAGCGGGTACATTCAAAGGCACTGTGACCAGTGATGGAGCGACATACGATATTTACACTGCCGAGCGCACCAATGCTGCCTCCGTCGAAGGCACTGCAACCTTCACACAATACTGGTCCATCCGCCGATCCAAGCGTACCAGCGGAACTGTTACTACAGCAAACCACTTCGACGCCTGGGCTAACCTGGGTATGAGCATGGGTACATTCAACTACCAGATTGTCGCTACTGAGGCATACGAGAGCAGTGGAACCTCTAAGATTACTGTCTCATAGACCACTTCCAATTCTATTGTAAATACTTTTTGTTTAGAGATCCAGGGTAGTGCCGTTGTCGATATATTAGGCTAGACCTAAGTCAAAGGCGTATTGTTAATACTACATTGATCCAGATTAGTACTCTCAGAGTATTGTTTCACTTTCGTGATCATATACTAATATTCCTAATCCACGGGAATCCACCAACACGTACAATGGTGTAGTGTGCATCAGTTTATTAATATTGAGAAGAGGGAAGCTTACAGTTGATCGTTTGCGTAGTACTTATCAATCGGATCCTCGATAGAGAAGCAAGAAAGCCCACGCTGGAATACTAAACAGTCTTGCTCTCTAGTTTACAGCGTGCGTAAGACTCTTGGTAGAAACAAAGCCAGAAAGACGATGAGAGTCTGTATTTAAAGGTATAGAGTCGTAATCGGTCTTCTCAGTTAAGGGACTAGTAGCTAATAGTCCTATATTAGAAGGCGACCTTCAAATACAGCTACTCTAGACAGCTATAAAGTAGAATTGAAACGCCCAACGCCATAGTACTGCTCTACCTCATTGAATCACTGTGTCGGAATACCACTTGATAAATACTAGACAACGTCCCAAAGACCAACTCATAATATCTGGATAGTGTACCCCTTTGACTTGTATAAACTGGTAGATCCCTGCTACTCCGACAATACTTTCGATATTATGCTCAAAGCTTGGGTCTATCTGACATCTCTCCTCGAAGCTAGCAGGCTAGGAAGCAACCGTGCCCTCCTGCGGCTGATACAGCGGGGAGTAGATATTCATACTTCTATGACTCGTTACAAAAAATACGTAATCGATTTGCATGTGAAAGTAAGCATCTCTCTATAGTAGAGGAGATTACCAAGCTCCCTCCTACAATCTACCCGACGATTCATTATCTGACTAAAGCGACCTGGAAGACTCGCTAGAATTGCCCATAGACAATACCACATTTCGAGTATCTTTCTCTGAATATATTGACTATATATCACATTAGTAGGAGGAAGATAATCTTTAGGATTCATGGAAGTATGCTAGGAAGGCCGCTAACAAAACTCCTACTTGTCTAAAGTCTATGTATTAGAGGATGTGGGTAAAATCAAAATAAAACCTGTAGACTATATCACTAGAACGTTTTAGTTGGTACTTATTTATTTGTGCTGATCTGATCTGATCTGATCTGTGAAAAGCTCTTGGAACCAAGAGGGCCTCATCGCCGATCTTCTGTTGGAGTGTCTTCTGTGACATATACGTAATTAACAAACTAATCAAGCCACCTACGCCAGAATACCCCGGCACTGTGATGGTAGAACTGCAGAGCAAGCGCCAGGAGGGATTGGTCAAATCTATGCTGCTTGTAATAATGATCATGGTAGGATCAAGTGTACGTCGAAGACCAGCGAACTAAAAGTTTCTCCTATCGCAAATCTCTAAATCAACTCCTTTGCTGATCAATCAGTCTTGCGTAACGGCTACTAGGTACTAGATAGCCTGGCCCTATCCACGGTAGATGTGGGTGCCTGGCGGCATAGAAATTTGAAAATTGGCCCGCAAATTAACTCTAACTTGGCGGCCACTCTGGTCGCGATCCCTGAGAGTGCTTACTTTTTATCGCCTGCGCCGCACCCTAAAAATTAAGCTCCATCAGCGAGGTATGAAATAGGTTTTTGTATCCATGCAACAACTCTGTATTCGGAGCCCTTCCTTGGAATAGGTAGACCTGTGGAGCTGTGGCCGGGACTTACAGGGTATATAGGGCACGACAGAGAACACCAAAGCCACTACAGAGCCTCGGCTAACGATAAACCAGGCCACTTCTGGCTGGAGTTATATTGCCTGCGAGAAATACCCTGCTGCAATCTCTAGACAGGGACAACCTCGGTGCAATGAAGTATTCCAAGCAGCCAGTAAGAGCTGAGCCCCAGGTAAGAGTCACAGCTTTCCCTGATATAGGCCTCGGGATTCCTTCGCGTTGCCCTCTGTCCGCTCCCGTTGTCTCGTGCTTGACTTGGACAGGAACGTCATGATGGCCAAGAATTCGTCTTTCAGTTTCTCGTCCGGCTCAACTGCCCTGCTATTCTGGTTTTCACTCCTCACGGGTGTTTGGGCGGACCTCTACGATAATCAACTGCTTGGTGTGAATGCGTCCTGGCCTTCCGGCGCGAACTTGCGGGTGCAAGATGGCTTCGATGGGAACTCGTCAGATCCTACGAGCTTGAGCCCGTTCCGCGATGGACCGCCAACAGTCTACCTCAAAGCCACGCACGACGACGCCTTTCCCGAGAGATATATTGAGGCCGCGAACAGCTCTCTGCTGTCGTCGAAATACCTCGTCATGGTCACCCTGTACAACGAAACTGACACTGCCGACGAGGACTTTAGCAATGTACAGCTCGTTTATATACAAGACAATATGATGGCTAGCACGCCCGGCGGGGTTGTTTCTGACAACAATACCTTTGTCACGCTGCACAATGAAACGGAGCCTCTCATGCCTTATTGGTCCGACTTCAACCGTACCGAGATAATAAGCTATCTTCGATTCGACCAGACAACGTGGCAGTTATCCGTCGGAGTCTATCAACAGACGCCAGAGCTTGAAGCTTATCTATACCCCAGATCCGGGGATTTTGCCGACTACGAACAGTACCAATCATTATTGTACACACGTCTCTACTACATGTTTTTTTCCTTGCAGTACGGCACCGAGAACCCTTCAAAGTTCTGGAATTCAAGCTCTGTTTCTCCCTGGGGAAGAGTGTATTGCTATGTGCCGGGGTTTTATGATGAAGCTGACACTGCAACACCCACTGCGTCTACCTCATCTTCTTCAGTATCCTCGAGTAGTCCTACAGCGACCACGTCTAAAGGGGCAACCAGCAATGCATCGACGAAGCAGAGCATGTATGGCTGTCACAGCATGGGAATGATCGTATTATCTGCATGGATCATCTCAGCATTATCAGCAGGTCTATTCATCTGAGTATAAAACCGGCTGAGTTCTGCCAGGATTACCATCAAACGACTAGATTCCCTTTCCATTGGGAAGGAGGTATATAACTAAGGCCAGAGGCTCTTCTAATGAAGGAGTGTTTATGCTCTAGCAAACCATACTCTGAATGCCGAGAGAGGTTTAACTCATGGATGCCGATATTAATGCAAGGCATGCTCAATTGTTCTATTTGTAGATAAAACAATTGTACATACGGTAAAAAGAAAGACCCAGGAGGATACGAAGAGTGAGAACAAATGTCATATAGACTAATTAATCCACCAATTAAATTATTCTGAGAGTTCTGAAGCCATGAAATCATCGACACCGAGCAGCTGGACGACACCAACCCCACCGGCACTTCTCAAGAGATTCCGATAGCTATTGCCAAAGTTTCGCCTTAATTGAACACATTCGAAGTAGTCGACGCAGGTGGTGAACATCGCCGTTAGATTTAGTACACTGACCACTAACCCTAGTGTTTCTGTTATTTCCTATCGGGGAGTTTTCTCCTGGTATTTTGTGCTCCTGAAATATGAGTGAGGCCAAGGTATGGATATTGGATAAGGTCTTCATAACACCTGCATGCCCAGCCGCGCTTGCGCATGTGACTTGCGGAATATATTTGCAGATTTCAGTGGCTACTGTGTTTGCTTCACAGCTGTTTGTGTCAAGTTGGTATTAAGACAGGCAGCAGGAACCATTTAAATATTGACTTGATTTTTTAGCCTTAGTTTATCTATCAAATACGTCTCTTATATGCCTCATAAACCATCCGCGTCAATTGGACTTCTTCTAAGTTATAGAGGAGTTCTCTTAGAGCCTTAAGAACCCACTACCATGCTAGGAAACTATTCTCAGCCTCGCGGCTGCTGTGGCACGTAAATTGATGCCAAGTCGTCATACGGGTCGGTACCTCCGTCCTTGACCCGCAGCTTAGTCTTCCGTGAGACTAAAACCTAGTATTAAGAACTGAGGAATTACAATAGACTGAAGAGCTCAAAACAGAGCTCCTCTAAACTTAATGAATACATGAAGAACTCAAGCCTTAGGCGGATTATACAGGGAATAATAGGAGAAGTCAAGAACTCAATGAATTACTCGTGAAATTACAGGTGTTGATTCAATGTCAATCGTAATAATGCTGATCATTCGTATATCACGTGACAGCTATCTGACCTCTCCTTTTCCCATAAGAATTTTGAGCACGGTCACCAGCATCCTACTTATAATACAAACAATGATATATCTTGAGCAAACCATATATCATAAAAGATCGTCTACTTAACTAGTATTACTTTTGTAGCTGAACGAGATGAGAGGTCAAGCACAAGTTCCCGAGCCATGCGCGGTCCAGGAGCTGTGCGCCAGCAGCGCCAAACGGCGGAGTGTGAGGTAACTGTGCCACTTACACCTACCAGACCTTTGATCTCATACTATAGATCGTGCAGCACCGTCCCAGCTTGATCTTCGTGCCAGGGAAGTCAAATTAGCGGAAATGCGAACGTCCATCTTGGAGATAATCCTTAGTCAGCAATTGCAGGCAACTTAGCTGACGGGGAAAACAAACAAGATAAATTCGCTGGACTGAATTAGATCCTTATTCTTTTGCAGATCATTAATCTATTTATTATGATATAATTTACCATAGTTGGCGTTGGAGTTGGAGGGAAGAGCTTACCTGTACTGCTGAGTTATCTTGTTGTGTGCCAGGCGGCATCAAAATTAAGTTTGCTTAAGTCATGAGACTGTAGATGAGCCGGCTAAGGACACCTAGACAATTTGGATCCTTTGACAATTCAATGCACTACTGGGATGTTTTGCTATGCGAAAGTTGCTTTGTCTTTATGTTGGGCCCAAGAAGACTCTGGTGAGCGTTTGCTGAGTCATCCCGAGACATAAACATGTTTAGGGAAAAGCAAATAGTGACCCCTGAGACCTTGTCCCCTGCCTCCAGAGGGGTAAATAAAGGGTTAGAGGATAGCTGGACGATTCTTGAAACACTTCAATTCTTTAGGTGACCCGAACGACTGGCCTAACAAGTCCTCCCCTAGAATTCATAACCGTCGACTCGCGGACGCAAAACCACGATGACCATGCACAGCTGCTTTACCTGCCGCAAAACTCAGAGCGATCTCCCTACTCCGCTACTAAGATGTCGTGCTTGTCAGGATACCTTGTACTGCTCTCCGGAATGCCAGAAATCGGACTGGAAATCCCACAAACCGATCTGTGGTTCGGATCCTCGTACCAAATTTGTTCCCATCAATAGTCATCAGAAACCAGCGCCCTTGGATGTGATACCACGTCTGCTTGTCCTTGGAGATCCCTTTCCCCTCCACACCCTCTCACAGGCGGATGTCTTCTGTGTCTTGGTCGATTGCTTCCGGATGCGGGTCGAGGACGAGTACAAGTTCCAGGGAAACAACATGGGTAGTATGAACCCGTTTGAGTATGTACTTGATTTAGCTTGCCCCTGTTACTTCTTTACTAAACCTTTTCGCTTCTAGCGGCTCGCCATGTGTCGAGGACTTTAATGCGTTCCTTGATCTAGCTCAGTCAAGAACGAACGTCCTCCCGAAGTGGTGGAACGCAGATAAGAGACAACTGTGCAATGAGTTTTCGGTTAGGACTATGATGGGAGAGTACAAGTACCATGGGCACTCAGAAAGCAATATCTTCGCACCTACGGAGAAGCAAGAGATTCAGGACCACTATGAAGATAGTACGATGCCTATGAAGTTGAGGATGCTAGCTGAGACTATTTATGGATCGAGTGTGATGAGATAATAGATAGGTCAATGTTAAGAGATTGTTCTTAAAGGCGATTTCAGTGCACTTTGTCACATGACAGTGCTCCAACCGAGACCCCGTCGGTTGGTTCCATTGGAGCCGAGGTCAATGTCGTTCATTCCCAAGTCTTGAGTCTGATATTCTCTCGTCCATGACATCTTTGGGTCCCAACCTGGACTTCCTCAAGCCTGATTCATCCTTGGGTATACCCTCCATCAAACCTACCTGACAATACCACATATACCGGTGAGCAGAGCCATTCCCGTCCGAACACGATCCGACACCGTCATCATATCGTCAGGTCGGAGATTCTGACCTTCGGACGCTCTCTCTACCGGGGTTGACCTCCCAATGGCACCCACTCTTCTCGACGCGGATTGGAGTAAACGCAAGCATCCAAATTCATTTGCGCGCATGATAGCAGTCAGAGCCCTTGGTAGCAATATCTTCGAATCTGTATCCTCGGCTTATCCGCCAACTGCTACATCCCGCACCTATGGCGGCCATGTCTATGCTCAAGCCGCTTACGCCGCCTCCAAAACCGTCGCCAAGGGGATGTTCATCCACAATTGTACCGGTCATTTTCTGATGCTCGGCATGACATCCCTCTCTTTCCGCTACCACGTCAAGAATATCAGAGACGGTGGAGTCTACTGCTTGCGAATTGTTGAGGTTTTTCAAGAGCTAGAGGGGGCAGATAGTGCGAGTACGCCATGCTTTGTTGCTACTGTTGCATTTAAGCGTGATGAAGGTAATAAGCACCAGAAGGGCTCAAAGGGAGAAAGGAGGGATTTCAAGCACCAAGACGCACCGCGCGATCATATTGACCGAACCTATCGCTCGGTACTAGATGGGAAGAGCTATGAAGATCACTCAGTCTGTCCAGCAGGCGATGGTATTTGGTCAGATGAGATGTCATGGGACTTGTGGAAACAAAGAGGCGAGGCCTTTCCGGGGTTAGAGATGCGGAAGGTTGATATGCGGCGATACCATCAATTGGCCAGTGCGGGAGGCGTCAACGGCAAAGGAGACAAGATCCAGGCAGGCAAGTGGAGATTGTTGTTGTTTTACCGCCTTCTTCGTGAGCAAGATGTGCAAGAAGACATGCGTGCGCAAGGCCAAGAGGTGGTTGAGGACGAGGATGACTTCAACCTACACGCATGCGCACATCTGTACGCATCCGATCGTAATAGCGTGATCCTCGCTCAGCGTGCTCTTGGGTTTGGTTCTTTGATAGGGCAACTCGGCTCCTTAACCCATACGGTTATTTTTCATGGACCCTTGTCAAGTATCAGAATGGTGAACGACAAAGCCATGCGGAAGCTGTACGTGCAAGAGAGCTGGACGAGCAACTCAGGCGCAGATCGAGTCTGTCTTAATAGCAGGCTATGGGATTATGAAGCAGGCTGCATAATTGCGACAACGGTACAAGATGGCATGATGAGGATACCAGTAGACGCGAAGGCAAGTGTGTATGATGGAGACAACATGAGTAAGGGAGGACAGTCGAAGCTTTAATGGACATGATGTCCTAGTAGCTTTGACCAATAGACCTTACAATTTTTGGACAATAAAACCATATATCATTTCTATCCATTCGCGTATGGCAGAGTTACTACAGGATAAAAGGAACCCTGTCACATATTTGTCTATTCGCTTTCTCAGGAAGAGTAACTTATCCTCTTTCGATTTATTGGTAACACATCACCTGTTACAGCTCCTAGCCAATCCCATTACCTTCTTAGTCTACTCATCCTTTCTTTAATCAATTGTAAGTCATTTCCACGTTGAATCCTTTCTAAACTTCCGGGAACAATAACTCCAAACGGTCCTGCCTCTAATTCGCAGAAGTTATTCTCTCCTGGCAACGCACCGCTTTGAAAGTAAGCTCCGATCTTTGTAGAAGCACAGGAGTTATTGGTAGCCTGGCTCGTATGCTATAATATAAAATGATCTTTTTTTAGCCACGGTGAAAAGCAATGGACAATGAAAGAGGCATAAGCTAAGAAGAGTACGAAGAAGACAAAGTCGGAAATTATTTGGATTACACTTACACCTATGCCATCTATAGCAAGTAACTGTGCATCTTTGAAATAATTAATCATTTTCCGAGAGCTACGACTAGTGTTAGCACTTTTAATCCTTGATATGTAAAATGAGAGACATGGTCTTACTTTTCAATCGGAGTTACAGGATCGAAAGTATTGCTGACGAACAGTATTGGGTTTTGTGTCTCTCCGCGGAATTTTCCTACCATACTGTCAAGAACTGATTGGGCCCCGAGTGTATGGTATGCGAGCTTACCTTGATACCTGCTTTTTCCCAAAACAGGCCACGTTGCACACCCAATTCCAATGAAAGACCATAGCTCTCCAGCGATGACGCTCTGATTCTGCAGTGTCTGCAGCCATGGCTCCAGTTCTTCCAATGTCGAGTTGTAAGTTGTGCCACCCACATCACTGCACCATATTGCGGAGCTGAGTGCCGGCTGAGAAAAATTTTCAATAGTCACGGTTGTGGTTTCTGCCTGTTGTGCCGCTATCTCAGCCACAACATCTGCAACAGATTCCGCAGTAAGATTTTCCACGATCCGCTCTAGTCCAAGCCCAAGAGTTGAAGTGTAAGGAAAGGACTTAGTTGGAGAATAATTAAATTGCCATATATCGGTCTTGATCGTGGTCAACGTGCTCTGCATCAAAGTAGCATTCTGCCAGCCTTGAGAAATAGCATATTTCGGATTGAGCTTCCAGAAGGAGGCTTCAAACCGCTCATATATGTCTAAAGCTGTACGCCCAGTATAGTAGGGGCATTCATCTGGTCCGGCGATATTGCAATATACGAAAAATAATGCGAACACATCGTCCATGTGAAGAATGTTTTTGAGTGTTAGTCCTGAGGTATAATCTTCTGGGTCGATAACCCCATCTAGAACGAATCGACCAATTCGTTCTGGAAACATGGATGCAAACGTCTCCCCTAGATAAGAGCCATAGCTAAAGCCCCAGAAGTTGAGCAAGGACGCATCCTCAACCCTACGACCGTCTGTAGTCTGTGCGAAGGCATCAACGATAGTGACCATATCTCGAACATTGTCTGCTGTAGTCATATGCGGGCCTATATTTCCGAGGCCGCCAGCTTCGGAATTACAAATGCTGCCCAGCTCGGTGTATTCGACAAAGTAGTCTTCATATATAGAATTGTTAAGTTGGGGACCTTGAATTTGTATAGATCTTCTTCTTTTGGATGTTGAAGTTGGTATGGAACAATCTAACATAGGTGACGCAAAACCGACTCCCCGAGGATCAAAGGATATAATATCATAATTTGCACCAACGATAGATTGAAATGTTTCGCCCGACTGAGCGATTTGATTGATTCCAGAGCTTCCAGGACCCCCCGGGTTGGTCAAGACCATTCCACGATAGTTTACGGGGTCTTTGGCAGTAACTTTGATGAGTGGTATCGACACTCGAGGGCCTGAAAGCTCAGTATAGTCAAGAGGAGCCTAGAACAATTAGAAACATGTACCTAAAGAGTACGAAGGTTTTAGGATATACATCAAGTTTAGCACACGAGAAGTTAGAATAACATGGGAACCAGACAAGGTTTGTGGTGGGAGTGATCTAAGACACGGTATATCAGTATACATCACTACTACTTTCAGAATGAAGAGGCATACTTCAGTAAAATTGAATTGCTGGCTTGTATTGAAGGACGATACCAAAGTTGCCGTGGCTAGCTGTAAAAAGACCCTTTTCAAGGGTATGCTATAAGAGCATGAAGGTTTGTTTGCGGGCTTCATTGTAAGATAAACTATTGAGTATTTTCTCTGAGCAAGGGTAAGTGATGGAAGTTGTGGGAGTATCTTATGAAATACAGATCACCGACTGTTACTTCATATAGGCACAAAATCAAGGTTTTATTGACAGTCTAAGCTCAATCGAATATTTCAACCTATTTCTTCCCACGGTATAACCCCCACTCTTCTTATCATTTATGGAGCCTGGTAAGACCAGTTGAATATATGTAGGCCTAGTATAATTGTATAAGCTTGAACTGCATCTTGTCTTCTATTCTTAGGTTTCGGGGTTATAAGGTGATTACTCACTTTCCATTATAGCTAACACGGGTACGGGACTTCTTATAGTTTTTCGCTGTGGTATTTGCTAGGGTATATGCGACACTGTCAATATACCCTTGGCTAAGACGATACAAGCTTATCACTTCCGCCGATCATCATCGTTCACGTGGCGTCTTAAGCGTCCAGACTCCCGTACTTCACGCATAATTCCGCATTTCCAACAGAGCGAGTCATTCTCCAACTGGTCCACAGTCTCCGGGCTCGTAAATTTGATTTCCTCATCGGCCATGCTACCTTCATCACTCAAGTGTGATTTAGCACTGAATGTTTCCGATAAGTCCTCGTCGCTATCCGTGGCAATGGTGTTATACTTCTTCACGTTCTTCAACAATCGTTCCCACCATGATTCATCTATGCTATATACATAATACACTTCTCTACCGCACTGGATACAAAATACATTATTCATATCCGTCGGAGAATATTCGCATTCGAATAACGCAAGGAGCGATCCTTGGTCCCAGCCTGCATCGGCAAGGGGGAATTATTCTAGTTCTTCTTTTATGAAGTCTCCAAGGTCGACAGATAGGTCTTTGATCATTTGTCGCCACTTAAAGAAGAACGCTGATTGTCTCATTGCTAACGATGTAGGTGTATCATAACGTGATAACCCTTCGGCTCCGTACCCAGTCGTGGAACCAACGCGATGTAGATTTGCGCCTCTCTCAGCTAGGAGTTTCATGGAAGGAATCACAGAATCTAGAAACCCTTCCGCAATCTTACAGTGTATTGGTGTGAAAGTGGTATGACTGAAGGTTGCATCAACCATGTTATTAGTGAAGTCCAGAATTTTCTGCGTAAGCTCACGAGATTCGAGCGCAAAAGTGAGAAGCCATGCAACGTTCTCCATAGGATGATCTTCTTTCAATTCTGCTTTGAACGTTTCTAACACCCACTTAGAGGTATCTATATTAGTCGAAAACTTTGATGACGGCCTCTCGCGTTCTAGAAGGACCAGAATCATTTTCCAATCCTGGCCCTCGGAGTCGGTGAAATCCACTTGGCCATCTCTGAGAAAGAGACGAAGAGTATTTACGCGGTCTTTAGGGTTTACTTGGTGATTTCTGTTGACTGTAGAGGCTGTCACGAGAGGTGAACTATGACTTTGTTAGCGTACATTCAATATGAAATATTACTTAATGGTCTATTTGCATTCACTGACCACTCCTCGTAGTTGCCGCCGATACAATCGTATGTGAGGGCGGTCTTATCTGCACCGGCCTCAAGCAGAAGCTTACAAAGCGTAGGATTGCAAGTCCACGACGCAAAATTTGTGATCCACCAATTGGTTAGGCTTGTACACTGAGAGTTAGGCACAATGGCGTTAAATCATCAAATGCCTACATGCAAAGGAGTCCAGCCTTGACTATCAGTATCCCATGGAGACGCTTCACCCCTTGACAAAAGTGATCTGACGCCAGTAATGTTGCCCGTTTTGCAAAATTCGAAGATCAGTGAATCATCCATTACCGCACGAAAGGTTCTAATATTGTTTTTCCACCCGTGCATCGTATTGGAGATTGCAATATCAAGTCCAAAGCTGAAGCCCCATCGTAATAGCCATTGTGCCGGATGAAGGATGAAGTGTGTGTTATATTCATAGAGATTAGTCTGCAGTTGCTCCATATCTCCGGAAGACCCAACTTTAATACGGAACTTCCTCGTTACAAAGTACACAACGTCAAAAAGAGTAGATGTGATGGATGTGTACGTGTTCTCCAGATAGCGGCGGCGTAATCGTTTTCGGACTAGAGGTTGCATATATTCCACATTGCCTTTCTCGAGGTCCACCTCGGGCTCTGCAGTAGAGTATATTTGGTGTGATTTTTCGCGAAAGATTGGTTCTACTGGTGGACTTGGGCTGTCGCTTGATCGCAAACTCGCCGCAAGTTCCTGAATGGCCTTGTCCATCCCCATCTCTAGACCAGCTTTGACCCAAGGATTCGATATGGCTGTTGTTATTTGTTGGATCTCTTTCCGTAGATCCTCGATGTGATTACTGAGACCGATTGTTCCTCGTATGCCGGTCGTGACGGAAGACGAGCTCATCTTTAGATGAAGCCCAGTAAAGCCTTTGGCTATAGCTGTCATACATTGGTCTTGATGCCTATATTGTATAGACCTTAAACATCCTCAGCAAGACAAATCTAGACTCGAAATATGCAAGGGGCGGGCATAATCTGACAGATCCTGTCTCGCCAGGATTAGAGTTGTCTTCATTTCTCCCAAAGATACTCGAAAGCTGTGGAACTTCTTGCTTTGAAGAGTAACCTTAAAACTGTTCCAAGTGCGAACCGTCCACTTCTTCGATGTAAATCCTGGCTGGAAGCTCTCCATGGCTTTGATCAGGGTGTCCACTTTCTGGTTGCATCGCTTCAAAATCTCTGTTGTCGTCGGATCTTGGCCATATAACTGATCCCTGTCGTGGATCTGTTTTAACACCAGTTCCAGAAGCTTCAATTCTTGGACCATAGTAGTGATATCTTCTGGCGCATCTTTGACAGTCTCCCAGAATTCGATGAGCTTTGTGACGCTGTCTGCCAACTGCAGAGCGACCGATACAACAGCAATAGCGCTTGCAGCTCCCGAGAGACCGTCCATCATACTCGAAGAACTTATCGGCTGTTTAGTCTGCCTTTCGAAGTTTGCGGATGTGCATGCCACGATGCCAAATATCTATGCCTTTTCACACAGGCCCACATGGAGATTCTTTCATCGTATAATATGAGGCTCGTGCTAACTCTCATTGTGCTCCAATGGGCAGCTTGGGGACAGCTGCTTATGTTAGGTATTGCTTACCGTAATCCTCCCGTGTGACTTGGCCCCCGCACATGCATCTCGCGCACCCCGCACACCTCCTACACCATCTCAGCTTTCGTGGCGTAGGTAAAGCTGAACCACACCCCCCGGCACACCTCCCACACCACTTCGATATTAGAGCTTGAGTGGAGTAAGTAAAAGCTGAAAAAGGAAAAAATGTAAGCTATCTCTAGCCTTGTTATACCATGAAGCAAACATATATTAGGGATCCGAAGTATACCAGAATGTCCTCCCACGTGTAACCGCGTTTGATATACGTCCGGACGTCAGAGATACGACTCAGCTTGTACTAGATATGGCCTCTAAATATCTCTTGATCAAACTAGAAGTAAGGGGAGGCGTATAATATCCTAAAGATATTTACTCTCTGTGCCCTATTGCGCATTATAAGCCGCGGATCGTCTCCTTCTCCACGGTCTTCGTCATGGCCATCGTCGCCAGTCTCTCGGCCGATTTTGTCATTAAAGTTACCATACTAACTTGGGGCACCAGTCGGAGCAGCTATGGAAGATTCGCCACTCTGCTACTGTCTCATTTGAGCTATCACCGTCTGCCGCTATAAATGTATTTGAACCCGGTTTGTCGTAAGGCCAAAGGCGTAGTAAGACGTTTTATCGATGGCTTGAAGGAATTTATCGATAGTCACCGATTCCACCGCCCAGCCGTTTTTAAGGAAAACAAGAATAGCTCAAGAAGGCGAAAATCACCAGTCGTAGGAGGGATACTATTTCGTCGCTGGCTCTAGCATATCTGGCGGCTTTCACTGAGCCATCGGGGTGAAAATTGTTGCTTTGAACAATCATCCGCAGTGGCGGACAAAGTCTGCGGAAAGGGCAGACTTTGCAGCTTCGCGTGGGGCAGCTACTTGTAGACTTCTGATACGACTTAGAACGTACTAAAGCTTTCTGACACCCCCAATCCCGTGGTACCATACGGATATATAATCAAGAAGCACTACGAGTGGTAGTACTAGGTGGAGTATAGCCTCACGGTTAAGATCCTTTCCTTAACCGGTCTCGTATCGGCACGGTTTCGGGCCGACTCGAGCCGCGTGGGTGGCCTTCTAAGGAAGCCTGCACCGAAACCTATTCTGTTCACTATAGTTAAAGAACGAATTTATAAAGATAATATTCTCTCTAAATCTTTAACTAGGATTACTGCTCTATTATACATTTCCTGGACGCGTTGAATGCTAAATCAAAAATCTATCTTGCTATCTCGTTCTAACTTGTTCTCGTCTTTGTTTGGCAAGTAGCCCTTCACTATACCAGCATTGCCTCTCAAAGTTCATCAAATGCCTGAACAACCGCTTGCGCTGTTGAAGCTGCGCTTTGAGGATTCTGGCCTGTAATCAGGCGGCCGTCGACCACATGGAAGTCATCCCAGACACCGGCGCTTCGCTCGTCTAGAGAATAGAAGTTAGTATTGTAAGATCCATGTATCAATAGGTAGTATCAAGCTTACATGTAGCTCCTAGGCGTGCAGCTAGTTCCTCCACCATTTCAGAATCCCAGCTGCGGAGCTCCTCGTAGATCCCCATGCTGTGTTCAGCCTCGGTGGTAAAGCCGGTAATCTTCTTGCCCTTGATCAAAGGCTCGTTTGTCGCTGGGTCAATGATGTTGGCAAAGATTGCTGGTCCATGGCAGACCGAGGAGACAATCCCGCCATTAGCCCACACCTGCGTTGCGATCTTCTGCAGGCCCGTGGCAGTTGGGTAGTCGATAAGAGAAGCATGGCCAGCCGAGGCGTAGAAGACACCATACTTAGAGCCGTCGACGTCGGCCGCCTTAGCCATGTTGTCTAGTTTCTTACGGAAGTTACTGTTGGTGTCGTTCCAAATAGCTAGATCAGCGCCATTGAGGAAATCTGGCTGTTGAGAAAGCCAGTCCGCAGTATAGGAACCGGTCTCTGAGGCGAGGTCGACTTCAAAGCCGGCTGCGGTGAGGACCTTATAAGGGTGCAGGGCTTCGGAGATGAAGAGACCGGTAGTCTCCTTGCCCTGGAAGAGCGAGGCGTGAGCAGAAGTAATGCTGATGAGGGCACGGCGAGGAGGAGTCATGGTGATTGTTTTGTTATAGGATAATGAATAACTAGTTGAATGGTTGAAAGGCGGACGTGTTATGGTTTGAGCGAGGAATTGAATGAGCTGGTGATGGATGGATGCTTGGAATGTTTGATTGTTGGTTGATGATGCGAAGGTCAGTCTATCGAGGAGATCAAGGTTATACTTATACAAGTCCACCTGTCTGATTCTGCCAGGAAATCATGCATGGCTCAAGGGACTGACAAACCATCCCAGATCTACCTGCGTCATCACCAGATTCTCCGGAGTTTCTTCCGTGGTGTAGCTGTAAGTGTTAGTTGGAGTATAAGTGGAGCTGGCAGGATGGAGTAGCTCTGATTGGTGGACAGTTCACACAGCACACCCCAGACTCCGAAAATAAGGTTTACTGTGCAAGGAGATGCTCCCATTGGCTGTAGATCACCTCACCCAATGAGCAGCTCCTATTGGTTCAATAACCGGGTTCGCAGCGGCCGACCCCGAGACATATTGCCTGTCCAACTTTGCAAGCCGGGATCAGGTATCGAAGTCGGAACTATCAGTAATGGCACCAGCCGTTCTTTTCCATCTAACCCGTTGTACCATGAATATCATGGTCGGATCTGAGGGGTTGACTATGTCACTTATTGCCTCTCGCAGTATTGACCGCATGGCGGCATACTTCAACAAAGTCATTCCAGAAGTATATACCGACGATAATGTTCAGCGATCAGCCATATTAGTCAACGGTAGCCACTCCGAGAGGCAGACTGAGTTGCTAAAGCTTTTGGTTTACCTTGCATCGAACAATCTTATCCTTGATGATAGGAGCTATTTTGAAAACGAAAGAAAATTTATGAAAGATGCGGAAGCATTTGTAGGGCTATTCCGTTTATCTGGACTTGCAGAAACCCCGCATGATACACAAGCTTGTTAGGCTGTCATACGACAGCCTAACAATGACCGCCGTGATTGACTTGTTATTCAAGGCTGCAGTAATGACGGATGCAATTAGTATTGTATCCACCCTTTTAACGGCAGACCCTCGGATCGATCCAGACAGACAAGCTGCGGTCTTTCATTGGCGTTCTGGTCGGGGCGAACCTATACCGTCGTTACATTACGCGCTCTATCGGGGTTCACTTGATATCACCAGGGTTCTGGTACAGGCTGGTGCTGATATCCATAGAGTCGACTATGGTGGTTGGCCACCATTGGCAATCGCAGCTATGAGATTTCCTCATCGCCAATCATTCCAAATGGCACAATTCCTTCTCGACAGCGGTGCCAATCCTAACGATCACGTTCGCTCAGGTCCATCAATAGTACACTTGGCTTTAGTGGCGGCAAACATTGAACTCGTGGAACTGTTACTGTGCTCGGGTGCAGACGTTACACAGCGGTGCCCTGGGTTAAGGGCTTATTTTGCACTGTGGCCCCCAACTCTTGTTGTCAGTTCTATATTTTACGACCTTTGGCCAGGTCTGGAAAGTATTGGCTGCTATGATTTTGCGGCCTCTGCTGGCGTTTTCGAATACAGCTCGGGAAGCGTTCATCTAAAATTAGGGTACGACGCTGAATCTGTTGTCATACACTTCATCGGCTTGTTGAAGAAAAGCCATTTCGGCTTACACACTCTTCAGCAATCCGGAGCCAGCGTTATGATTATACCTGCAGCGAGAGGACATACTGAGGTTTTGTCATATCTCCGAGCCGAGATCGGACAATGTGTCCATTCAATAAATGGAGGGTTTTCCCCTATTTATGCCGCCGTAGTGGGGAATCAGGTGAAAACTTGCGAACAACTTCTTCTCTGGGGTGCATCTGCTCAGATAGACATTGATCTGAGAGATGTCAGGAAGGATGTGCTCCCAACACCATTACACTTTGCAGTTGGCAATGGCTCGAACGAATTGTGCAGACTACTCATAAACTACGAGGCTGATTTCAACCAACTTAGCACCGTAAGCCTTAGGGAGTATGAACATGAACCTAGTGATTACTTCGAGGTATATCCCCGACGCGGTATAACTTACACCAGATTATCACCTGTACGCCTCGCAACTTTACTACACCACTGGAAAATTGCATCGGATCTCGTTGAGTTGGGAGCAACTGCAACGGGCGATGATTTGGCTGAGGCAGTGAAATATGGACAGATGCAATTGGTAGAGCAGCTACTTCGGCAGCAGATCCATCCTGACAGTGCTGTTCAGCAAGGTGTCACTGCACTCGAAGCTGCAATTTCCAACGGGCATATCTCAATAACAACTCAGCTGCTTCATGCCGGAGCAACAGTCAAAAGCATACCTGTTGCCTCAATCTTCATACTACAAGACGTCTCAACTATAAAATCCCTCCTTCAATCTCTACCTATATCTTGGGAATGTGGAAAGGGCAGAAGCTATTTAGAAAATGCAATTCTAGGTGGTAATAAAGATGTCCTTGCGCTTGCGCTTTCTCTTAATCTGTCTGAGTACGACTCTGGAGCTCTTTGCGCAGCAGTTTCACAAGAGAGTCAAGATCCATCAACAGCCAACAAAGCCATAGTCAACGAAATATTAGCTAGGCGAACACGAATTATGTGGATGAGCAGTTGATCAATCTTTCTCTGGAAGCTACGGCAGTGTCTATCGCCGCGTACTACGGACGCTTTGACATTACTGACAAGCTGTTGTCTAGTCATGGTCAAAGAATTCGTGGTAATTTGGCGGTTATGCCGGAAAAAGAGTTTTGGTACACCAGGGATTCCAGCAGCGAAGTACCGGTTCTTGCTGAGGCTGAAAGCCACCTCCTACAAGAGAAAATGGAAAAGTGGAACGGCTGGTATACGTCTCCATACCGAGGCATTCCTCCACTATTCCTCCCTGTCAAGAGAAAGAATGAAAGCATGATAGAGGCACTGCTGGACTATGGATACAAAGTCGATGGGCTTACTCTAAAGGCTGCGATCTGCTATAAGTTACCTAATAGCTTACTTGAGAAACTAATTGAAAAGTGTGACGACGTAGACGGAAAATGTCTTGGGGAGTTCTCCACACCCCTGCAAGTGGCAGCTCGCTATGGTAATAGGGCCTTGGTAGAGAAGTTGTTAGCTAGTGGTGCGGATTTGCACACATCAAGACACCTTGGTGGAAGTCATATTGATGGATATACTGCACTGATATCTGCAGTTCGGGCTGGTCATATCGACCTCGTTTGTCTTCTGCTCCAAAGGGGAGCTGACGTTAATCAACGAGTGGAAACTGAATATGATGGTGCTTACACAGCATTACAGGTGGCTGTTTCGATAGGTTATATTGGGATCGCAAAGCAGCTCCTCGACTATGGCGCTAACATTAACTCTCGAAGAGCTCCGTATCTTACATTTCCAGGTCAAGGTACCACCCTAGAACAGGCTTCTTACGAAGGTCGACTGGACATAGTTCAGCTGCTTTTGGATCGCGGAGTTTGTACAGAAGGCTACGACCGCGTTCAATATGTTCAGGCATTTCTGATAGCAGAGAAATCAGGACATGGAGCCGTTGCACAGCTACTTCGTAACCACAGGGCTTGGTCAGTTGAGGATGAAAATATTCGAGCAGAACTCGACGAATATGAAATTCAGCTCGAATCCTTTTTCATTCACCCAAAAGAGTTTTGCGAAGCCGAGCTTGTTGAGGTGGTCAGAAAATCCAGAGAGTCACATAGTTTTCCGCATCGGTGGTGGAAAGGCGGGCCTTCTACTCAGTCAATCTTGAACGCCATATTCAATGCAGAAGGTATATCGGAGGACACCGACGATTCTATGACGGACTCAGATGACTCTCTGACGGACTCAGATGATGGCGCCGTGGAACTTGAGAGTCATAGTCACGATGCTATCCTAGTCGACTCCACACTTCCAGCCCATGTTATTTCAGATGACCATGAGGCATTAGAACCATGCGGTTCTAATTGGGAGGGAGCCCACCGGCTTCAAGAGGAACTGAGTGCAGAGTGGTTGATGAGTTCTAGTTTCGAACCCGAATTAAAGGGCGAAACTGTGTTTGATGAGGAACAAGCATGTACTCAAGGATTTCCACAAACGAAAGATTACTACTCGACTGAGACAAGTGCATGGGAAAGGTCTCTAGTAGCTAGCCAAGACGACGATGATGACAGACGTAAGGAGATTTTGGCAGATATGATGGGTGAGAAAGAGGCACCTTTTCGCGAGGTAGAATGGATGTTATGAAGTCATAAAGAGGTTATTGTGACGAAGTTATTTGATAAAATGAGTTTTACTTGAAAGAACTATAAAACGGAATATAACGTACATGATAAACGAG
This sequence comes from Coleophoma crateriformis, assembly GCA_003369635.1. Classification (NCBI taxonomy): domain Eukaryota; kingdom Fungi; phylum Ascomycota; class Leotiomycetes; order Helotiales; family Dermateaceae; genus Coleophoma; species Coleophoma crateriformis. The sequence continues at coordinate 237,285 of PDLN01000022.1, forward strand.
TGAATTGTACAACCGAGTGAACTGTACAACCGAGTGAACTGTACAACCGAGTGAACTAATTCTTGAATTAATACGCCCTTTATACTTTAGGTAAAGATAGTTAGAGTAATGAGCTACGAGTCGGCTCCCTAGAAAGTCAACCTTTGAAGAAGTCTTCTCTAGCTGTCAAGGGAAGCTCTTATACCGAGTCTGAGAATTTTAGCTACGAAACGCTACCAGCTCCTAAGATTAATTATCCTCACTGGTATTCCTAATAGCTTTTGGTCTTGTAGTGGGGTTCCAAGCTAGGTTTTGTAGGTGTTTGAAATACAGGCTCCTATTCTAACATCCCCTCCCTAAGCGAATACCCCGAACAAAACGCTATAAAAATAAATAAAATCAGTATTCAAGATAGAGGTTAGACAACTTACGATAGTGATATTATTATTCCATATTTACGGTGTAAATGAGTTCTGTTCCCTATATAAAGTATATCTATATATTCCTTGACCGTCCACACTTATATATATACCCCTCTTTTCACTCCTTGACACGTCAATCATTATCTACATTTACAACACAACTTATATATTCTATGTAACCTACACCTATACGTAACAATTGATAGCTACTTCTGCTTCGATAGATTCAGTATAACCCTACGGTCACCTTGATTAAGCTCGGTGACGACCTTCTCTGAGCTCGTCATTGAGTCTTGGAAACGACCCCACTTTTTGTCCTACAGTTCTCCTATGAACCCAGAAACCAGACAACATTATGCACAGAACAAGCGACAGACTCTCCACCAGATTGGCAGGGTCCAGATCCGACAGACAGCCATCGGTCGAAGATGTCCCCGAGGAGCCTGAGCGACTGGTAGCATTGGGCGCATCACCCCAGAGCCAGGGCCTGGTTTATGCGGACCAGCCCCCGTACCAGTGGAACGATGCATGGAGCACGGTAAGTCTTGTAGCGTCAATGGAACCAATCGAGGCGGAGTTATAGCTCCATCCTATGCGCTGATACCTGATCCGCGAGATATTAGACCAGTGACATGTAGTCCATTACTTCGCGAAATCCATATCTGAACAGCCAGGTATTACAATTCTTTGTGTAATAGAGTTCCTTAAAAACGTGCGCACAGTAAACTCACTGGAAAATGACAATAGGTGGACATTATCTTTCTCGTTACGTACAAGGCCTCACTGTGTTATCCCTTGGAAATGGCACATTGACCAAAGCCTGAAGTCGCGAGATATGGTAGCCACGGGGCGCGTCTAGATTGAAATTAACTTTTGCAAGGAAAAGATTTTCAAGCTTGTTAAGGGCCAAAGTGTCCTGCATTTATGTGCAGCGTTCCTCTAGCAACAGACCTTGCTTGCTCTGCCTGGCATTTAGCCTTGGCACTCTTCCGTTGCTAGGTACCCTTTTGCTCGCTAAAATATGCGCAGCATACTTTCCAGTATAACAATAAGTCCATCTGTCTACTGGGTCATTTGATTTGTATGTTAATCAAACTACGGTGAGCAGGCTACTACTGTACTAATAAGGACCGATCTCTAAGCCGAAACTATGCCAGAGCTCTTGTTTACGTATCAGTCTATTTCAAGTCATGAAGATCTTGAATATCCATAAATAATAAAAATGAGATCTTGGTATGTCAAGAGGTTCGTCATAACAGTCTGACTTGCTGTAATACCCTTCTATATCTTAGTATAAATCGCGTTTACAGCCGCCCAACCAAGCACAGGGTCTATAGATGCAATCAAAATCCTCAAGATTTCAAGATTAATATCCGTCGCGACACTACACGCGGGAAAGCTTACATTTTTGTAGCACCTTGGCTGCAGTTTACTACACCAGAGTTAGAAATTCAAATCTTCCACAAAAGCTACACCTCTTGAATAGAAAGGGGAGAGAGAAAGGGGAGGGGTTGCTATTCTAAACACGTTATAGCTAGCCGCAGCATCGAAGAATGTGCCAAGCGCGGGTTGAGCCTCTCACGACACGAGGCGCGTCGTAGCGTCGCATCCACCAGGAGAGCAGAAATTCGAACCTTGCATTTCTGAGCGTGCTCGTGATTGCTATCTAACTCAGTCTGGCTGTAAAGTTGAGAGCCATTACATATTGATTCTAAGTACCTCTTGATATTGATTTCTCCTCCTTCCTGATTTCCTTCTACTGTTTCATTGAATTGTTTACTTACTTTCCTATTATCACACTCTTTTTGTACGATGAAGTGGCCAGCACTTGTGCTCCTTGGGGCTTCTTGGGTTCTTGCTTTTCCCCAGCAAAAGCAACCCATTCGCAGAGACACAGTCATTACCTTACTAAACAAAACTTCAATCATAAACGCTACAGATTTGGTTGAGACTCCAGTGCTTTCAACTATAACCGTACAAGCATGCGAAGCCACGACAGCAGCGCTTGCCGCACAGATACCTGAAGAAGTAGCCGCTGGCACTGCCTACACGACCACCATAGAATATGAGTTTCCCACAGCGAGTGTTGGTCCTATGGCAACATTGCTGCCCGTTATTCCCACGACCCATGACATCAATAATATTGAAAATCTTACCCCCCAGGGCCCTGGCAACGGAGTTTCCATTCATTATGCGCAAGAAAGTCCGTCAGGTACGTAGATGTGTATAGATTTAATCAAAGGCACTATTTTGACACAAGGCTTTCTACAGATAACTCGCCGGGTGTTTACGCAATTGTGACCCCTAATTGGAACTCTCCATCGGTCGTCTTGGATCACTCCGCAGCTATCACCAAAGTTGAAGTCTCGGACCAGGGGCATCTTGTTATCACTTTTCAAGATCGTATATCATTTGACCATAGCTCTAATGCATGGAAAATTGAGAACTTAATCTTCATTACATATACACCTAACTGCGGTGCCTACGAGGAAGGCCAAAGATGTTACTATCAAGCATCTCAGATAGTGTTCGATCCTAATTCGCTTAGCATCACTATCATTGGACAGTCCTATACTATTGAAGCATTGACAATCAATATAAACATCAACTGGGGCTCCTACGGGAGTCAGCCTGTTAATTACGGTGCTGGTGGCGCTTCACCGAGTGCTACATCAAGCGCTTCTCCTTCCTCCACTGAGAGTCCGAGTGCCGAATTTCCTCTACCTACACCGGCTGCAACTACGACCTGTGTAGCTCCCTCGGACACCAAATATGGACTTCCAACAGCCTGTCTTGGTCCAGCATTTGATGATGACCTAGATACAGCACTCGGCTACTTCGATGTTAATACATTCAGCTATGGTGGCTTCGCCGATGGTATTGACTTGGAAACTGATTCTACTGGAACAAATACCAACTTGAGCAAAAGACAAATCTTGGATAGCATCAAGGAGTTCGGGCAAAAATTTGCGAATGGTACCGTGAACGCTATCAAAGAAGCCTCGGCTACGGTCTCGAACAAGCTGACGGAGGCCAAAAATGATATTGCTAAGCTAGGATCAGATGCTGTCGCTTTGGGAAAAAAGCTAGCAGATGGAAAGGCCGCTCTCGATCAATTGGCATTTAACATTGCCTTAGGTCAACCAAATACTTTCGCCTACTCAGAAAAGCTCCTTCTCCCTCAACCCACAAAAGAGTGTAAAAAAGACAATCGTAACTGCAAACCTATCGATCCCGATGTGAAGGCTGTTAAGTCTCCTTGGGGTGAGGACGCTATTCTCTTAAAATCTTTCGCCGAGGCTCCAAAGACGACTGAGCTTGTCACTAAGGGCAAGAAGGTAACCACCATAGTACGGGCGAAATTTTTCAATATATACTGCGTGAGGTGTGGTTTAGAAGGGTCACTAAGGACCAGTGGTAGTGTCACTATTGAAGGAAGCAAAGGAATCACTGCTGGATCTCTCATTGCCGATATTGATCTCACAGTTGGGGTTGGTCTTGGTGTCCACGCCGAGAATAATGTGGAGAAGACCTTCGACACAAAACTTTACGATATTCCCCTCTCGCCGTTCAGCCTGGGGTTTCTTACGGTTGGCCCTTTCCTATCAATCGGCACCTCGCTGACGCTCACCGCGAAAATGAATGGCAGTACGCTTGCACGGGTAGATGCAAAGATACCTCGAGGCAGGTTCTCGTACGATTTCGCTAAGGGAGACTTTATTCAAAGTGGATTCAAACCTGCGTTTACGCCTCAATTTAAGGCTGAAGGAGACGTAACTCTTTCTGCTCAATTTGCTGTCCCTGTCGGCCTTGAGTTTGGTTTCACCGCTTTTGGCGGCGGCTGCGCATTATGTGTAGGCTCGGTCGGGGTTCAAGCAAGGCCAGCTCTCAAAGCTGCTGCTGCTGCATCTGCACAGGCAAGTTACGACCCCAAAACCAAGAAGCTTGCTGCAGGTTTCAAGCCGATCGACAATTGTGTTGGAATATCAACGACACTAACTGTCAGGAATGATATAAATGCCGTCCTCAAAGGGTTTGGTATCTTTAACAAGACGAAATTACTTGATGAGACGAAGGACTATATACTTGCGTCGGCCTGTATTGGGTAAGTCTTGCGACAAAGCTTGTTATAGCTTCAATTATTCCCAAAATAGCACTTTTTGCCATATTGTACTAATTGGTAGCAGTAATAAGATCGAAGGCACTACAAAGCCCAAAACTGGGTCGAAAAGAAGAGAGGAAATTGAAGCACCTTCTCGTCCCGCGTATATCGCCCGGGATATCTTCAATGGATCTACTGCTACCGTTTCTAATAGCAGTTCCAATGACACTTCGAACGACCTTGTCGATGTTACTCAATATGTTGTCAATGAGCTTGATGATATCGGATACCAAGGAGCAGATCTCCCCAGTATCCCATACTCGCTAGACGATAATTCTTTCCCAGGCTATTTCTTTACTACGCTTAGTGTTCAAGGCTCCAATGGCAGTTATGTCCTTGCTGCTTGCAATGATAACAACGTTTATGTCCAAGCGAATACCGCAGAGAATTCAGAACCAGATTTTATTAACTGCCCAACTCTGTGGGCTGGATATAACGATGTCATCCTCTCCACGCCTACTGGTGGTGTTCTCCACTATTACAGCAATACGATGTCAACCGTCAACGTTAGTCGGTTGCGTGTTGCTGATGAGACCGACCTACCTGGCACATCTGTTCTCGTGTAAGTGACTTACACTCCGTAACTTATTGCTCTTTGCTGACTGGAAATAGCTCTTTGGGTCCATTTTATTACACGGCAGGAGACAATGCTGATACCGGTGCCAACATCCTTGCTGCTATAGACCCAGACGACAATATTTTCTTCCCAGTTGTCTGTACCTACACCAACTCTAGTTCTAAGATTTATCTTGTCACTGAAGATATTACTGCCGGTATCTCGACATTGAAATCCCCCGACGTTGAATACAGCATCACCAACGGACAAGTGGATGAATGCTATCCGTTATACTTGGAAATTGTCGATCCAATATTAGGTGCATTTACCGAACTAGAAGACATCGACGCAATCTATGCGAGTAACCCACTTGACTTGGAGTTCAATAGTACTTCATTCGATCAAAACGGTAATCTGATCGTTCTTCCCGAGGATTTGTACTCTCCTGACGTGGCCTTGTTTGACTACAACGATGATATGGTTGATCTTCCCGAGACTCCAATTGAGTACCCGCCAGGGTCTGACGTGTAAGGAGAAAAGGGATGGATGCAGAGTTTTTAGTAATGCTTCTTTAGCTGTGATGACCTTCAAAAGCCTGGCATAATAATAATTAAAATCGGCGTGTTAACCTTTTCTGATTTAATTTTGACCTATACGTCACCGCCCCTCGCAGACCATATCATCATACAAACGTCTCTACAGCGCGAAAGAGACGACTGGCATTCGTACGGGGATTGGTAAAGCGATCATCACACCAGGACAGCATAAAGGCATTAAGTCAACAGAGCCGTAGAGAGGCTGCTCAAGCAAGGCGGGAATAAAGTGAATCGAAGTTAGCGAACCCGTGTTTTCAATCCACTATTCTACCCATGCTAGCAATGACGCCTGAAACCGTGGGGTCGTAATATTCAGCGCCTAAGCAAGTCTTATTCTTATCACGGCTGAGGCTACCTTGGCGCCTGCAAGTAATCAACCACACCACATTACACCACAAGAGTTGGGGGCTGCTCAGGAAGGTGTGCTAGCACTATTACAATTGATGCCTGAACCATGGGGTCGCTAAATTCAGTGCCTAAGCTTATGTCACTTCCAGATACTGAACCTCGCTCTAGTTGAGGCTTCTTCGGCGGAATCGAAGGTAAAGGTTCCCTATCGACAAAAAGTTCGTCTATAGACTATCATTAGGTATTTAATGTACGGTAAGGTCACTATAGCTTGCTGAGGAGGTAGTAGAAGCCCTTAGGGTATTCACAGAACCAATGTGGGGCTTGGATGAATGATTGAAGGTAAGCACGAAGCTCCTATCTACTTCCGAGCTTACCTACTTAGGAACTTCGTATTCCTATATACTAAATGCACAAGGCACTTAGATCTAATTTCGTTTCGTTTCTAATTTCATATGTAGTTGTAGTAACTCCACTGCTTTATGGATCACTTAAGAACCACTCATAGGAGTAAGATGTAACAATAAAATGAATAGTATTATGTGATAGGTACTCGTAGTCCTTGTAATTCTATAAATAATAGGAGTGTTACTAGGATTATAGAAGTACGAAGGACTATATAAGTAATAATTTCCCTGCGTAGATAGGATCTCTGTACTTGACTCAACTTATTTTCTTACCTAGAATAATATCCTTACTTGACTAGAGTCTATGAAATATCTATCTTAAATACCTGACTCTAAAACTAAGTATTCTATAATCATATAGTGGAACTCTAGCCTTATTACTAAGGTACTATATGAGGAGGCTAGCACACTACCCTAGAAGGAGGTAGGGCTATTATTGGGTTATAGTTAAGCAATAACATATATAGATGTTATTCTAAAACTCTCAGTAAAGGTAGTAGCTATATTATAATTCCACGTTTAACATTATATAACAGAGATCTCGAGATTCTGAGAAAACCAAATCCTTACTATACGTCGAAGAATAACAGAAAGGTATACCTATCTTACTCCAAATATAAACACTTCCTAGATAGTAACACAGATTTGATATAAGGGACACGGGGGCCAAGATTTCTGTAACTCTCTAGGATGAGACTGCACATGTCAAGCTCAAGTATAGCGTTTGAGGCTGTAGCTCTAAGGCTGGGTGAGACTGAAAAGTCTACTGGCTAACGAGGCGCAGTACTGGGCTGTAGCAGGCATGGACTCTACTATAGTACGGTATTTGATCAGCCAATGAACCACAATAGTATTGTTAGTGGTGGAGGCGCGGCAAAGTGCGATCTCTTGAGGAAAGTTATATTTGGTCGAATGTCATTTCTCTCCAAAGTCTGCCAGCTATAATGCAGTCATCGTAGAAAAGCTATTTTTGACCATCATTTGAGAGCCTCGTTCATAGAGCCTTAAATATATGCAGGTCAAGGTCAATTAAGCAACGAAGCTCAATGTTGAAACCAAAAGCTATATCTGCCCTTTCCCACCTGCGTGTGACCTTGTTTCCTACAAATAGTCGACATCATTAATAGCCAGTAGTTATTTTCCACGCTGACAGATTTTTGTAAGAGTTCTATAGCAGATACTCTCCTTCTATCTTAATCCAGAGCCCTTTAGACATCTAAGGTTATTTTCGCGGTTGTGAGTATAATTCAGAAATTTTAGTGCCAAACTTATGCTAATGAAGGAAATAAACAGTCAGAACCTTGTCAGAATGTACTTCTTTAAAATATTACTGGTTGCGACCTATTTTGTTACTGTATATGCTAGAGTGAAACTTCATGGCAACTTCGACAACATCTCGGTCGGCGTTCCTATTAATATAACTTGGAATGGTAATACAGGACATGTTACATTGCAACTTGTGCAAGGGAAAAATATAAGCAATATGCAGGCAGTCAAAACTATTGAAAGTGAGTAGCAAGTCCTATATCTTTTGTATATCTGACATCGATAATACGATAGGCAATATAATCGACCAGTGGTATCTATGGACTCCATCGCTTTCTCCCGGTGAGCCATCTGAGTATAACAGTATGAAAATTTTTGATTTTCCAGACGTCAACGATACAGCGACTGCCGATGAGGTCAATTACAGTCCACAATTCAACATCAACGGTGCCACCACAACCTCACCATTTACTCATGCATCGACAAAACGGCTATCATCTAACACTGCAATTATTATTGCGGTAATTAGTTCAGTCATAGGCGTGGTGACTGTGTTGTGTGCTGGACTTTGGATCAGACACATAAGACAAAAGAAAGCCAAAGGAAATCATCCACCACGTACGATGACAACTGATGCGATGCGAGGAAGTGATATGTCGCACAGTCAATACATCCCTCTTGTGCTCACCCCTAATAAGACACATTTTGCGTTCACTACGCGTGAGCTACCACAAGAACCCGGATCTAGACGTAGCGCGGAATATGAGACTATATTCGACGAGGAAGCTGTTAAAGTTGGAGCTCAGGCACAAACTCCCTGGAGTGGCTCCACTGTCTCGACACAAGTGAATCGTAGTACTAATTCTCCTCGAGATAACTCCAGAAATGTAGTCTTTCAGGACCCGGAATCTCCAACTCCGAAAGTAAGTAATCAAATCATTTCTGATAATAACCATGTTAATAAGCCCCGCTAACTCAATATATCGTACAGACGCGTCAATTAGTACCCAATTCTTCCGACTTGCTTGCCAGATTCAACGCAGCCTCTGAATTGGAGGACAACGATAGAAACCTTGTTGAGTTATCTGCTGGCACGCCACAACAGTCCCGAAACAATGAGCCAATGACTGATCCGAAGCATTAATTCTCGACGCGTAATAGACATGGTCGATCTTAAAAACAACAAAGGTACGAATAAGAATACGTTTTAGACATAAGAAAATTGAAATAACTTATACAAATATAGGGATGATAATGCTGAGGGTTAATTCGAAGCTTGGTTGGCGTTGTTTTTGTGATAAAGTTCCTCGAGAATAATTTCTGTTATGTTTTCTCTTAAGAAATATTTCTTTGCGTATATTTCTTTACGCAGGACCTGTAGCCGAGGATGCAGATTTGATATTAGTATTGGCCAGTTACAATATATCATTTTAAGATTGCTTCCCAGCCTGTTATTGAACAAAAGAGTTATGGTAGACACTCTAATTAACTATGGCGCTAGCGTCAACTCGGTAGCAAATGATGGTACAACGCCACTCTATTACGCTGTTGATTATAATAAACTCTGCGGAGCTAAGGTACTACTACCAAACAACGTCTTGACTGAGACGAAGGACTCTGCTGGCTATACTCCAATACATGTGGCGGTCCAGAAAGAAAGGGCTAGATATGGTTACTGTGCTTCTGGGAGGAGGTACAGTCTGCAACTGACTCGCTTGGACTAAGGACGCACCTGATCTGAATGCTTCCTCGAAGAAAGCGAGGGTATTAGTGTCATAGAACCACTGGTATCTCAACAAGAAGAAGTACCAGGAAGAGACAGCAGATTATGAAAGACATTTGGTAAGTCTTCTTTGGTAGGAGGTTTCACTCGTCAGCTGCGGATCGATATGGTAATGTTATACCGTGGGCCTTTTTTGAGAGGTTCATTTTTTACAGGGGCTGGTTTCAGAGAGGTTGTTTTAGCTGCACTTCGTTCTTGGTGGGATAGTCTTTGAAAAGTTCTTACCACGACTTTTTACAGGACCTGTTACCTTACATGCATTTCTATTTCCACTATGGTCGAAATATCTGATAATAAATCTCCCTTATTCTGTCAAGCCTCTCTGAAACATAGTGAACGACCAGACTACAGGACATAAAGCGGTTGCGATAGACTAAAAACTACGTATGAATCCTTGCGTGTACTGTCCCAACCACGATACAAATCATTCTTTGCCTTGCAAAAGTTTTTGCAACCCTCGCCCACGGACTCCCTTGTCTCGGTCCACTTTTCATTTCCACAGATAGATACAAACTCGTGCCAGTTTATATCTGGCTTAAGAAGTCGGCATAGCTAGAGTTCCAACTCGACGATCCTCATCCGCCTTCTTCGCTGCGGTCTTCGCGAACTATTCACTGCATTCTTCCTCATCCAAAAGGTTACGCGTATGTAGTCCCCGGTGAAGCGTGTTCACCGCATGAACTTTCAAAGATGCTTCTTCCGACTCCAGTTTACGAAGCTTCAAGACCAAAGCTTGAAGCATTCCAAGAACCTTCACTTTCTCACTAGTCAAGCGTACTTTCTCTTGATCGATCGCGTCCCAAGTCTCTACAGGAGTTAATCCCAGGTCGCAATCAGTATTGACTCTTGTACACTCCCTGCACCGTTCGTAAGGCGTGGAGGCAAAACAATGGAGATGTTGTGACATGCATGCGCTGCAAGGAAACATAATCAGGTCGTCCATTTGAACTCGATGAGCCAGCTTTATCCTCCTTGTTCCGTTCGCTCCCTGTCTTCTTGTAGCCTTTGGGGCTTTCTTCCTGTTGACGCTTCCTATGTTTCTCTTTGTCAGATGGAGTCATAGTCAAGAGATTATATGTATTTCATATAGCGTTCTTACAGACCTTCAAACCTCTCCGAACCGGTCAGTCTTTATCTTAATCAATTAACTGAGTAATTCACAAGTATTGATAATATAGAGGTTGAAGATCTCTGTTGCTGGATACTTATTAAGATAAGAAGGTTAACTATTTATCTTCTTGCTAGGGGTTAAGTATATGCTATCACTTGACCTTAGTCACTAGCTACATTCTTGATGCTTGTTAATAAGTAATCCCTGAAAGTATGTTCTGGGTAGTTTGGTTAGGTAAGGATCCTGACTATTCATACTATTCGCTAATCGTGAACCGTTGATATTAGAGTTTCTTGCTCTACGTATCAGGGGATAGTAGATAGATATATGAAACACAATAATATCAGCTAGCCATAATGACAAATGATAGTAAAGTAAGGCTGGGAAGTTGGAGAGATCAGGACCTCAACTATCCATACTCTTCCATCAGGAAATAGCTAATGGATTTTTGAAACACAATGGTATCAGCTATCACTTTGGTGATAATCTGCTCAGATTGGCTGCGCTGTCGTCATGAGTTTCTTCGGTGCTATCGACTAGGAGGAAGGTTACTCTGCGCGACTGCTTTGCACTTAGAAGGAGCGGAATTTTGTCACCTGATGATACTAGCAACCACGGCTAAATACTTAGTACTGTATCCCATCGACTGCCACGGGTGAATTTTAACGCCACGCTAAAGAAGCATTGCTTGGTGCCCCCCACCCAAGTCCACCACCTATTTCCATCGCTTATTGAAGCTACATACGACTTACAAGCTCCTAGAATATGCCTGATGATAGAAGAGGTGGAAGAGAAAATTCAGGGACCCAGCGGCCTCAGGTACCTCCTCTAAGACCTGAAGGGACGGATTTTACCCTGCTTTATTGCCCTCCATTTCCTTTATTTATTGATCTACTACCAGCTACTCCTCCTGACGATGCCTATAGTATCTGGGGCTTTATATCGCGGATAAAACACTTGATCTTATAGTTCAAAACACTAACAAATATATATTTAATCTCCTTGGGCCCTAGCAACCTAATAAGTATATAGATACCTGGGAGGAGCTTACCCGCCTAGAGCTCCTGATAATACCCTCGTTCGAGCTCTTCTAGAAAGAGGTTCTTGTCTTCCCGGAAGTTATAAAAGGAAGAGATCACATAGAGATCTACTATCTATACAAGTTCTAGTTGGACAGTATCAAATGGAGTATCGAGGCAAGCGTGGGACTATGCTTGGTGTAAGGAAGATAGGGATTTGAACACTCCACAAAAGCGGGTTATTCTAGGGGGATATCATACCAAATTCGGTGGTGAAAAAACTAATGAAGTCCTTAGTATATGGTAATAAGCAATGTAATATTACACTCTGTAAAGAAGGGCCTTGTTTAAGGCTATTTCATCAGTCATAAATGAAGTTATGTTTTGGGTGTAGTAATGGCACGATATGATTGGTTGATAATCCCTGTAACGCTAAAATTCACACTCGTGGCAGTCGATGGGAAAGTAGACCGCGCTCTCCGCTTAACCAATGGAACTTGCCCCACCACAAAGTAACTTTGTTCGAAACGTTCGTCGCTCAACCGCCACCAAGTGACTTGGGGTAAGTGCAGCAAGATGGGTCCCCCAATTTAGCGGATTGCCACTTTTCTTCCCCGGCTCAACTGTCTTCGCTGCGGCAATCCTCCTAAATAGTACAGCTACCGACTCGACGCTCACGAGTGGAGCCGAAAGAAGTTCGCAGCAGCACGACGGCAAGACCATTCACCGCACACCACTTAGTAAGCCTGGGATCGTTACTCAGATTGGTGTAAATGAATATGCCCTTCCCAACGGATATCAATACAAGCTTTTGTGCACGGAAGATGAAGCTCGATTCATCCTCCTCGAGCCCACGAAAGATAGTAAAGATTATCTAAGTTGTATATTTATCCAAGGCCGGCCCTTAGCTAAGAGCCTAGAGTACTATGCGAATTCATATGTATGAGGCAAACCTGAGTTTTAGTATTCTCAAAGATATACCGGCCGTAAACTGTTTCGAATACCATCCAGCCTGTAGGTAAGGATTTCACAAGCTCCGATTGTGATACTCTGCTCGAGCGGTACTCCTCGGGTTGGGTAAGCGGAACATGTGTGATTCTAACTCTTATCGGATCATCGAATTCTCCAGCAAGTACCTCAAGAAGACGTATATCCAAATCTGGGTTCTCGAGATCGGAATATTGGTATGGTTCCATGATTGGTAAATATTGAAAACACCAAGGTCAAAGTCTTGCAAATGGTTGTAGGTTTCGGTCCTCTTCGAAGAGGTGTTATCAACGTAAATATGAATCATGCCACCTTATCAATATGTTCTCATCGTAAGCACTTTCCTATATAGAAAGGAAGCAACGAACACTTTAAAGTGCCCAGCCCCAACAAAGCAGTTTGATTGTCTCTCCCTCACTCGAAAAAGGAAATGATTGGGAGGATAAATAGATATCCTGGTCGCAGGGCCTCATAATTGCACAATACTCCAATCAGCTGCATCCACTGACCGTGCATATCTCATCCGATAAAACACCGCAAAGGGCCAGAACCGCTCAGTGGGAGATTAGAAACGCATACAGAACCTAATATATATGCAACCATCGATGTCTCTCATCACTTTACAAGCCACCTTGATTGAGAACATAGTATAAGTTTATGCGAACGACGTCAGAACACCCGAAATGCAAGATGAAGAAGAGAAGGAAAACGGAGCTTCTATATAAGTGTTAGTAGATATTCCTTGCAGGGCTACTTAAACAATGGTTTGTCAGCCAAGCAGATGTATGAGCGTATAAGGTGGTGACGCTTGCAAATACCACGGTTTTAAGGGTAAGGAGAGTTCATAGGCGAAAAGCTAAAAGGAGCACGGAGTAAAAGCTCCTGGAAATATCAGCCGGTGGGTTAGCTAGTGCAAGGTCATGGTATGGTCAAAGGGATTTGCGACCTGCTTTGATGAAAGCAAGGATCTCCCAATCCTCGTTTCTTGCGGCCAGCGAGTGCCGGTATAGTGTGGGTACCGACAAACCTTCCACCGTCGGGCTTCGTTGTAATCTGGGAACGTTGTCCGCTTTCACAAAGACGAGCGTTTGCAGCCTCCATGGAGGAGCAGACGGGCACTTAACTATTTTGGGCCAATTGCCGGCCGATCTGAAGCACCTTCATCCCACAAGGCGGTTAAAGCCTCAGACAACCAATCAAAATATGGAGAAACCTTATCGCTACGCTCCTTGCCCTCAGCGACACTTTGCTATTCTTGATAGCAGGATTCCTTATGACCTGGAAAAGTTTCTCATATCTAATAGACTCCATGATTGTTCAAAATATGATATAGTATATAGTTTATTGCCCTTGTTGTAATGAACCAACGACAGGAGGTATCGGTGGAGGTTAGAAGTGAAAAGTCGTTGGCTACAATTGCAGAAGGGAGTTTGGTAGTGGCTATAGATAACCCAATCAGCATTTAGGGATTATAACATAAGAGTATATAAGGGCACTTACGAAGGGTACTTTGGACAGATATTCATCACGGGAGAACCTCCCTGTTATAACAGAATAGAATAACACTTTCTCAACAATATACTATGTTTAGTATGAATATATCTTTCGAAGCAAGTCGTTGTTTTGATTCAAGTAGAGAATCAGCGCAATAAATTGTCATAAACACCACTAATCATCTGCTTTATGGGTACGTGCATGCCACCCAAGCCTATCTCCGTCTACTAATCCTTATGGTTCATACTGCTGAGTCTTTCGAGATGCTATCCATCTCAAGTACCCGAATTGCTTGTATGATATTTGACCTTATTTCTCGTAGGATTTTGAAAATGTCTGGCACGAGACTTATGTCATATGCTGAATGGACAACATCGTTGAACTCTGCATCTAGACCTACGATATTTTTGAGTGTTTGTTGCCTTAGAAGAAGTATACCAAACAAAGCGCTCTTCTCGCGTATTGCCATCGTCTTTGGTTCAATACTTCTTTGGTGTGCCTCGTTCACCTAAGCCCTTGTTCTCGTAGACAGCTCTGCCTCATCCATCTTTTTTCCTGCTTTATTATGGTACTCTTTTAAGATGTGCCCATAGTTTCCATGCTGAGCAGTGATTGATTCACTACTTTTGCTCTCCCTTGATGGTCTTCAGTAAAGTTCCACTTGGCGTAGAAAGTCATATCATCCTTCAAGGATTGAAAAAAACTAGCTCATTAGTGGCGGTACTAGGAATCTCAGCCGAAGCGTTTAAAATTTGTTTTGATGAAGTGATCCAGTAGAAGAAGGTAGTGCTGCGAACAACGACGTCTCGGTTGTGAAAAGGACTAAAGTCTCGTTATCAGAAAACACTATGTTGATCGTGTCGATAGTCGGATTGATATAGACAACCGACCGAATACCATCCCGATTGGTAGTAAGGCAAGGAGTGTAAACACGTATTCCCACTTGTCGTGATTCCATACAAACATGCATCACAACTGGAGCTCGGCGTCTGGCGTCAAAGCAGGTCTCGGGTAGAGCGTCATCGCTATCAACCGCGTCTGAATGCAGACCAGAGCGTAAAAGCCTTTGCGTAGACGTCCGGTTGTGGAAAGTAGGCAAGATGTTCCCAGACTATGTTGCGGAGCTCTGGAGCAAGCTTATCGAAATGGTGAAAAGGTGTGAGTACTTGCCCGCTCCATGCCAAGTCGTGCTCTCTGTCCAATTTATTGCCGTCCGACATCTCCATGGCTTGGTAAGTCATTTGTTACTGTGGTGTAGCAGCAAGGCAGTGATGTTGATTGGTGGTGAGAAGTCGAAGGTGCGGCCTTCGTGGAAGTGAAAGTTTTAGACAGAGTTACTGAAGCCTGAACGTTTTCGGATACTCTGTAGATCTCCGTTTGGTTAATGAAGTCTTGTTTGCTTCCGAAGTCATCTTTCTTTGTATCCTGCGGGCAAGATGTTCCAGATCTGGCAAGCCCAACTTTAAAATCTGTTGATTGAACTGTGAAGTATACCTATTCACGTGTCAAATTAAACACAAAAAGAACAGCTCGTGAAGGTAAAACTGAAGTACGCAGTGGAAGCCAAAATTGTAGACTGGGCAATTCATTGCAACCTATCAGCATCTGTCCTATAAGTGTAGTACTGAAGGAAACTGCCGGGAAGCAGCGAATACAGCTCACGTATCATGCAGACTCCATCACTCCTCGAATTTCTGATTTGATGCGTGATCCGCTTATGAATCGCTCACACCTGCTCGCACGAGAAAATACTACGCCTAAGAACATTCACCTTCTCGCTTTCACCTTCAAGAAACGATTTGAACACTACCTTGTGCGATCCTCACATGAGAGAAGATCTCAAAACGAAAATCATTGCAAATAGCCAACATATGAAAGATAGGTACATCTCCAAAGTAGCATGTCATTCTCATAGGTCATAGAGCTTATTGATAACATAGGCGTCATCATGTCTCAATCACAGAGAGCCAGGAAGGATGAGCAGAGCTCCACACAACAGCAATTCAAGGACTACGCGTTCACTATCAGAGGTTGGGCTATGGAAGATCCCATGAACCAGCAGGGACTCCACGACACGATCTGTGCCTAATCGCCAGCTATGTATCCGTTCCACACAGTGATCAAGCAGGCCCAATCCGATCCAGACTCTACCATTCAGCTTTTCAATGATAGCACAAACTTCACGGACAGAGAGCTGGGAGAACCGAAGGACGGTATTTGTCGCTATCTGGTTGTCGGGTCCGCTCCTCGAAATCTACCAGACGCCATCAAGAAATCGGCTCCAAGGTGCAAGAAGCAGAAGCCAGTTGGAGATAAAACGCCACCAGCAGATCAGATCATCAAATGGGACGATAGCAAACCCCCGGTTCTAGTTGTTGTGAGAGTGGAAGCCCACAGACGAAAGGAACCCAGCTGTGGGCTTTGCTGAAGCCGAAGAACGGATTATGCACCCCATTCCCTATTGCGCGAAACCTGGTCTTTTACCGATGGCAATATCGAGACAATACAACAGCCATTCATGAACGAGGACCAGCTTGGAATCGAAGGGTAGTCATGCATTCCACCTTACCTGGCAGTGACGACGAACCACCGCCTCCAAAGCAAGAAGCATTCAAGCAAGCAGAAAATGGAGCTATTCTGGCCTACAACCCCAGAACTAGCATTTGCAAGCAAATAGAATTCCTTGCGCTTGGGTTTAACGAGTCCAGGACCGGATGGTTTGTCGAAAAACTGGAAAGCCTTCTGAGGGTTATGGATGAAGATATCGACGTTCGCCCGGCACCTCAGAACAATGGTCTTCAGATCTTCATAGAGGAGGGCAACAATCTCACGGAGGAGCAGGCAGACATGGTGGTGGAGGACTTTAATAAAATGTGGCCAGGAGTGAATGGTATCATGCAAGAGAGGATACAAGTATTGAAGCAGCAGCTTGTCCTCCATGATATCGAGCTTGGGCATAAACTTCTCATGCCGTTCATTGCAGAGGGCTGCCGTTTGTTGTCCAAACAGGACTACCAGCTCGATATACAAGACCTATTGGAAAGTGTGTGCACACAGGCAGGCCCAGTAGATACGACGCTACCGAATAGCAGCAGTCCTGCGGATCAACCATTGACCAAGATGCTCATATTGAAATTACAGGAAATCATGGATACTAACAACAAGATTGACGAAGGTTCGAAGCGGAGTTTGGGGGCTGTAGCGTTTGACCCAAACTCTGGGGATGCAGCTTTTGACTTGTCTCAGGATGACATCCAGGGCCAACACAGAAACACGTGCGATAAAGATACAGCCCGCGCGATTATTTTGCAGATTAGCAGAGTGATCGCAACAGCGGTTGCAAAGAGGGAGAAAGACTCACAAGATACAGTCCAAGAGATCATTACTGTGCTTGAGGAAATGGCCTGAGTTTATTCTCTCTTCTCATAAAAAGGATTCCCCTTTCTTCCAGCTCGAGAGGGGTGTGTATTCTGATACTTGGAGGCCCGTAGGGGTTGTTTACGAGAGGGGAGCAGGACGGCTGCATTAGGGTCTGTTCATTTCGGCGTTGACTTTGCATGAATTTTAGCTTGCATACAGACCAGGGGATCAGTGGACAAGGATATCAATTGACTCTCGCGCCGCTATCTTTTCACGAACAATATATTCCTCTTCTATTGTCTATTGCGTCCGCTCGACGACTTGACTGCCTGACTCAGAAAGTTGAATGCGCTAGCAGAATTTCTTCCCCTTTACCCTTAGCTTTCTCCTTGCCGCGACCCGTACCGGCTCCTCTTAATTCAGGTATGTTCTCATAAATGAGCGCCAAGGCTATGCTACGGAACCAATGGAAGGATCGATCAGCCAATTAAAGATCTCGCTCGTGTAGGTAGAGGATTTCGTAGTGGCGACGTGCGTGCCGACCCGGCACTAAGCCAGGCCAGGCCGGAAGGTTTGCTTAGCTCAGATGGATCGCGAGGACGCACGGGACCAGCCCACGAATGAAGGAAAAGCAATACTACGCTTTGGCTCGGCTTCAGGTGTACTGCGCAGATGATTTGCAGTGTCCTTGTTCTGCGAGGCTTGGGATAGAATGCGTTATTGAGAACAGGTGGTGCTTTTGTGTTCAGTTCGCATTACTACCTCGAAGGATAGGAAGTAGAGTCTGGTGTCAACGTTCTGTAAATGATTCTGGAGGCTCAAAGTCATTTCGATAACGGGTTGTTGAACTTTCGCGAATCCTATGGGGTATAATCCTTCATTGACTTCGGGTATTGGGTCCCTAGGGTCGAACACACAACTGGGTATAATAAAGCAAGACCATCAGTGCAAATTGTATTTTGCTACTATCTCCTAAATCTTAGTGATATCACCTTCCAGGTAAAAAAGCTTGATCTTTTTCTGAATGCTACTCCTTTCCTTCTCGCGCATGCTAATTGAATCTGTATTTATCGGTGCGCTGACGTAAATGGGTTTGAGAAACCATCTGTTTTGTTGGTGCTCGAGAAATGCTTCTCCTCTGCTACAGTTGTAGCTAAGATGAGGCAAATGACATAGGAAATGTGTGTATTCTTGAACCCTTAGCTGAAGCCAGGCCCAATTGAAGTGAAATCAGGCGAAACTCTATGTAAATACATCTTGGCTCTAAAGCGTTTCGTCGAAGTTTTAGAAGTTGTAATATAATATAAACTTCTAACACCAATTCTATGAAAAATTTAAGTCATGGTAGAGCTGATGAAGCTAGAAATAGATAAGAGCCCAAACTGCGTCCTCTAAAACAACGACACAATATACGATGACTGAAAAGCTATCGAGCCCGTGAAATATCCAGCGATACTAGTCGCGAGCCACAAAATTATGATATTAGTAGTGCGTCGAGAATGAAATGATCAGTTATAGCAATGTTTTGACTAATGGCTATGAAACTGGTCTGAAAAAGAGAAAGAAAAAAAAGTCAATAGTGTGGAATAGACAAACATGTCCCAAAGAAAGTAACGAGTGCCAGTAGCGGAACACGTAGTCGCGAAGGAGTCACCTGAGATGCATGCGTCTGCGAAATTGGACGAAGGAGCCCCAGCAGAGTATGCATCCCATCGCGATCTTCTCCATCGTAAAAATGGCGCGCTTCGAGTAAAGAGTACCTGCCTGACTGGTGCGAAGGCAGATTATTACCCCAGCTATAGAAAATCATCCGTCCAGTTTAACGGCCATCTGTCTACCGGATTGGTCGGATACGGGACCCACAATGAGGGGACCGAGCATGAGGCCGACGGAAATCATAGGGCTCCACCGTGAGAACCTTTTTGCCCGTAGAATGTCAGTGCCTCGAAAGGATTCGCCAAGTGGATCCCTGTTGCAGAGATCAGTACGTTAAATAGGCAGGACCACGTGTAAATGAGAGCTTTTCTCTTTAACCTCAACGCTAGAGTGACCTACCGCAGGGCTGGTGTCGCGGTGAACGGATTGACAAGAACCGCGTCAAAGCCATAACCAAGTAGCCCAACTAATATAATGCAACAATGTGATATTGATTCAAGATTGCACTGGAAATATGATATTTTACTTTTCATGTGAAGTTGAAATGTTTTAGGCGGCTTCACATTCTTGGGGTGTGCAATAGCCACGCTGCCATCGCTGGTATCAACCATAGTTAGGTGGCTCCGAGGATCGGAGGATGAGGGGATAAAAGAAGACGCCTTAGATTCGCAAATCTTTTCTATACGGACCTCTTAGATGGCGTTCGTGGGAATCTTATTGGGCCCCAGCGCCTTGATCTTATCGCTTGGCCATGCCAAGAATACCAAGCTGAAAGCTGGTGGGGATCATTCTTGGCTGTGGAGGGTGCTCGAAGAAAACATGTCGTACGAAAGGCTGTACAGTCTTATTTTATCTGCTGTGATGTGCTCATTATGAGAATCCCGACATCGGCATCAGTACCTCCAAGTTCTAGGGCATGTGCTAAGTTATGTCAGATGATAGAGCACCGGTGGTATTCACGGTAGATGCGTAGCAGGCTCCGATCAGCCACAGAGAAGCCGCGTGTGGGGCCCGGCAATCGGGAAGCGAGCTCGGGGTGTACGTACGGCAGGTCTACCGGAGACACACACGGTGTGGACCAGAGTAGGCAAGAGAAGACTCACTCGGGCCATGTTCGGAGATTATAATGACATCGACTACTATATTTTTCTGATCAAGGACAGTGGTTATGCTCTGTCTTTGCGTTGGGCTTCGTATGCCTTGCCTGACGATGCCTGCTCATGCCCGCTTTCGCATGTTCGTAGTCTTCCTTGGATAAGCACGTAAAACAAGCTTTCAAGCTTATTAAAGGCTTTCGATCTTGAGGTTAAGTTGTTTCTGCGAGAGGCGATAGCATATCTGAGTATCCAGTTCCGTTGGCTTATTCCTTGTTGTTTTGGTATGTAGTCTAGGTAAATGATTGAATCAACGAATTTAAACGTGCAGGCGATCCGTATGCAGCAAACGAGATGGGCACCTGAGGTCATAGGATCCGAGCGGTCATGCTATTAAGTCTCCTGTGTTTAGATTCAAAACTTATACTCCGATGCAAACGCCACCGCCTACTTTATCGCGCCCCGGTAGTTGTAGGGACGAACTTAAACAGTGGAGTCGTTACGCGTAACTAGCGGAGTTGGTGTACGTACCGAGCAGGGCAACTAGGTCTATGCGAAATTGGAAAACGGTAGATCTTATCATGGCTCTTAACTGTCTGTGCCACCCCTCCGTACCGTTCACAAGTGCACCGCAAGAACTGTTTCTGTATGGCAGAGCATCAGCGTTGAATGCATCTGTTGATATCTTCCAATTGTTGAAGCTAATGGAGGTCAAGTTATATCATGTCAGAAAATTGAAGAGGTTACAGAACAATGAGTCGTACACGCGATAGTCTGAGTCCTCTTAAGTACACTTCTGGCGACTAGTCATGAATAATAGCCCCGACGGCGAGTCTGGAATCTGAAATAGGCAGGTGGGGGACCGTCCTTGTATTAACGGTCACTTCATAAAGTACCGCCTATTTGTGATTCGAAACTATTAGTAATTTGCCTCAAAGTACAAACTATATATGTAGCCGCTTGCAGTAGCTTTGTGCACCCGTCTTTTTTTTCCTACCAAAGGCACTTTCGTTACAGCCTAACTTCTTTCTTTAATTCTACGTTACTGTAGAACTCGTTCGTTTCATCCACTCAATCGCGGCTTTGCCTACGTTGCCATTCCTTTCTTGACAGCCTCGTGCCACGTCCGAAAGATGGCGCGGCTATCTTCCCTTTCGCTACTCGGCCTGCTCTACTATGGCAACATAGTCGCAGCAGCTGCCTCGAGCAATTATACCGATTACCTCCTAAGCTCGGGCACAGGTAAGCAACACGTCCAGTTTTCTCAACTATACTCATTATTGACTTCTCTCTCAGTCAAACTTGGAGAATGGCAATCTGCCTATGACAAAGCATCGCTCCTAGTCGAGACGCTCACAACCGAGGAGAAATTGACCATCGTCACCGGTGGGAGCGCAGGCAACTTTACCGCTTTGAAAATGCTTGATTCGTCAACCAACCCTTACACTTACTACTATGTGACTACCTGGCCAGCGGGTCTCGCAATGGCGATGACATGGAACGAAACTGGTATTCATGATCAGGGCCAGGCTCTCGGCTCTGAGTTCCGTGGTAAAGGTATCAACCTAGCTTATGCTCCTACGATACAGCCTCTGGGTAGATCGGCGTGGGGAGGCCGTCAAGGAGAGACATATGGGCCAGATTCTTATCTCAACGGCCACATGGGTGGCCAGTTTGTGAAGGGAATGGCGGATGCCGGGGTGATTCCTAGCGCTAAGCACTTCATCCTCAATGAACAAGAAACCAACCGCATGGGTAGCACATCAGGCGGTGGCGGCATGGGCGGTGGGGCACCGGGCAGCAGCAACTCTACCACGACCACTTCCACCACAACAACCCTCCCTTACAGCTCTGTTGCCGACGACAAGACTTTCCATGAGACGTACTTGGCTCCATTCTACGATGCCGTCAAGTCCGGTATTGGCGGAGCAATGTGCGGCATGAACCGCATCAATGGAACGTACGCCTGCGAAAACCAGGTGACTCTTGGCAAATACCTCAAGGCCGAGCTCGGATTTCCCGGTATCGTCCACCCTGATGTCGGTGGTCAGCACAACGGCATCGAATCGGCCAATGCAGGCGAAGACTATGGATCTTCTTCCTACTGGAGCAATTCGACGCTTGGAGTTGGATTGACCAATGGCAGTTTCACTGAGGCTAGACTGAACGACATGGTGATTCGTAACATTATGGGATTCTATCGCTACAGCCAGGATGTTAGCTATCCCGCGTATGTATCTCCTACCGCCGACGTCGACGTACGCGGCGATCACCCTGCCGCTGCCCGCGCACGTGGTGCCGAGTCCATTGCACTGCTCAAGAACACCAACAACGCCTTGCCCCTCAAATCGAAGAAGTCTGTCAGTATCTTTGGCTACCATGCTGCTCCTCGTTACCTAGGCCCCAACACCGCACTGAGCGTATACTCCGGAACTGATCCTACCATGATCGGACGTACGTATTGACCACACCTCTTGGTACCACACTCTAACTCGCATGCGCAGATATGACACAAGTTGGCGGCAGTGCCATGGGTTCTCTCGCCTACGAAACAACCCCGTTCCAGGTGTTCAGCAACCGAGCAGCTTCTGACGGGTTCATGTTGCGATGGTGGCTCAACGATTCTGTGGTTACCACCAGCTCCGGCATGGTAGGTGCTGGTAGTGTACTTACGGAAACCACGATTGGCGTTGCCGACAACTCGGATGTTTGTATCTGTTTCCTCAATGCTTGGTCTGGCGAAGGAGGCGATAGGAGCGAATTGACAAATGCGGATCAAGATAAGTCCGTCTCGCCATTTGACCCCTTCTCGCTTTATATCTGCTGACTCTGGTAGTTTGGTTAACACGGTCGCGGATAACTGCAACAACACTATTGTTGTCATCAATACGGTAATTCTCC
The DNA here is from genome assembly GCA_003369635.1 of Coleophoma crateriformis. Lineage (NCBI taxonomy): Eukaryota > Fungi > Ascomycota > Leotiomycetes > Helotiales > Dermateaceae > Coleophoma > Coleophoma crateriformis. Next base: position 260,426 of record PDLN01000022.1, read on the forward strand.
CCACTGCAAAACGATGTTGATTCATATCTTGTATCTCTGCTCTTATGAACGCCTCACCGTGGTCTAGTGACTACAGAAGTGGAGGTGCAAGACCATCCTTTGTCCCAAGAAGGTTCGCGCCACTGAAGCTAATTGATACTTAATAGACTGGACCCAGACTGTTAGACCAATGGATCACGCACGAGAACGTCACTGGTGTCCTCTATGGTGGTCCTCTTGGTATGGAATCTGGAAATGCAATTGACGATGTTCTGTTCGGCGCCGTCAACCCCTCGGGACGACTCATCCACACCATTGCCAAGAATGAAAGCGATTACGACCCAGGCACCGCTATTTCTGAGAACGAAACCATCAACTTCACCGAAGGCAACTACATTGATTATAAGTATTTCGACAAGTACAATATCACGCCTCGCTACGAGTTCGGATACGGCTTGTCCTACACCAGCTTTGCTTACGGTACTAACATCTCCATCCAAGCCGACACTGCCGCTTTGCAAGAAGAGTATGCCACCGGCCAGATCGCCATCGGTGGTAAAGAGGACCTGTGGGATATTGTTGCCAACGTAACTGCCACGATCACCAACACTGGAAGCATCACCGGTGCCGACGTCCCGCAACTATACGTCACCTTCCCCGATGCCGCTGATCAACCCATTCGTCAGCTCCGTGGCTTCCAGAAGGTCTTGGTCGCGCCTAGTGCGACTGAAACGGTTACCTTCACTCTTCGTCGTAGGGATCTTAGTTACTGGGATGTTGTCGCTCAGAATTGGGCCGTTGCTAAGGGGCAGTATACGTTCTACCTTGCAGCAAGCAGTCGGGATATGAAAGCATCCACCACTTTGACACTTTAGAGTAGCTAGAGAGCTAGATTAAGTGTACCTTACTCATTCACGTAAATAGCTATTTGTACTTAAATTTATCATTTTCAGAATTAAACCTACCTAGTATTCGAGACAAATTTTTACCTTGTAGTAACTTCCTCCTATGATGTATAGGGTAGCAGGCAGATAGCATAATAGGCTACTAAGCCAAGTCTAGCGTAGTAGCTGCAGATGAGGCTAATCATGTTAATGCTGTGATACGTTCAAACGTATTACTAGCCTTGTCTTGCCATCACCTGCCGGATTGTGCTATCTAGTTATACCCAAGTCAGTTGCAAACAAAACACAAAGCATCGAAATCTTCGCAAGGGACCGATATCGCGAGTCGGCTTGACTCTACAGATCGTAGAATATTCAACACAGCCTCAGGGGCACGAACAGGTGGAGCGAAAGGAACGATGGATCTATTACTCATAGGCGCTATCCTTCTAGTCTTTGCCATCGTCATTCCAGTGTTACTCGCCTCAGTGACACTGAAGTTCTACCTGTTAACTTGTGCATCCATTGTCCTAGTTTCGGTTGGTTATCTATGGCTGATAGATTATCTTGCACCGTCAGAGTCCGAGTCACGAACACGATCGAAGCTTGGCCTAGATTGTTTATACCCATCTAGTATGACGCTTTCGCAAAGTCCAGATAAGCCTGTTGATAAAAGATTGACGTCGTAAGTTTTGACTTACTCAGTCATTCAGTGAGGAGAATGCTAATCATTTACTAGGGTTATTTTCGTTCATGGTCTTGGTGCGAATCCTATCACGGCTTGGAGCCGTAAAGAAACCTGCTGGATCTCGGATTTCCTCCCTGAAAATCTGAAAGATCATGGCCTTCAGTCGACCGTTCGGTTGTTTACCTTCGGATATAAGTCATTCTGGCTCCGTAAATCTAGTCAGCGACTTGGTTGGAGTGGGAATTCCCTCCTACAGGAATTACTTAGTGATGAGGTAGGAACCCAAATATCTAACGCCTTTAATATATTAATATGCGTAGATAAAGGAAGATGATCTTATCCTGGTAGGCCATAGCTATGGTGGTATTGTTATCAAGAAGGTTCGTTAATATTCAAGTATTGGAAAATGCCTCCAACGACCATAGGCACTAGCGACGTGCCCAGAGCTGAAACCTCGACTAAAAGGATTAGTATTCATTGGAATACCTCACCAGGGCACACGTTTTAGTTGATACGGGCTCGCTATTTCGTATGTCCTTGCACCCCTCGGTTCCGATATAGACACCATGAATATTTTAGGTCGTGAAAGTATTGAGCTAGATGAGCCACAAAAGTCTTTTCATCATCACTTCAAAGACTGTACTCGGAAACACTTTTATGAGAAGGAGAAGACATGTCGCCGGCTATTTGGATTCATTCCCTGGGTGCAGGAGTTTGTAAGTTGATCTCGTTGTTATGGGTTCAATCTGACGCCTTTTCTTTGCCCACAGCTAGTCACACAGCAATCTGCTACTTGCGGTGCAGATCTTCTTGATGTTATTGGGCTTGATGCAGATCATAGAGAACTGAACAGGTTCTCTGAACGTAATAACAACTATCGGCTTGTTGTACGAGAGTTGATTAAGATACTCCAGAAAAAATCCAGAACTCCTTGTAAGAGTACGTTCTCTCTCCCAAACTAAAGGCCACTTAATTATTAACATGCTATCTAACAGGATCACAATGGCAGGAGAAACTACGAGAGTTCTTGAAAGGAAATTATCAATTTGCTTCGAAATAAAGTTCCACATTTATTGATCATGAAACTTGTGGCTGGCTCTACAAGCTAGAGCAATATACCAACTGGACTAATAAGTCCGGACCATGCGCCCTCTGGCTTACTGGCCCTCCTAGTTGTGGGAAATCTGTCTTGTTTAGACAAATCATTCTCTATACCTCTGAGAAGTTATTGCCACGAAACCAATACATCTTTGAATTTACATGCAACTCTCAGTATGAAAAGACTAGAACGCCGATCAACATAGCATCTGCTATGCTTTGGCAGCAGTAACTCAGAGTCAGCTCTCTGAGTTACTGCCTCGCTTGGTGGACAACGCGGCACCGTCACCCAGTCCTAGGGTGACTGAGGCCATATCAGTTCAAAAGTATACTCTTGTGGATCTTTGTGATCTGGTCTACCGTATTATTGGACATCTTGATAGATCTATAAGTATCATCCTTGGCGATTGATGCTTTAGACGAATGTCAATTTGCTCTAGGCGACGACTTGTTTCTCCGATTGCTAAGGAGACTCCTATCATTGAACGAATCTAAGCAAGCGCCTTCAATCAAGATTCTCCTCACTGCCAGAAGCAATACCTATAACAATATTGTCGAAAAGCACTTTCTGTTAGGAAGCAGAAATATAAGTCAGGTGATTGAGGTTGCAAATGAGAACGTAGACAGCATTAAGACGTATGTGAACCAAGAATTGACAAAGTGGGCTGGTAGCTCGCCAGACAAAGATGCACCAGGCTAGATAAAGAGATGAGAATCGTTGATCAATCGAAAGGTATCTTTCTTTGGGCTGTTCTTGTCGTCGAAGATCTCTTTCAAATTGGTTCAACTGAGGCTGAAGTCGAGGACGCTCTCCGGCATTTACCAACTGGCAACCAACTCTTCGATCTTATATTTCAGATAGTGTTGAAGATCCCGAAGCACAACCAAGAAAGGGCACGAGATATGATTACCTTCACCATCAACAGTCGAAGGAATCTGGCCATTTCAGAATTGGCTGCATTAATGGCAGTACGAAGAAGTCAACGATTCGAAGACATAGCACAAAATACGTCCATATCCATGGAGCGTGATATACAAACAATCTGCCGCTCGCTTCTGTCTTGCGAAAATGGATTTGTACGGCCATTCCACCTGACGATTCGTGACTTTTTTCACGGTGAACTCTGTCCACAGCAGTTCAAGTAAGCGAGACAGATTCTCACGGAATCTTTGCAGAGGTATGCTTGGATACCCTAAGGCTGTTGCCTCTCCCTTCAAGTAACGATTTCCCACCGGCCGAGCCACTAAAATACGCGGTGGACAGCTTTCTATATCATACCATACGTGCTCCGGAGGTTAAGCAGATGGCACTTGTCACACCTATTCGAACGTTTATGTGGTCAAAGAGCAGTTTCACAAGATGGTTTCAGTTCATATGGGAGCACGGTAACTCACTAAGACTATTACTAAGATCGATGCAGCGCAAGTCTGCTCTAACAGGAGAGCAAGGCACGTTACTGATGCCGGAAAAAGTTACTCCAATTCATGTCCTAGCTCTGTTGGTGAATAATACTACCCTTCTCACAAAAGTAGCTTTCAGCGACATGGATTATAGCTGGTTTAGTCTAAACGACGTAGACAGTGAAGGTCGAACCGTGATTCACTGGGCTGCAGGGCAGGAAGGTATACAGGGGCATTTCCCAACAAAGGAAATCTCAAATGAAAGCGAAATCATCAGCAACTTGGTCAGTCGGGGGTTGGATCCTAATAGAGTCGCAATCAACGGCCGCAGCCCACTGCATATTGTCGTTCAAGGCGGTAGACACCACAACCTTCGCGCGCTAGTACGACAAGGCGTAGACGTCAACGTTCAGGACCAGAACTTCTTTAGGCCACTCCATTTGACCGTTAGGTTTGCTACCAGCAGTGATCTCATCCATCTGTCAATCAGTGCGGATGCTACAGTCGATGCTCGAGACAAGGATGAAGAGACGCCTCTCCACCATGCAGCTATATATAACTACACAGAGGCAATTAATGCCCTGACAGCTGCAAATGCTACAGTCGATGCTCGAGACGAGATTCAATGCACGCCTCTTCACATTGCAGCTTTGCATAACCACACAGAGGCCATTAATGCCCTGATAGCTGCAAATGCTACAGTTGATGCTCGAGCTGCGGATCAATCGACGCCTCTTCTCAATCGACGCCTCTTCACATTACAGCTTCACAAAACTACACAGAGGCTATTAATGCCTTGACAGCTGCAGTCAATGCTTGAGACAAGGCATCCCCGCCGGTTTAGAGCTTTCCCCACTACAGTTACAAAGAAGCAATGCCAAATAATTATTTCTCGGTCTTAAAATCTAATTTGAAATCAAATGTACCAGATGTAGATTCAATCTCACAACCTTAACATGGGACAGCTCTTTGCAAGTATAGTCTCTTTGCAAGACAACTTATAACGTGTACAAAAGAAACTCAAATATACAAAGAGCCTCGCGTTACAAAAGATTAGTCTTGTGAAGAATATTGAAGAGTAAGCTTTCTATGACCGAGCGCAAAAGGACAGGATATCTATGAGTTCCAGAAACATATTCTTTACAGACGACGTATGCATTACTCATTCTACGGCCTAGGCTGTGTATGTGATACTTTTCAGCACATTAGGCAATGCAATCTTTCTCTCGTGCCCCTTTTACTTTACAAAAAAGTAGACGGTTTAGCAATTCTCGTATTATATACATCCCACACCATTAGCTAGATCCTGACGCCGTCGTTGAACCTTGGGCAGGTCGCCCAACGACCACAGTATTGACCTCGGTTGGCGACCCCATATATGAACCACCTAGTGGTTCCTCTGGTATTCGCCGCTCATGAGAAGGTAGGTGATGTGACCGTTTGGTCGAAGCTATTGCGCGTTCATACGACCGGAGTTCATGCCGCCGATTCATATCTTCAAAGTGACTGTAATCCAGGCCGAGTTCAGTAAAAATTGCTACAACAAGGGCCTGCTGATTGCGAACAACAGCATCTTCGAGTGTCTCCGGAATAGTAGGATCTAGATCATCACTATCTTCATCATCAGAGGAATCGAGATCGTCATCTCCCAGTAGCCATCCCTCCCACGCGATATCCATATCTCGAACCAATTGCACGACGCGAGAGCCTGACAGACCGATTAGTAAACAAAGAGTAATATGTTATGCAGGGTTCTTACGTTTTTCTGGCTGGTGTAATCTCCACCACCAACTAAGCTTTTTCCTTGGGGTTGTAAATTCCTTCCACTGCCCATCCATTTCCTGCAAGAACATCACCGGCTGTACAACATCCGTAGGTCGAGTCACCAGTCCATTGAACCTCTGCCTCTGGAGTTGCGTGAACTGTGTCTTGAGTTGCGTGAACTGGGTCGTGAGTCGAACTTCAAGGTCATCTATCTTGTTCGTGAGTCGAACTTCGAGGTCGTCTATCTTGGCCGTGAGTCGAACTTCAACGTCGTCTATCTCAGCCGTAAGATTATCCAACTTCTCGTCGATAGTGCCAAATGTCTCATCGAATTCCTCCTGCAGGCCATCCAGCTTTTTCTCCATCGCCGCAATGTTGTCATTGATCTCGACAATCGGCAGCTGCTGAATGCGCTCGTCGAGCGCTTCGTAGAATGAGGGTGGAGCACTCAGCGGCGACGATGACCGTTTGCGCCAGGCTTGCTCGTGGGCTTGTAGCGGCCGCATTTCCAGTTCTCGCACTCGATGATCCATATCATCCTGCCCTTCTTTGATCTTGAGGAGAGACTTGCCCAGGATGGCGTGGCAGGTTGAGTGTGAACATTCGGCGCATGCTTCGGAATTGGGGGGTGGTGTGACGAGAAAGGCTCTGGCTACATCCGCGGCCACGTTCTGGGCGCTCGGCATGGCTGCAAGAGAAAGGGAAAAAGAGCGGAAGGCGAGCGTCGCGAGGGGGATGTGGTTGCGCAGACTGACAACGGGGTGATGTTGGCGGTGATGTCGATGTCAATGTCGCGAGGTGGGTAAACTGCGGCTCTGCTCTTGAACGAGGCTCCCCGAACAGGGAACTAGAAATAATACGCCCGCTCCGGTATCGCTTAACTATCATGTGATCAACTCTCATAAACTTACTGCTGCCAGGATAACACAAGATTAAAAATGGTGCCGACACACTGGGTATACCTAAAGGTGGATTGTATTTCCAACACATGCGAACAAGTATATAACTAGTATACATAAAGGTAAGAGACGTTACGTTACCTACTAGTTGTAATAAGTAGTTACTACATATTAATTTTAGCCAGAAACCTCTACTCAGAGCGAATTTTATTTACTATTTCGTTTAGACCTACTATTACCCACAAAGAGCCCTTACCTTCAACCTCTCGCTGAGAAGCTTATACATTAGCCTGTCGTGTAAGGCAAGGCTGAATATTCTTACTTTCTCCTTTGGATGCTCTGGTCATATTGCTTCTTGTCCTTCGTACCTCTCACTAGGTCTCTTGGTCTCTGACCTTCCTTGTTCGTTGCATTTGTGTTTGCACCGTTATCAGCTAGCAAAGCTACTGTGGTCCAGTCACAGTGCTTTGCGGCATAGTGTAGCGCCGTCATCCCTTCCTCGTTCGGATGGTTGATGACCTCCTTGCTATGTTTCACCAACAATTCCATGAGTTCCTTTGATATCCTATCATCATCATCACCCTCTTCTGTTTCGAAATCTTCGATGGATGCTGAGTTCGCCGCTAGTAACACCGTCTCGTCGCCGATACGCGTGTTCAAGACATCTGCTCCGTTCTCTACTAGTACTCTCACTGTTTTCCAGTCACCGGACAGCGTGGCAGAGTGTAGTGGCGTTTTCAGCTCGTATTCTGCGTTGATAGCTGCCCGGTGTTGTACCAGCTCCTTCACTATCATGCAGTCCCGATTGTCGACTGCTACGAATAGCACAGGCTGTCCTTTGTATTCGGTATTAGCGTTCGCTCCATTCGTCACTAGTGCTCTAACTGATTTTAGATCTCGGTTTTCCATAGCTATAAACAGCGCCGCTTTTCCTCTGAACTCGGCGTTGGCATTTGCCTTGTTGTTTGTTAACACTTCCACAGTTTTCGGGTCGTTCTTCTCTAGCGCCACGATCAGCGCCGACTTCCCATCGTGCTCGGCGTCGGTGTCTGCTCCTTGCTTCGCTAATACTTCTACCACAAGAGATAGCTTGTTTTTCACTGCCTTGTATAAGGCAGTCTCGTTCCTATACGTTGTCTTGAAATCCGCCCCCGCCTCCAATAAGACTTTCGCTAGATTTTGACCTTGATTTCGCAGTTTGGGGGATGGATTGCAGCTGCCCTCACTCCCTACATCCACCAACCAACGCAATGCCTCCGTCTTATAGCCCTGACCGATATCATCTGCACCCATAAGTAACTGCGTTACCTCCACTTCGCACTGCTGCATCGCATACCATAATGCCGAATGTGCCGTTTCGTCTAGCCTCGTAACCTGGGCACCAGCTTCTACTAGCGACCTCACCACCTGCCCATTGGGCATTTTGACGGCGCGAAGCAAGGCCTTGAACCCATTCTCCGTTTTGATATCTACCTTCATCTTTATCAAATCTATTATCATGTTCGTCCATGTGTAGTTCATCGGGTTTTCCGCGTCCGCCAGCCATCCTAGGACCTTCTGATAACCTGATTCGGCATCCACTTGTTGGTCCAACAAGCATTTCACCATGACTTGGCGACTGTCCTTCACCCCCCATTCCAGTATTTTAAGGGCTTGGCCATCTTCCAGTCCCTTAATGCATGCGTCATTCTCTAGGAGTAAAGCTATACCCTTCTTGTTTCCATTCAATTCTGCCGCCCAGTATAGCGCTGTTCGTCCTTGGCTATCTTGTATGTTAACAAGCCCTAGGTTCCATAATCGCTCAAGTACTCGGTGGTCCAATATCCGCCGCTCGAATTGTTTTCTTAGTTCGAGATAATGGCACTTTAGGCCTTGGCGCTCTAGTTCCGCCATTCGTTCGTACACTCGTTTGTCCGTTAGTATAGCCGCATGCCGAAGGGATCGATTTAGCTCGGCTAGCCTCGAATGTTCGATATTACCAAGACAGGATTGAAGAACGCCGAGTATTTGATCTTGCTCTCTCTCATGCTCTTTATAGATGTGCAATATTTCTTGGTGCCGGATTTCGCGTATATTATCTTCAAACCATGATTTTATTCCTGGTTGGAGTTGTCGCGCAAGCTCTTGTAGCCAAGCCTTTTGTTTGTGCAGCCATTTGAGTAGTTGGTCGAGCTCATCTTGTTGAGACCCTGGCACGGAGGATTTAAGATATTGAGAGACCGTTGAATCAAGCAATTCTTCAAGCACTTGTTCGAGCAGATGTTGAAGCCAGCGTTTGTGTGGTTCTATTATAGAAACTTGGATTAGCACTCTTTTGACAACTGGTTGAATATATTGCCCGAGCTCTCGCCAGAACTCCCCCTTAAGCTCTCCTAGCAGCTCTCGTTTGAGGTCAGCTTGCATGGGCTTCTTAGGAAGATTTTGTAATATCGCCGACACTATATCGTTATGCCTATTCTTTGCCGCTAGATGTAACGCTGTCTGGCCTTTGCTGTCGATCGCGAAGATGGGTACCTTGCGATCCAGTAGTAAAAGTATGACATCGGTGGCCCCGTTCTCCGACGCTGTGTGAAGCGGCGTTTGCTTGAAATTATTTCGCGTGTCTACTTAGACGTTGAACAAAGTGGGCCCGTTCTCTGCCGCTCTGAATAGAACCTAGCAGCGGAACTTAGTTCCAATCCCTCTAGAAAAGAAACTACTCAAATCTTAAAGGTTCATACGCTACTCCCGAGCTCAGCTAGGTTTTAACCCCCTACGCTCTTGTACTAGAAGTTTGAAGTAGTCGCGCATGATCATAACCTGAGTGTTGATCTCCACGACAGGCTGGCGTGCCCAAGGGTTGATCCTCTGGGACGAGCTGCGCTCGTCCGAGAACAGCTGCTCGACGAGCCTCCACGCTGGTTCCGCGCCAGCCACTGGGCAAAACTCCAGGTCCACACCGCACTGGATGAACGCATCGAGAAGCTTGGCGAAGGTGTTTGCGAACCCGTCGTCCTTCGCCTCCAGATCGCGGTGGATGGTCAGCTTGGTGTGTTGTGCGCCTGCTACTACCAGGTAAGAGACCATTATGCTCCATGCACTGTCGCTGCCGACCATGGGCTTATTAGGATCGGTGCTGTTCGACTCGAGCAGGCGAATGGCAATGTTGGCCCATCGCGGCCGTAGTACCACCTGCCGGTCCAGAAACAGCACTGCCTCGCTCGTGAGGCTCCCGTCAAACTCCGGGACCGAGACATCCCAGGGTGGGGCGCCGATATACTTCATGCAGGTATACAGCAACATGCTAGTGTCCATTGCTGTGCTGGTTGCTTCACAAGCAAGCTCTTTGGTCAGGTAGTCCTCGAGTCCGTGAAACAACGCGACCGAGGCAAAACTGTTGGGATGAAGAAGGTGTTGCCTCTGGGGATCTACTTTATATCCCTCAGCCCAGTGGCCCTTTCTATCACAGGTTCCCAGGCGCGAGAAGAAGTTCATGACATTGGTCCAGTGTGCTGTGACGACGGTGTTCAGCTCCTTTAGATGCTCTGGCGGGACGGGATTTCCCGAATCTTCTGCCATGGAAGCAAAGACTAGGGCTCGGTCGGCCATGTGCCAGAGGGTGCTGATCTCGGGTTCGATACCTCGGGGTGTCGTCAGCGTTTTGCACATAATGACGCATGAACGGAAAAGCTCCGGACTCGGGTCGTATTTGTGTTTAGGACCGGTAGTGAGCGTCATCAGCTGCTTCCAGACCTCGGGCAAGAGGAGGAACTCCACCACCGTGCGATGGATGAAGTCGACGAACTGCGAGGTGATGGGGGTGTGGGAGGTAACGCTGATGCGGTTCGTCTGCCACTTGCGGCTCTCGATGAGCCCGCAACTCCTGCTCCGGATGCGACGGTTGATTTCGTCGAGTTTATCTTGGCAGATTTCGGGATCGATGGGCCCCATCGGTAGATCCATGATCTCTTGGGCGTCACTAGCACAGAATGACAACTGCATCAGCAAGGGGTATCCCGCTGATGACTGCACTTGCTGAGCCTTTAACAAGAGCTGGAATAGCTCCGACGCCTGAACTTGGTAACGCAACTCGAGATGCTGAAATATATGGTCATAGAGAGGCTTGAGGTCGGACGGCAGTTCAACCAGACGGTTCCGCATCTCCTGGATGTTGTCTCCTTTGACGAAACCCTCTTCAAGTGAGGCAACGACCAAGATGACCCAAAGGAAGACCCCGTAGGACTTATAAAAAATTTCGTCGATCAGCGCTGCCCACTGCTCTCCGCGCTTCTGCTTCACTCTTATAGACAGATGATCTTCTGTGTACTTCCGGATATCCCCTTCCGTGAGATCCTGAAGGCGGAGACTTGGCCAGCGCGAGAATGAATCTTCGGAAAGCGGAGTAGGACGACTGGAGAGAAGAATCTTGACGTTGCCGTTCTCGACCACTTTATGTAACAGATTTACCAACTCTTTGTGGTCGCTCTCGAACTCGTCGATGCCGTCAAGCATGAAAAAGAACTTGATTCCCGTGCCCCACCCATTGTCCGAGATTTTGAGAAAACACTGCTTCAGCACCTCCAGGGACGGCTCACCCAGACTACCCCCCGCCGGGAGATAGGCCGCGGCTCGCCAGAGCTCGGGCATGGCGACGGATATCAGCCACGGGTGCTGCGAGAGTATATCATACAGCAAACCGCGGAGCAGACCGAACGAAGACTTTTGCAGCGGCGAACCTAGGTTCCAGAAGAAGAACGAGGCGCTAATCAGAGTGCCGCCCGCCCACTTCCCCAGCGCAGTGTCGAGCCGCTTGTGCTGGGCAATGAACTTCATCAGCGTTGACTTTCCGGAGCCCGGCTTCCCTTCGATGTAATAGCAGCCGGTCCCGTCTTCTAACCACTCAACCAAGGGAGACCACGGTTTCCCCGCCTCCGGGGGGCAGAAAGCCCACTCGTACGTCTCATGGTGGGCATCTTTCACCAGCTTGATTCGCTCGTCAAATTTGGGGAAGATGAGGCTACGGAGCACTAAGTTCTGTATAGATGCGAAGTCATCGAGCATCGGCACGGGATATGTATCGTGCAAGTCCATGATCTTAAGTTGCTTGTTGTGGGAGTACGGGGTTACCATGCCCGTTCTGGTCAGTACTCTAGTCTCCCCGCTCTTAAATGTCACCACGGCAGCCATGGCGGGCTCGTGCTGGTTGGGACTGTACTCCGTTACGCCAACATTGCGTCGCAGCTCCTTGTCCTCGATCCTGAGCGACTCCAGACTGTTAACGACGACAGCCAAAATCTCGGCAATCTTACCGTAGCTGCGGTACTTGGTGCCCAAACGAACCCTTTCTTCCTGATCCATCGCATCGAGGTGAGCGGGCACCGTTGCCAGCATGCATGGAGCCACCTGCTTGCGGTAGCCCTCGAGCTTGGACAGCATGCGATAGACCTCGGACTCGTTCCAGAACTCCTTGGCCTTCTTGATCCTCAGGACCAGCGGGACGTTGTTGTTCTTGACGACCTCGTCTTTGGCCATCTTGTAAAAGGTGACTCTCATATCCGCAGCGATCTTGTAGCACCCCTCGACCAGCATGTCCAGTGCCTGCAGAAATGTAAGCCACATGGCGGATAGCTGTAGGTTGAATCGCGACTGCGCACCTCCTGGCTCGGTGTGTCAGGCCCAGTGGGCTGCTGGGGCTTGAAAGCAGCCGCGAAGTACCTGAAATGTCTGGTGATATCGACGAACAGGCCTTCCTGGAAATCACTATATATATCATCACAGAAGTTCCGGAAGATTTGGCAATGTTTCTCCGTATACTGAGCGAACTCTACAATGGCTGCCCCAAGGCCCAATGCAGAGAGTGCCTCCATAGCTGGCCGAGGCTGGCTGCCTAGCGGGTAGATGCTGATCAGAACTCGGAACTGGATGATGTATAGATTTGAGGATATAAGCTGCTGGGCAATGTAAGGAGTTGTCGCAGAGTTGGAACGTGGAATAAAGCATCGTCATTTCAGCCTCACCGGAGCCGTAAAGCAGCGATCGGGCTTGTTCAAGGATCTGCGACAATTGTGTCTTTGTATTGGCCCCCCTCGAGAGTTGAGAGGGTGACGAACGAGCTAGTGATTAGCCTGGCGCCGGCACAGCCCAGGAGGCACCCGAACCATGCAGCTATTTGCACCATCGTAGAACTGTGCAGCTCAGCTTCAAAAGTCACAGCCCAAGTCCAAGTTCTCGTTAACAGCCCCCGCACTAGACTTACACCAATTTTCCTTGTGTGCCTACAGCTGATCAAGTACCTGGAATCAGGTGCTGGACGATCGAAGCCAGGCTATTGAACTTTCCATTGGCGCCGCAGCCTGCATGCGTATGTTGCCCCTGATTGGGCGCGCTGCAAGCCAACATCAGCCCCGACGGCCCAGAGCTTGAAATTGCCATTCTATGCATATCGAGGTCTCAGGACCTGATAGCTGAGAATGGTGCTGCTGGGTACCTGCCGCCCAACCTGGCCCGACAAGAAGTGCGAGGCTTAACCCAGCCGCCACATCTAGCTGGCCCGTCGTGTTAAGAACTTCGAGCCCCCCGAATAGCTCATCAGTCTTTAAGAAACATCTCCTTTCAATCAGTAGGTATAGTAACGCATCGTCATTTCCGCCAAAATCCACTCTACGAAATCCCTAGGCAGGGAAAGCGTCATCATGAACCCGTTTCGCCCAGCAGAACGACGGGACACCGACATGATCCCGCAGATGCCTCCAACACCCAACCGGGAAAATCTTGATGCAACGTATGGCCTTAACAGCGCCTGTGTGGGGAAGCCGTGCTAACATGGCGGCAATAGATTGGCGTACATGGAGCGCGGCCTCGATTGCATCATGTTTGAGCCCACCTGGGGTGCTGACATTTCATCACTGGTCGGCTTGTATTCGTACGTTTACCCTTCGTTCTCTACTTCTCATAGCTTCTCACTCACTAAATAAGACAACAGTACTGTGCACAACTTTTGTACTTCCCAGAAATCTTCCGGCGCAGTTCAGGATGGCGCACACCGTGGAGGTCAGCTGCATCGGAAGCTTACAGAATTAATGCTAATGGAGACTTCCAGCCCACCTGTTGGGTGCTGATCTGTACGAGTTCCTGACTCGTTATATATCTCGGTATCTAAGCCAACTAGGACAGCGATTCCAGAGGCTCTCCGGCCCACCCCTTTTAAAGGTCTACCTTGAAGAGTGGACGCACTTCACCAACTGTGCCCATATTGTGCACCATATCTTCCGATACCTAAACCGGCATTGGATCAAGAGGGAGATACGCGAAGGAAAGGCTATCTATGATGTATATACCCTGCATTTAGTCTTGTGGTATAAGGAGCTACTGCAGCCTACAGCAGACAGGTTGTCAGATGGCGTGGCGCAGCTCGTAGAACAGGCGCGTGCCGGTGAGAGAATCGACGACGGTGCGACTAAGGCCCTCATCGACGTCATTTTGTCTCTGGAGCTGGATGAGAGCGACCCGGCGCGGCCCGTCCGTGCTGTCTATAATAGCATCCTCGAGTTACCAATACGGAAAGTCGTCGACACTTTTATCCAGACGGCCAACATGACCTTCCGCGAGCGATGGATCATCGAGGATCTGCAGTCGGATATCTCGTGGCTAGAAGTCGAAGACAAGCTCGGTACAATCTTTTTCGGATCCGAGTATTTCCAGCAGCTGTCGGACTCCATAACCACCCATCCTACCAAGATCAAATTACTCACACAAGACTTAACTGTCGTCGAGGTCGGTAAGTAGTAATAGTTATCTCGGTCCTCCTTTTTATCGTCATAAGAACGCTAATACTCGGCGAAGAGCAACGAGTGGCCGAGCATTCGGTTCTCATAAAGCATCTTTGTACCTTCTTCGGCGAAAAGATAGTTTCGAGACACTATATCCCTCTTCCAGGCGTAGGTTATCCTCCAATCAAAGTCTTAGGTCAAATGTGCTCTGAATAGCTTACGATGTACAGGTGAACGAGGTGGTACTTCGGAAAGTCCTTGAGTGGTGTAATCACTATAAGAGCGACGACCACTTAACCAGCACCCGCCATTATAATGGATGGGACGAGGACTTTGTAAACGCCAGAGAGAAAACTAACGTGTCAGAGTGGGACCAGAAGTTCGTCCAGATTGACCAAGAGATGCTTTTCGAAATTATCCTCGTGAGTATCTGTCGCCCATGTGGTCTTCAATTTCCCGACGGAAGCTAAGAAATTCACCCCCAGGCAGCCAATTACCTCGATATCAAGCCGCTTCTGGACCTCGCCTGCCTTACAGTTGCGAACATGATTAAAGGCAAATCAGCAGATGAGATCCGCGAAACGTTCAACATTACGAACGACTTCACGCCTGAGGAAGAAGAACAGATCCGGCGGGAGAATGAATGGGCTGAGGATCGCTAGGTAGCTGATGTTGGGCGGAGTGTGTATTGCGTTCGAATCAGCTAGCTTTATGGATTTATCTGAAGTGGAAATGATGAACAACAGGATTGGGCTTTGTCGTTGAAGCTCGGAATTGGCGTTGGTCGAGGTGGAAGGTAAGCAACAACATATTGCTTTTTGCCTCATGGAGTCAATCTAGTTTGCGCTTCGGAACAGAGATAGGGACTTCACACCTAGATATGCAAAGTTATATAGTCGCAATACAATATAAACTCTTATATAAGTCTAAATTGGTTAGATAATCTCGTTGGTTTATGTAAGCTTTGTTTAGGCTCGGTTCCCTCCCGGAGCTTGCTATTTGAATAACGTCTGTCCCTGCGTCCCGAGACGCACTGTGTCACGAGACAAGGTTATAGTTCTGGAATCACAGGTTTTTTTTTTGGCAAGCCTACGAAGTTGTTATTAATTGGTCACTTTCTTTAACCATTTTCCCGTAAGGAGACCACTTAGGAATAAGAAAAAGACTGTGGTTGATCAAGCTGTCGATGAATTCAATCACGCTACTAATTGTAGAGGTTGCTGTGAGGCCGAATCAGACAGGGGGTTATAGGTAGGTTCCGATCAAAACTATTGCTTGAGGAATCCTACATGACAAAACCCCCCTTTAGCTGAATGTTATCGACGGAACGTAGTAATTCCAGCCTAATAATATCACGTGTCAAAAACTGGGGCTTTCTCGACAAGACGATTCTTAATTTAACAAGGCGCTTGTCGAGAAGTGTGTGGCAGGAGTTATTGTATGCCTGGGGTGAGACAAGATGCGTGTTGAGACGTGCACTCTAAGCGGACTTGATCAGCAAATCAAATCTTCAGAATCTTCATCTTAATTTGCAGAAACTTGGTGGTACAGACGCGTGCTCTGGACTCTGGACTTCAAGATGATCTGGGTACAGGCCATGTAAGGCCCTTTTTGCACTGACGCAGCAAGCCTTTGTCACGTAAGTACTGTAAGTTACGGCGTTACATAGCTCTTAAACTCACACAGTGTGTACTTTTGGACTGGTTGCCGTCACAATACCATTTGAACTACCATACAGTAGGGTTTATGTAATACTCTTTAATCCAACCAGCCAGAACCATGATTAAGACTTGTCGAAAACACTGCGTCCACCGAAGCTATTTCCAATCTGTACTGCAGATGTGCCCTTTGCCGCAATGAAGTCTGCCCGGTTCGAAGTCTGATCCGCTATGTTCACGCCACGAGTCGAGGCAATTTCGCTCCATTCATTCCCGACCCGTACTTGCGCGTTCTCTTCGCCTCGAATATCCTTGGCATAGTTCGTTCCTGCAATTCCTTCAAGCTTCTTCGTAACAGCCTCCGATAAGAGTTGGTCGGTACTCGCAGCAGCAGTTTGCAGAGCCGTCAGACTCTGTTCGTCATCGACCTCTTCAATTTCCATTTCTACCAGCCTACGACGCGTGTCCTCAACAGGAAGCAGCTTCTCCAAGTCGTCGACGAATCCCCCAATCTGCTCGACCAGCTTATCAAGGTTTTTGCCATCGTATAATGCCCACGTCGCCTTCTTGAGCAGGCTTGTTTGTTTCTGCCTCCGGGTAGCAATAACACCAAGCCGGCTATGTAGTCGACGGGCTACCGGTTGTAGTTCCTTAGCTTCGAAGTGCATTAGGTCTTTCTGCGTTGCGTCGATCTCGTACCGCGCTGATGATTTCTGCACAGTCCGGTAGAGCTGGTCGATCTCTTCCAGGATGGCTCGAATATGTTGAGATTCTTTGTCTGCTGGAGTGTCGATAGTAAATCGAGGGTCTTCGTTGATTCCAACGGCCTGACCCCATCTACTCATACGAATTTTAGCGGTGTCAAGTTTCAGTTGGCATCGTTCGTAGTCTCGACCGAAATGGCGCCCTAGTTGAATGTACTCGAAGCAGTCGACGCAGTTATTGAATAGAGCGGCTATGCTCAAAGCGCTAGCCACAGTACCGAAGATCTCAGCCATGTTTGGTGGATGACTTCGTCGCAGTAAGTTAATGTGTTCTCGCGTCCTATACTCAAGGCGACAAAATAAAGCGACAGGATAGTTTACATATGTTGCTTTAGATGAGGGGTTGGTGCGGCTGAGAAAAGGACAATTCTTACTGGTTCTTTTTTCGGCGACAACTCCAAATTTGAAAGCGTGCTTATCATCTGAGCTTCAGACACAATCTTTAACATCAACAACAGCGCGAATGGTAGCAAATACGACAAGTAGGCGATAGCGATGTCGAACTCGGCCGGAATCATACAAACCTATGGTCAAAGCTCAGTTCAAGTAGGAAATCATATCGGAGATATCCATCACCACCACGAGGCGAATTTCAATCGATGCCTTGCCGATCTACGGGTTACCGACCCTCGCGATGAGAAGACACGAATTCAGCGTACAAAAGGCGGCCTGATGAAAGATTCATACCGATGGATACTTGAACATGAAGACTTCCGACGGTGGCGCGACGACGAACAGAGCCGGCTTCTTTGGATCAAAGGCGACCCGGGCAAAGGCAAAACCATGCTTCTCAGCGGCATCATTGACGAGTTGAGTCCGTCAACAAGATTAGAAGACCCACACGCCAGCAAGCTGTTGTCGTACTTCTTCTGCCAAGCTACCGATGCGAATCTTCACAAGGCGACGGCTGTGCTCCGCGGCCTTATCTTCATGCTCGTCAAGGAAGACCCCGCGCTAATAAAGCACATTCGCGAAGATCACAAAATTGCAGGCAAAAAGCTATTCGAGGATGGCAACGCATGGGAAGCACTGCGAAGAATATTTACCTCAATTCTGCAGGATATTCATTCAAAAGAAGTCATCTTAATCGTCGATGCACTTGATGAATGCTTGATCGGTTTGCCTGAACTTCTTGACTTTATCATCAGCACATCAGGGTCAAGAGCCAAATGGCTTCTCTCTAGCCGCAATAAGAAAGATATCGAGAGAATGCTGAAATTCACTGAAACCCGGACAAGACTAAGCTTAGAGCTTAAAGAGAACGCAGAAGAGGTCTCCCGTGCTGTTAACATATACATTGACTCCTGCGTTTCTGAACTGGAAAACATACGGGACGATCATTCTCTTCAACAGAGTATTCAGGTTACGATGCGACAAAAGGCTAATGGCACGTTTTTATGGGTAGCTCTCGTCTTCCAGGAGCTCAAGAAAGCAGATAGCTGGGATATGGAAGAAGTCATGAAGCATGTGCCACCCGACTTGGATAAACTATATGATCGAATGATGCAACAAATCGACCAACTGAATTGGAATACCCCGAAGCATTGCCGAAGCGTTCTTGCAACAGCCACGACTGTATACCGTCCACTTCACCTAGAAGAGTTATGTTTTCTTTCTGGCTTGCCACCAGAAATGTCGAAAAGGCGGGAAAAGGTTACCGAGATTGTGAATATGTGTGGCTCGTTTCTCACTTTTCGGGACGACGTTGTCTACTTTGTGCATCAATCAGCAAAAGATTTTCTAGTTGAGAAGGCATCCAATATAATATTTCCTTCCGGAATCGAACACGAACACTATAACATCTTCGCGAGATCGCTACCTGTCATGTGCAAGACACTTCAACGTGACATCTATAGTTTACGCGCTCCTGGAGTTTCTATCAAAGAAGTCAAACAGCCCAACCCCGACCCGCTAGCACCAGCACGGTACTCATGCGTCTATTGGGTCGACCACCTGTACGACTCTGCCCTTACCATAAATGCAACTAACGCACTCCAAGACGATGGATCTATGGACAAGTTTCTACGTCAAAAGTACCTTTACTGGCTTGAGGCTCTTAGCCTGCTCGAAAGCCTATCGAACGGAATTGGTGCAATGGCAAAGCTAAGCAGTTTACTTCAGGTAAGAGTAATATATCCGTTTATAGAGCGATACTAATAATATCTTAGGGGCACACATCACAAGTTTCTAGCCTGGTTCAAGATGGCCGCCGGTTTATTCAATACTACAGTCATGGAATCCAGAATTATCCTCTTCAGATATACGTCTCAGCGTTAATATTCACACCAGCTCGTAGTATTATAAGGAACGTATTTCAAAACGAAGAACCGAAATGGATTATAACAAAACCGAGGGTAGAAGACAACTGGAGTGCAGCGCTACAAACACTCGAGGGCCATACTGGCTCTGTCTTCTCCGTGGCCTTCTCGCCCGACGGCAAGCAGGTCGTGTCTGGGTCTTCCGATATGACCGTCCGGCTCTGGGACGCCGTCACAGGAGCACCGCTACGGACGCTCGAGGGCTATACTAACTTTATCGAATCCGTGGCCTTCTCGCCCGACGGCAAGCAGGTCGTGTCTGGGTCTGCCGATAAGACCGTCCGGCTCTGGGACGCCGTC
>PDLN01000022.1:280549-400627 GCA_003369635.1 Coleophoma crateriformis
TATCGAATCCGTGGCCTTCTCGCCCGACGGCAAGCAGGTCGTGTCTGGGTCTTCCGACGAGACCGTCCGGCTCTGGGACGCCGTCACAGGAGCACCGCTACGGACGTTCGCGGGCGATACTAGCTCTATTAACTCCATGGCCTTTTCGGCAGATAGCACAATAGTAAATAATCTACTTGTATCAAATGACTGGGTTGTCGAACGGGACACGAAGATTCTCTGGTTGCCTCCTGGGTACCGGTCGCCATCAAAAACAGATGTTTGGAACAAAAATCTTGTTTTGGGATATCCGTCAGGGCGAGTATCTATTCTAGGGTTTCAAGACGGGTTAAAGGTACTATAGTACAAATGAATCTTCGAATTGTTAAATTTATTTCGTTTTTCTTTTTCTCTCTATTTCATAGAGGGTAAAGGGGAGCTAGTGCCTTTATAATAGTTTATAGTTACCACTTACTTCTAGAATCTTCGAGAAAGATTCTAAACTACCCCTGTAATAGTAGCTAGGATTAGTGCTATATCACGTGATATAGGTTTTGATAGTTGTAGAAGGATCCTACTAATGCTAGCTAGTCTTTGTAACGTTAAGAATATAGACGTCTTTTAATTACTCGAAAAGTTAGAGCTGAGATCCGTTTGCTACTACCGTTTACTACGCTGTTACCTACGGCTATATATTTTTACCTTCCGTTAGCTATATGTTACGAACAAATGACAGACATGATAGCTTATAACCTGGGGCTCGGCAGCAGGACTGCACAGAGAACCATAGGTGGAGATCAAGAGATCTATAATCACGTGATATATCAACACGATCCTCAAGATTCCCTAGAGATCAGGGTAGTACGAAGTCCTATATAAGTTGGCAGTAATTCCCTCTATATAGGAGCTTCGTAATCAACTCAAATTGTGTTCTTTACTTATAATAACGTCTTTACTCTACCGTCTTTGTGATACGCCTGCCTTACCCACCGTTTACATTACGCGATTCAATCCCAGAGTGCTATACTATCCTGTAGTATAGTCCCGGCTGTTACACCATGCCCTAAACAGCTACGAGCTTAGGAAATAATTACATGTAATACATTGAAATGAACGAATATGGAATTAGTAGAGGTGATATTAACTATTCCTTCTTCGCTTACTAGGTTGCTTGACATTTTATGCTTTTCTTACTTTTGTCCGGATAAATCTCATAGGTAAGTTTCCTTTGTGCTTTGTATCTTCAGATATCAGCGCTATATCTGAACTTAATAAAAGCTCTATAATAGTGTTCCGACTTTTAGAGACAGGTTAACGGTTATAATAGAGCAAGGGGAAAAGTCAAAATGGCTTTCAATGCTTGAAGTTGTTCCGGCACGCGCACGCGGGATTTTCTAGCACGTAGGAATAGACGGCCAGGTCAATAAAAACTTCGTAGACTTGCTAAGAAAAAATCTGTGATTCCAAAACTATAAATCTGTCTTGTGACACGGTGCGTCTCGAGACGCAGGGACAGATGTTATCACCTTGATGTGCCCATATAATCAACATGATCGCCATCGACACAGCTCTGATGGGAAACCATGCCTGTAGGCCTACCAATACTCTCACTTGTCATGATTGATGAGTGAATCGACACAGCTCTTGAGGTAGAAACCATGACTATCTTTGGATCAACACAACCTCATACTCCACTCCCTCGTCATCCTTGACCTTCCCGAGCTGCTGTCCTTTCTCCACTGAATCAAGGTCATGATCTTGCGGTTTATCAAATACAAAGTTGTCCATGGTATCATCTCCGTCTTCATCTTCAGAATTGGAGTCTTGGTCTTGGTCCGGTAGCCCATGCAAATCGCCCTCCTTGCCGAAAGGCCGATGCCGGATGCTTCGCCAGCGGTAGAAGATCTCTTCAAGCCGATATGCGAAGACAAAGGCCTCGTCAATATCGTATGTGAGGCTCTCAGGGTCTTTGTTGTTGAATTCGAACTGGGGTCCAACCTTGACCGGGACGGTCGTCACAGCCGTCAAGTCCACCATCGCGGCCAGCCGGAAGCCGAGACTCTTCAACGTCTGCTCGTTGACTGTCGCACCCGTGGCGATCTTGACGCCGGTGATGACGTACAACCTCTCCCGCCGAAGCACCTTCGCCTGGATTTCCGGCACCGCCTTGATGGCCTCGACGTACTCCTCGTTGATCTGGAAGCTCTGCGTCCTGAGCTCCTGGCACGAGTACTCCCGCGTGGTCTCCTTTTCCCTGTGCGCCCGGATCTCCCCATCCACCACGGTGACGAATTGAGCATAGATTCCGCCATCGATCTGGACGGAGGGTGATTTGCTCCACTTCCAGTTCTTCAGCGGGATGCCGTGGGAGATGGTCACGGACGGCGGGAAGATGATCGGCTGCGGGTTGATAGCACTGTCTGGCAGGGCTGGGTCCGAGATGACATTCCCGAGCGCGATGGGGCCGACGGCAGAGGAACTGCCGGGGGCCACGATAAAGTAGGTCTTCTTTGCCTTCATATTCGGGTTGAGAATGAAGTGCACCGAGGAACAGGCTCGAATCATGCCGGCCCTGGCGTCCTCGCTTTGCTATATATGCAAAGCCTTAGCCAGGTGCGGGGTCCAGACTTCGTAGCCTACATGCTACATCTGATCAACCGCTTAAGGAGCATTAGTTTGGTGCAGTACAGAAGTCCAAAAGCAAAGTTGGCTGGGCCCAACGCCGCTTTAGCTCCAAGCTCTCCCCTGCGCCACCGCCTCACCAGACGAATCGGAGCAACAATGCTCTTTTGCCGTGGTCAGATGAATCACAATCTCCTACTGGCTCAGCCGTACCGATCGACGTACCCCCCAGTGTGGTCACAGAAGGCGCACTTCCTGTCTTTGTTGCTGACTGCCGTGAAGTTAAGCTATCCTTCACCCAACGGACCATTTTGGACGGCATCGGGGAGTTTTCCGGCTCATAAGCTTAGCGTAGTCAATTACTCTACTATAGCTCTCGGCTCCACCATGGATCGCCATTTCGGCAGTGTCGACGGGGATCCAATGGAAGTGGACCCGAGAGACAACATCACCGGCGGGCGCAACGGCATCCTCGAGCAGAGCACTGGCTATGGTACTGCTGGGCTTCCATCCTATCGAGCTCCTCATTCCACGGGGCTTAGCCGTTCATCTGCGATGGACCTCGCCGATCCTTGCGCTAATAGCTACCAGCGGTATGAAGCTCGTGACCGACCTTCGATACATGACGTCCGGGCAAGGAGTGCTGAGAATCGCTTTCCCTCTCAGCCGCCGTTTCGCCATGAATCGCCAGCACAGGCTAGAACCGAGGAATGGTTGATGCAGCGGCTGAGAGAGGAAGCCGAGGCAGCTGTGAAATATCTCACACAGAACTTAGGACCGGGGCTATGGGCGGAAGTTGCAGCCCCCAGTAACCCGTTTCGTACGCCGTATACGATGTGGTTGAAAGAGGGACAGAAAGCTCGAAACGAATATGACAATATTCTACGTGGGTTACTTAGGTTTTCTGTGTCAAGCAGGGATCTTTCTGAGATGCAGCAAGCTCTGCAACAGGCCCAGTGTCTACCGTTTCCCACGGCGCCGCCTAAATCCGACACTTTCTTCTCTTTGTTGGACAAGGTCGACGGACTGTTCGATCGTGGTTGTGGGAGGCTTGGCGTGACGCCCACGTCCGGAAACTTCATTGTCCAGCATGCAATTTCCGGGGCATGCACTGTGCCAGAACTTCTGCCTCAGCCTTCTTCATCACTGGAGACCTATTTTTCCACCCCGGACGCAGGCTTGGCTGAGAAGCTATACGACATCTACATCCACCTAGCCGCTCATGTTCCGAGGGCCAGATGGGAGACCAGGGTAGAGCTTGGCGATCTTCATAAAGCAGCCGAGCAAAAGCTAGCAGATCTACAATCAGACTCTCAGCAGATGAAACCCCGTACTTGGTCTCAGCTAAAGGCTTCGCCGTTCATTGTCTACTTGAAAGCTCGAGTAATGGAATTGGAGACTGTCTTCGAACTCGACATAGACACGACCCTTGAACTCGAATTTCCTCACCGAGTCGAGGATCATTCACAGCTCCAAGATCCTCTAACCGAATGCAGGGCTACCTTTGCCCACATTGCGGCTCTCGAGTATGCTTTTCACAATGGGGCCAATCCGGTATGCACCACTTTAGCACTGGCCACCAAAAGTCGAGATTCGCTGGCGGGTCGAGCTATACAGGGAATACTAAAAAAGCATCTGGCAGACGTCGAATATGTTCGCCATCCACTAACGACCGCCACGCATCCTACAAGGCTTCCCAATAGCATATCGCAAAGAGAATCCGAGAAGCAGGGTTTCAAGTACGATACGCAGACAGGCAATTTAGCGCAACCGTCGTCCCAAAGTCCACCTTTGGCTGGAGGAGATGGTGCTCGAAGTCTGGTTCCTTCACGACGCTTAATAGATCAAGCGCTAGAGCAGAACCCGCAACGCAATCTCCATATCAAAGCAGTACATTTCAGTGACCCCTTAGGCGTTGTCGTTGTGAATCTTCCTGAACAAAAAGATGCGCCAACTCCATCGAGTCCATCACCCATCGAGGAGGAGTTACATATATTCAGAAAGGTATCTCATATTTGTTTCATTTAGGAACGAATACAGCTAACATCTAGAGCAGCCCACTCCCGAGCTAGAAAGCAAAATGGAAGGATCTCTCTTTGATACGAAAGTAGAGAGCGAGTTTGAGGGCCGCAACGCTAGCGCAGCCCGGGAATGGTTTAGCATGTACGCAAAACGGACACAACCGGTCCTCAAAGCGCGGCGTAATAATGATTATAAACGGATCCGCATCGCCGTTCTTGACACGGGCATCGATCTCGATCACCCCATCATTGCCAAGTGCAAAATCCGCATCGCGAACTGCCGCAGCTGGGTCGTCGACGACGCCTCCGTGAGTGATACCCACGGTCACGGCACCCACATCGCTTCCGTCCTGCTCAAGCTGGCTCCGTCGGCGGACTTGTACGTGGCCCGGGTATTCAAAGATGCCAGCGACGTTGGCAATGCCGGGGTGAGCGCCGTAGTGAATGCAATCAACCACGCCAGGACCGAATGGAAGGTCGATATTATCTCGCTGTCGTTTGGATACAGGGCCCGCAAGCCCGCGATCGAAAAAGCCATTAATGACTGCGCTTCAACCGAACCGCCCATCCTCATTTTTGCCGCAGCAGCCAATACGGGTGCCCGGGAAGACCGTGCGGCGTTCCCGGCCCGCATGGGCTCCGTCTTCTGCATCAACTCGGCCTCGGGCGACGGCGCAGCTATGTCGTACAACCCGCCGATGCACCGCGGAAGGGGTAACCTCACCTTTCTGGGCGACGCCGTCACCGGGGCATGGCCGGTAGCACAATCAGATGACCGCGGTGTTATCACCAGGAACAGCGCCAATGGCCCGGAGAGAGTCCTCTCCGGAACGTCACTCGCCGCACCCGTGGCAGCCGCGGTCGCAGCTACCGTGCTCGAGCTTTGTCGACAGCGACCGCGGGTCCCTGAGCTGAGCGACTGGTGTGTGGCGCGTGTGCAAACCTACGACGGGATGGACGAGGTGTTCCGCGCTACTATGAAGGGCCACGAGGTGCGCGAGTACATGCTCATTCAGCCGTGGGAGCTCCTCGACGCTCGGGAGGGCGACGACGCAGAGGATGCGCGACTCGCGGCCGGGAAGACGCTGGCTTCGGCCATACGAAAGGAGTTTGGTACTTAGCGTTAGCTGGGTCCGGTTTGAAGTACTAGGTACGCTTACGTCGAAACAGTTCGCTGGTTTTATTAAAGCCCTACTCCTTTGTAATGTTTATAATTGGAAACTATATTGATAAATTATTTCTTAGTACTGGTGTACTAGGTTATCAAGGGTTATTGATTATGTGACGTATGGGGTAACGGGACATATGGTCTAACGGGGCAGATACCTTTAGTGTAAAAGTACTTACGTCGACTTTTTATAACTCAATAGATACTGAAGATAAATCCTGGTTATTTTATTGCCTAATAACAAAACATACAGCTTTAACAAGTCTTAATGAAAAGGCGAAGCTCTACAATGAAATTTATTTATTTATTTACTTTTTGATATTTTCTCTACCAAACTGTGCTATGTAGACTTCTGAAATAGTATTAACTTCAAGATGTCGCTACCTACCCAAGACCTCACCCTTTTGAGAGAGCCATGTCAGGTTTGAGCGAAACCCGTGCTTATTACCCAGAAAGACCATGGCACTACAAAGCCAGAAGACAATTTGTTCATCAAACTTTCAGAGCAAGGACGAACTGGCTTGCGTCCATTCAATGTATTCGCGGATGTGCTCAATCTCATGGGAAACTTACTCTAGGATTGTTTGTGATATGCATATGGAATTGGAACACCGAAACTGGTTATAGTTAACTGGACAGTTTGTGACTAAGAAATTATGGATACCGTCACGATGGAATTACTAGTATCTGCGAATACGAATAGAACGACTTCAGAGCGACTTGACTTGACTTACGTGGTTATAGTCTGAAGCCGAGCATCTTGAAGAGTCCCAAAGTCTTACGGTTGCGAACAATTGAATTCATGTCACGGATTAACTCTTAGGCACCGTCGAATTTATCGTGCTCGTCACCCACCAGTCACCCCGATGGATAGATGATTGTAGCAACAAAGAATAGGTTTTAATGAATTTGCTTCAACTGCTTTTAATTGATTCTAATGCACGCTGTCTTGAATACCTGAAGGTTCGTGGGTAACAGTATGCTTTTTCGCGGCTCTGGCATTTGATCCAAGGTAGATGGATTTGGAACGGTGCTGAGAGAAATCGCTTCCCAAGACACACAGCTTGGAAAGATTTCTTGGAAGTATTTTCCAAATAATCCTTCCAAGGCACGTGACTCTGCTGTGAGCGTTGGGTCTACGCGCTCCAAGCCCGGGACGTTCAGAGTCAAGATCAACAACCGTTCAAGGAGGAAATGACTTCTCGTCCCTTTTTTCTCCGAACTTGACTCTGTTAGTTTCCCTGAGTTTTGAGAAGTAGTTGATTCCTGTCAAAATATTACTTCTTACAGCCTGAATCAAATTCAAGTTCCGCACAAAAAAAGTCTCACATCTGTCACCCATACCAAATACTTGGTTGACCCTCCAACCTGCCTTTACTTCGTGCGCCTGTCCAATGAACGGCACGCTGCTCCGTTCATTCAGCCTTGCCTACCTGCCTTAATTCTCCTGCTCAGAACATCTTCAGCCTCACGTATCCACGACCAACACCAAACGCGCATTTCTCGCCGCATGCTCTCCCCACCGACTCGAAGGTGCTTCGTGCACCTGATGCGACAACAAGATGGCTCGACAACGCCGAAGGTATGTTACATGTTAGGTCGTCCCTCGTCAGCCAATCACACCCCTTCGCGCAAGGCTGAATGACGTCGCATCAGCAATCCTGCACCTGCTATAACATTTCATTGACGAGCTGCCTCATCTAGTTCTTCTGTTGTCTCTGTGGCACGTCCCAGAAGTAATGGTGTCGCGAACATTACCTCGACGGCGTCAACACTGTTCCGCCGTCACAGATCCTCTCCCGAAGCAGCCATCTTGAAGTCAGAGTTCAATACCCAGCCTGTTATCGAAGCAGACGTAAGAACGGAGCTGAAAAGTGCTACCGATGATTTCATTGCACTCAACCAGGCCGTCAGTGGCAACGAGGAGGAGCGCAAGAAGCTGATGTTGGCCGCTGCCGGGAGGCTGAGGACAGCATACGCTGCCTTTCTTGCTGCTGCACCCAAAGCGGAGCACCAGTCGCCGCTCTCTTTTCGCGAATGGGTCAATACCTCTTCCAAGATATCTCGAGAATATCTGATTCGAATGACGAGCTACGAAATGGAGGCTAGTTACGACGCGCTCAACATCCGCCACCAACAAAGCCTTAACAAACTTGTAAAACGACTAGGTCTCGGTCGAGACGGGATCTGGGACGTGTACTGGGAGCTGGGCTTGCGGATTGTGGAATCTCGAGATACTCTGGATATCTTGGCGCGTTTTCTCTCAGACAGAGCTTCTGAGGTGGAGAAGTGTAACCAGTCTGAAGGAGTGGGACAAGCTCGAGACTACTTGTACCTTCAGAAGCTTGCAAAGGAAGCGGATATCTTCCGATCACAGAGAGCCAACGCAGAGAGGAGTAGTCGTCAGAGGAAGGATACCACCACCTTTGCACCATCTGACTTTCGGGAACTCATTGCTCATGCCGGCGAGGCAATAGAGGAGAAGAAGTTAAGCAACGTGGATGGAAAAGAAGAGCAGGAGCTAACTCAAGCAAACGCGCAAACGAATTTGGGCGAAGTTACACCGATTGCATTGAGCGGTCCCAGAACTGCAACAAAACAGAGTTACTACTCGCAGGAGAATTCGCAGCAAAAGAACACAATTACAGAAGGCTTGGTGTCTGGCGCCATAGCTGTGCAAGAATGCCAAGGTCAAGACGGTGTTGGCTCTTTAACCATTCACAACCATGGAACTCCCGAGAAGGGCCGTGGTGTTCAGAGCTCCGTAGATCTTCTTGATGAGCACTCATCCGATTTCGAAGACTTAGGTCTTGGTGCCCAAGACGATGATTCAACCGACGAGGACTTCGAGATGCCGTTACCTACACAAGACCTCACCCTTTTGGGAGAGCCATGTCAGAATAGAGCGAACTCCGGGGGGATCACTCAGAAAGACCATGGCATTACAAAGCCGGACGATGATTCGTCCATCAAACCTCCGGAGCAAGAACGATATGACTCGCGCCCTTTCAATATACCCGCGGATGTCTCTGAAGGAAGTATTTGGACAGAGGCAAATCCTGACTGGCAAGCCACATTCTGGGGATCAGATGGGATGTTAAACTGGCACCGTTCCCTGTGTTCCCCGAACGAAATCCGGCAGCTGAATGATAGGGAGATGATCAATGATGAAATTGTTAACGGTGCCCTTGCCGATCTGCTCCAGGGTTATAATGAGACGCAGCATTTCCGTCTTGAGACTTCATTTTTCTGGAAGCACATAAGTGATGGAAACCCGCCCTGGAAAAGCTGTAAGAAATGGCAAGATTTCGAGTTGATCTTTATTCCAATCCATGAATCACTCCACTGGTACTTGGTAGTAATTGGTCGAACAGAAATTCTACAGGGTGACGACGTTCAAACTCAAGATACTAATGTTACCAACACAATGTCAGGTTCTGGAAACCTACCCTGGATTATGGTCCTCGACTCACTTCAGGGACGTCAACTCCAGCATCATAAAGTTCTGCAAGAGCTTTGGAAGCTTGTTTCTGATCAATCCTCAAAACCTCAGGACATGGTTGTGCCATTTATAGAAAAGTCTCCGCCATGGACATTTACGCAGGACAATGGAGTGGACTGTGGGCTTTATCTCATCGAGAACATGAGAAGATGCTTGTTGTATGCACGAGGAAGCAAGCAAGAAAAGTCCGATATCGTAGAGGAGAGATTCGGAGCAAGGGATGTCTTGAAGCTTAGGCACGGTATTCGCGAGCGCATTTTTGAATTGAAACAAAATCAAGACAAGATGGAATCTTTCAATACGAAAGGGTGCTACAATGATTGTGGTAAGGACAGTTTACTTCTTATAGAGGATGATGACTATGAAATCATAACACCGTCGGACGGAGAAAACCATAGCAAAGAACCAACATTCACACAAGGAGACACGACTGTCTCGTCTACGAAACCAGAATCAGGAAAATCAAGGTCTGTGTCCTTTGTTTGACGTTCCTGGAGTGGCTGACATGACTAGTATTATTGAAAGTGGCCATAGCATCACGTTATCTGTACGGGACTGCCTTGCCCAGTTCTATGGCCCTTTCATGGACCTGCTTCCAGCAAGTGAATCTATGATCGCCCCACAGCGTATCGAGAAGACATTCTGGTGTATGGCAAAAGATGGAAATTTCACTTCTCCCAAGCCCCCTTCCTTGGTTGCACTTCTCCCAGAGGTTGAAGGAGCACCTGCCAGGCCAGGTAAGCCTGGCAATCCGCCGAAGTAGTTCCGGTTCTGACGGTCTTAGTTCTGCCTGTCATTCAATTCGACACGAATGAGTTCGATAATCTGGATGGGAGCATGATCGATCTTTTAAAAGAAAAACACCACTTAGAATTACAAGAATACCAGAAACAGATGGACATGTTCTGGAAAGTGTCGAAGAGAAGATCTGAATCAATTCAGATCTGTATCCAACATCAGATTGAGGCAGAAAAAAGGTGCAACCTGGCGGCAGCGCTTGTCAAACTCCTCGAACAAGCATTTTTACTGTCAACAGATCTTGAAGACGCAGCACAACAACGTTGGCTGGCGCAAAGAGATACCTTGCAGCAGACTTGCCAGACAGATATTTTGTTTTGGGATCGAGCCACAGACTTGACACGGCTTAGGGATACAGAAGTTGCGAAGCTTCAGGAATGCTTTTGTCATTTGAGTGGTTGTCGCCGCTCTGCAGAGAAGATGCTAATAAGTTGGAGGGAGGAGCTTACTGCTATGGAGTGCCTTCTGGAGAAAAGTAGCATTGCCAAGGCTGCTATATCAAGGAAGCGGAAGAGTGAGGATTAAAAACTGCTTACACTGACGTGTATCGTGCTATTGCTAATTGCCAACAACGAAGCACTTCGATTTGCAGAAGTCATCATAATTATAGTCAAGCAATTGAAGGTTATCGTACCGGCTCCGATCAATATAATTCCATCAAAGCTTACTGCCAATTACCTGGTGCTTGCTTGTTTGTGCCCCGCTCTCCTAATCAAGGTCCTTAGTACACCAACTCGATAATCAGCCATTCTCCTCCTGTACCACCAGGTCCAGAACCCAAAAGACCGGAGAGCGTTCGTGTTAATGAAAATCTCAAAGCTTATAGGAAAAGAAGTACATAAGACGAGGTGACGAAGAAACCGACTCAAGTTCTAACACCAGCAACTTCCTATTGTTGTCGTACCGCTGTGCCTCGTACAGTTGTATCTGCTTGGTAGTCCTTATCTCCCGTTAGATTGCCACTCGCGCTTGGTAGGCCCTGTTCTTCCATGATTTTTGTTACGTCAACAAAGTCATTACTATAAGACAGGCAGTGCTTGTGAGCAGAAGAATCGAATGGCTGTTAGACACTTGTTATTAGATCTTCAAGTGCAAGCCTTGTACTCGAACTTAACCCGTGACTCCCTACCTAAAACGCTCTTATACAGCCTTAGGCTACAAGCTGTTATGTGTTCGAAATAAATGCCTTTTATTCAATTGTTCTGCCTGCTTTTAATGAAGCGGTAAGCTACATAAGTAAGCGGTAAGCAGCCACGACTTCTAGAAACTAAGTCAGGTAACATGCTAGATCGCTATGCCACCTAAAATCCAATTTCAAAACATTCATACTTTTTGGCTCTATAGAAACTAGAAGCGTTTTAGTCTTACGTTGTCTCAATGACATGAGAGGCTCGGTTGTCCTAACATGTCACGACATCTGCCCACAGGTACGGTCAGTCGCGGACGATCGGCCTTTGCCATGATAGACCCAGAAACCGAGCTCTACTCGCACAAGCTTGGACGTGCACAACATGTGGTAATATCATACGTCTGGAGCGAATGGCAAGATGGGAGCACATCTAGTTTGCCCAACTGGTCCCTCCTTCGCTCGCGGCTCTTGGAGCTTGTTGGAGCTTCAGCTAGTAGCTTTATGAAAATACAAACAGGCAATCGAAGGAACTGCTGGTTGGACTCGAAATGTATCAACCAAGCGTCGGCCGAGGACAAGGCTTACTGGATTCCTCGTATGGATGAAGTATATAGCGAAGCGCGGTGTACTGTATTGCTACTCCGGAACATTGACCTTGGACCTCTCGTAGAAGCAGAAAAGCAGCTTGCCTGCGATGTGTTTTCGATGGATATACGAGATGACAACCACAATTGCCTTTTGACTCAGATTTGTACATCGTCAACACAACTTTCAGTGGACCTTCAGCAGAAGGCGGTCGAAACACTGAAGCTCCTCTGCGAAGGGACTTGGCGAAGACGAGCATGGATCTTCCAAGAAATCTTACTTTCTGACGATTATGTGATAAGTGGAGAGAACAACTCGCAGCTGAAATTGTCTGATTGTGGTGTGCTGGCCAGTTTCCTCTCCTCAATACATCCCAAGGAGACCTGGCTCCGCCAGTTTGCAGACTGGTGTCGACGGTTGGACTATCTGAGATTACGATACCACAATTATTCACTCTGTGTGGCTAATCTTCTTCAAATGGCCCAGGATCTAGAGGCGACGGTCGAAGCCGACAAATTTTATGCGCTCTGTGGGCTTCTGAGACTGAAGAACCTTGGCTATAATGGATCGCACACATCTCACCAAGCACTTCAAGCGATCATCTCGGAGTTGACACGAAAGGGACAAATGTCGTGGGCATATGCATTCAGACCGCTTCGTCACAGTATAGAAGGCTCCTTGTGCTTGACAGCTACTCGATTCTCGCGGTACCTTGACCATAACCAATCTCAGAATGGAAGCCTCTACGCAAAGCCTGTAGTAACCACGGATTCTATTGACATCTCTGTGGTTGTGCTTGGTATAGTCGAAGAAGTCAAAGCGATCTCGCAAGTTCTCCAACAAGCTGAGGATTGCTTCAAAGTACACGGTACCAACTTTCCTCCCACGCTGCAATATCTGGCCGCGATGCCTTCACTGATACATAAGTTGGTATCTGAAACCATTTCCCCACTCCTCTTACAGCCTCTTTATGGAAAAATGCAGGCCGCCCTCCAGCTCAGTCCAAAATGCTCTTCTGCAGACTTCGTCTGGTGCTTATATACCTTGGATACCCACAAACGCATAATATCGTTAGTAGGTAACCATTCTCCCACCCAGGAAAATTCCATGTGCCTTGAGATAGCAACAGCCGCCTCCAAAGTCATAAGGCAACAAATATCAAGTCTGGAGCAAGACTATGCTATCGTATGCTGGCTTCAAGACTCGGCTCAAGCACGCAAAGGAAAGGTGAAAGCAGAGGAGTTGCCCCAGCATTATCTGATGGCAATTGGCGATCGGAACGTCCCCCAAGGTTCGAAGATATGTCGAGTCCGTGGTGACACGATCACTCTTGCTGCAAGATTTGAGCATGACAAGGCTGCGGAAGCTGGTTGGGGAGGTGCATTGCTCCCACTGCACGAGTCCCAGGTTGTTGGTTCTGGGACCTTGGTGAAGAGACTGAAACACTGGATAGCAGAGCCAAAGCCGATACGTTTAAAATTCAATATTATTTGATCTCACGTTTTCTCCGGCACTATCACTCTTGAGCAATACCGATAGCTGCAGTCAGCCCGTACGCCAATTTCTGCCTTAGGCATAAAAGGCGATTCTGCCAGTTGAGTAATCAATTCCATCTGCTTCACACCCTCTCGACTACAATTCCAATGTAAATAATGGAAAGCATCGTTAAGTGCAGCGCTTCTGAGCCACACCCCAGAACAATACCCATCCACATTAGGGGATTCTGCCGCCCACGACGTGTCGGGTGGTAAGCTTATGCGCAAAATCGAGAGCACTTTGTACAACCTATCCGGTCTTCCCACAGGGCTCTCCACAGGCCGAGAGCTCAAGTCCGTCCACTTTGCCAAGCAGCTGAATAGAAGTCTCCCTAGAACAATTGATGGAGCCAGAGAAAGTCATCACGTTTTTGTCGTCAGCGTGCCGCACATTGGGTGGATAGTCTCACCCAGACACTGGTCTGTTTACTCGCAGGGATATTTCTAACACCTCTCCGCAGACGTGGGCAAAAGCGAGTTGGGAGGATGCGGCTGCGGTAACAACCCCACCAGGGCGCCTGCTACGGTCCGACTCAGAATCGAGGACCTGTCCTCACCGCAAACCCCGGATTACACGCGCGCTCGGGAGGAAGGACAAAAGATGAAGGCTCTCGTGGCTTTCGAAGTTGGTCAGACACAGTACCTGCCCTCGAACATGCATATTTTGGCCCAGGGGATTATTGAGCAGCTCTCTGCATACAATCTGCTAGAAGCGAACTGCCAGATCTTCGCCAGTACGTTGTTGCATCGTGTGGTTATGACACAACGCGACTGCTCCACGTTCGCGGGAACGATGGTGCAGCTTGTTGACTGGGACCTGCGGGGACGACACCAACCAAGTGCAGAACACCCGAAAAACATTAATGAAGGGTACCTTTTACGACGACCAATCCTGAGGACACCGGATATGATGTTCCCTGCTCTGTCAGTATCCTTCGCCTCGTTGAATTGGTATGAAGCCCGAGCCATCCGTCTGCTGTATGAACGAGGACTGATGACGATTGGTGCGATGGACCTAACTGGGGAGCGTCATTGGCTTCTGTACGCCCTTCTTATGATAGGAAAGCGAATAAAAACTAAACGCTCGTTGCGGAGTACGGAGGCCGTGGTGGCAGGTGCAGCCGACGATTATAGTATAGAAATATAAACTGCTTGCAACTCGGAGATATAGCGTCGTTCGTTTGCCGATTCTGCCCTATATGATCTAGCGATTAGGAAAGTTGACTATGGTTTATATTACTCTAAAAGCCATTCCGTACATCGACTTTGTCTCCTGACTCTGAGACCGCAGCGTCGGTCGTCTACTAATGCAGTGGGGCTCGACATCAATATGTAGGTAAGTCACAGACAACCCATGTGGACACCCCCGTTAATCGTGGTCAATCCCTCCAGCAGTCTTGCTCAGTCCCCGTGCTGCCAATAGAATGGAAAGGACATGTCTTGGTTTTCTATACCTAAGATAAAATCTTCTGTTCAAAAAAAGAAAACGACTTACAGCCTGTTCAGGATTATATTCTACTGCATCTAGTACTTGCCTATTAGTACCCCCACCCTTCCAAATCAAGTTCTTTAGTACATCGTGCCGATAGTCAGCCATTTTCTTCCTGCGCCACCACGTCTAGAAACCGATAGACTCTAGGGTGTTCCTGATGATGAGAATTTAAAAGTTCAAAGGGAAGCAGCACGCGAGACGAGGCGACGAAGAATTGAATCGTCTCAGATTCCAGCTGCCAAAGAGCTAGGAGACACTATGCTGTACCCACTGGGATGTGCGGCCACGAGAGGACTCTATGCATGTGAAACTAAAGCACGCCTGTAGGATATGTTCTCATACACACCAGTGTATCTGACGACGGCATAGAAAATTCAAGACCGAGCCGAGAGCATTAAGTGATGGATTGTAGAATTGAGTATGATATGTACGAGATCACCGCAAATATCCGTTTTGCCTGTTCAAAGACTCGGTCTCTCTATTCTGAAACAGCGCAGTATAGATATTGGCTATAAAATGCCAGTGCAGCTAGTGAAGGTTTATCAATTGAAGTCGACAGCGATTGTATAACCACTAGGAAGACCAAATTGTTTTTGTGGTGAGTGGAATGTACCTTTGTTTGCTCTAAGAAGCTGATAATGATCACTCGTTTTGTCCTACCTGTACAGACTCACTTACGATGAGAAAGCCTCACAGGTTCCTGGCTATAACACCCGCCGAACACGCTGCTTATCCTTTATGAGTCTATGGAGAGTTGAATTGAGTATCATCTTTACATTTGCATAGTACAATTAGTGGAATGCACTATTGCATGCAGGGCGGAAATATAAGGCAGTTTTTAGGCGAGGAATCTCTGCCTTCGTGTCTGCTGTTTTGTTGCTTCGAACATTTATCACAATGCTACATGTGATAATATCAGGAGAAGTCGGTATCGCTTGATCAGCTCAGCGCGCCGCTCTCGGAAACCCTGGGACTACTAGAATCCTCGAAGATTCTATCTAAGATTATCCAAAATTTAGCTAAACCCTATAGTGGGGACCTGAAGCATGTAGCAACTCTCTGAAGCCAGTAGCAGAGCAGTGCTTGGCAGGGGTATATTACATGCCTGAAGTGATGGTTACCACTAGAGATTTGTGCATTGTCACCGACCACATCATACGTACCAAAAAATTTGGTTTGGGTTAGGCACCTAGCTGGGTTAGGTTTTAATTAACCACTACGTAATGGTTCTAGCTATAAAGAGAACAAATGAATCCATAAAACCGACTCTGTATCTACCTACTCCTTATGTAGTCCTCATATTAGTATTAACAGGCTCGTATTCATAATCTTCTATAGCCTGAAAACTCCACTGTCCATCTTTGTCGCTTGTTAATGTAACATTGTATTTTCTCAATATCTTTAAAAGCTTGTCGTTCGTAGTAAGTGATAAAAGTTTGCCCTCTTTGTCTTTCACGTGGATTAATAATGGTGCTAGGATGTCGTTCTTCCAAATGTCAACTGGGCCTTTTCTGGTCTGCCATATTGTTACAAACAGGTGGAGTATACCCAAGACAATAAGTACACTAGGATATATCATCCACTGCCACCTGATCGCAATGAGTGTTATGGTAGTATGAGCGACGCCATCAAAGCTTGAACCTGGGCTCGTTGTTCCATTAATACCAACATTGCTTTGCAATGCTACGGTTATACTGCGTGCAAGATTCTGGATCCATAAATTTGGGTTTTGCCTTGATTGGTACAGGGTTTGCACAGCGTCTGAATAGTGGTTCCACGCAACGTGAAATGGGTCGTACGATACGTTACCATTCACCACCGACGCTACAGTTCTGTTTATAGCAAAAGCGTTTGCATAAGTGGCGCCGAAAACCATACCAGGCGGCACATTGAAATCATTAGCCGGTAAGTTGGTGAAGTTGCGGAACAAACCAAGTCCGTCCGGTGCCAGAGAAGAATCATAGGTAACCGGTTCAACGGGTACGCCATTTTCGATCAAGGCGCCGGATGGCCAAGGCTCTGCCAGGTCAAAAGCAGAAGTCGTGTTCGTCTGCTCCAGTTGCACCACACCAGATACCACAGAATATTTGTATGCCTTCACACAGAACCAGAGAGCACACTCCGAAGCACTGATCGAGCCGTTGGTTATATCATTAACAGCATTTGCGATCATGGAAAATTGGGCTGCGTACATGCGGCTTGGAAGACCGCTGGCCTGATCTGTGGTTTCATTGTATATGTATCCAGCGGTGTTGGTGACATTGAAGAACGCCAGAGGGACGTCAGCGAGCACACTTCTGTTGTTTACGGGACCGATAAGGAATGAGCTATCGGGTAGGGAAAGGTTCCGGAGCCACTGGTAATTTTCATAACGGGTAATGGTTAAATACTCTGTTACGTTGGTACATTCGCCGCACATAGCAAGACTAGGAACAACAGGCCAAACACAGTTTCCAGTTGAGCATAGAAGAGACGGAGTTGTCGCATTGATACCAATGGCACCAGTGGTAATCGCATTTTTGATATTCAAACTGACATCAGTGACGAAATAGTTTGAAGTTGGAACGGAGTCTTTGTACCCATAGGTTTCGCGGCGAGGAATAGTGCCAACATTTGACGGACCAACCAGGGTGACATCAAAATATTTGATACCAAGCACGTTTTGAACAAAGGTGTCCAATCCAATAACTAGAATAATCACCAAAGCTCCCATTGAAGCAATATGGAAGACCTTCACGACCCCTAGTAGTCGTATGCTCCCCAAAAATCCTCGGGAAGCATCATCAAACGATTCAAGCTCGCTGAATCGGTGTCCAATTCGATTTGGAGACGAAAACCAGGTCCATTTATTCTGGCTTAGTGATTTGGTGACCACGATGAGAAGGAGCATTCGAATAATAGTGATAAAAGCGCCAACGACGGCATTGCGTGTGAAGTGGGTATATCTCCAGTCCTGTTGGTGTTGTCCATCGAACATACGTAAGACCGAGATAAGGCCAACGAAAAGTACTATAGCAGCGATTCCCGAGAGGATCTCCAAGGTCCAATTGTGAGAGATAATACTACGTTTCTTGCTTGGTACATTGTTGGTTGACTGAGCCATGGCGAAGAATCTGGATGGTTTGGTCTTTTAAAACGAGTAATTTTGGATAGATCTAGGACAATATAATACGGCGGGGCCAGGGAGAGTTGAACTGCGGTCTCCGATGGTCTCCCATTGTCTGCTAATTAAAGTCGTAAGCTTGCAGCCATTTGCTTAGATCTTCTTTTATTTGAGACATCCTATGCAATATATCCACAATTAGAATCCTTGGTCTTCAAGCACCTAGAACGTAGAGATACTTAATATATATATTTCCTAGATAAGCTATTGTATACTTCACTATTTAACCTACCTAGCTTATCAAGGCGAACTAATACCCAAACCTACTAATAAATACTACCTATCTTTCTTAAACTATGCAAAACTCTTTTGCTTCTTACAGGTTTTATGACTTTATCTGCAAATTAGAAAGCCTCTCTAGAATCAAAAGATCTCTAGAAGCAGGTCCTACCTCCGCGGCTGTCAGCCACCTTCACATGAAGAGGTCTGCAACTACAACAACCCTCGTGCAACCTTTCCCCAACATTTCACCCACACATTTTCACTGCGCCCCAATTGCAATCTTTGAAGATGAGGCTGTGAGGACCATTTTAGCAATAGCTTACTTGCTCATGCGCTCATACGCCTCACCTCAATTCTCGCAAATATCGCTCAAGTAGTCAGGCTGTCGCAGAAGTGGGGAAAGCATAACTCGCGGAGCCACCCTCGATCCTCGTGACTCGAACCAAGCCCTTTCCTTCTAATTGGCTATCTGCCGCAGCCCAAATGTTGATTTCCAAGGCTGTTTATGGGTATCTTTCTTCGATACAGACTGCAGTTCTTCAGCACAGCACTCGTCCCTAGAAATGGCCGAATCTTCAGAAACATATTGATACCTCTCGGTTTGTGTCGACATAACGTTATCTTGCCGAGTCAAACATGTCAGCATCGAGGTTGAAAATTTTGATGGTGTGAAGGAATGCTGGATTTTGGTGTCAAAGTGCTCGGCGGCGTTGTTAAAAATATCGCCGATGCTGGCGCATGGACACCTGGTACGATGTGCGTCGAATCAAAGATCAAGAATCAGAGACCATTATGCATATGTGCGGGCGCCCATTGAAATTGATACGCTGAAAGCTGGTGTTGTGATAGGACGTCGTAACACGAGAGAGAGACCGGATCTCTGACTGCGGAAGAGATTTGGAGTTACGACTTCTTGCACATGAACCCTCTGTCGACTTATTATGCAAATCTATTTTTGTCAGGTTGAGACACACTGGTGTTGTGAAAAATAGATATCCGAACTCAATCCAATTATGAACTAGCCCAAGACTTGTAGCCTTTTTCTGTAAATGCGATATGAGACGTCGACCTATGAATCTCACTGTTGCTGCTGGTTGCTAATTATCAAAAACAAGTGTTTCATCTTTCACGCTTATCAGATACCCTAAAGTTGGATATTTACCCAAGATCGTTGTAGCGTGCCATTCAAGCCTCCAGGTCTTTTCCTGTTCTATACCCTGTTCTGTATACGTCCTTGAAAGATAAAAGCGAGCTCGTACCAAATCTTCTTGAGACTATAGTCTAATAAATCCCAACACGCTTGCTATTTACTTTATTAGCCTTAGGATAGTATTCAGGTGATTCTTTACAGCACAATTACTTAGCATATTCGCCGAGCCGTATCTCCCTATATCTTGTACTTGTGTTATAAGGACCGTTAGTTTCATATTAAATAGAGATTAAGAATCGCCCGCTTGTGTTATAGTACAAGTAATATCAAATTTACTAACAAAACCAGATTTGTTACGTACTTTCTTGCTTAATTCGCTAGCTCGGCAAACCAGATCGATTTCTTCTAGATGCTATCTATTATATATACTTAGCCTTATATTATAAAAGTAATATTTCGTGCGTTGGAATAGGAATATACTTTCTATTCCCTTTTTTTGATACTTCCGTTAGTATGCTTGGACTATCTTACTCCCTTTCTCGTACTCCGAGTTCTTCAATGAATAGTACCTAAGGTCACTAGGAATATTGTACAGAGAACATCGTTCTATCGACTTACTGTATCAAACTTATAAACTTTCTAAACTATTGTACATAACCTTAATCGCTATGAGTTTGGAGTTCGAAACTTGATACTAACAATTCTGTGTTACCTAGCGATGGCGGTGTGGATATCTATGCATATCTTGCTACCTAGGTTGTACTAGTGTTGCTGGTGCTATTGTTGCAGCTGCTTTGCGAGCCTATGACTATCATGTAGAATAGCCTCCTGAGAGATCGCCAGGATAAAACTCCGCTTTAAGAGAGCAGAGGATTGCATGTCTTTTTTGTCGGTTGATCTTGGATTCAACTTACGATGATCAATTTGCTGGCAGAATTCTCGAGAGCCCTGTATATACAGAAGATAACGAGGCGGGAAGAAATGGGGGAAGTTGTGTTTCGTGAGAACGGCATGCATTAACTGAGGCTCCCGCAATTCATGGTCATACCAAGGCTAGGCTAACTGGGATTTGTTCAATTCTGCCTAGAGGTGGGTTACTTTCGCTACCGGCAAGGGTAACGACCAAGATATTGAAGAAATGGATCCCTGCCGATGCATGTTCATAAAGCTCAACAACTAGAGTATTGATATGGTGCCGCTGTATCCGGCTGTGTGGCGTCCGCCAAGACGTGCGGCCCATGCCGCAACATGTGCAACTACCCACAGAATTCAACCGCACAAGCACATCCGTCGCACGTTAAATCATAGCAGGACCCACAATCTGAACGGTTCGTCCGTATTCTAAAGATGGTGCACGTACTTTGCTCCACTTATACTTTGTATCTTGTACCATTCCCGCTACGCCAGCCGACCAAAGATACAATGACGAGGGAGTTCTAAGCAGCTCAGCCTAGCACTTACAAGCGGTAGAATTCTAGATCAAGCGGAGTATCGAAATTGCTCACTTGCCACTTCATTGGGAAAGCACGAAGAACTATAGCAAAGGGCGAACTGTCAAGTTATTGATTATTATTATACAGTCGGTAGGTAGCAGAAGCCGTTGGTGACTTGCTTGGAGGCACTGGGATTAGTTTAGTATTTTTGCCACCAATAAGCCACCTGGAGACCTTGGTCTCTAACACCGATCTTGTCGAGGATACCCCCACTCAATTCGTATCTTGTCCAATCACTGATCACAAGTTTCTCGAACATGTCAGACCAACAAACTAATTGTCCCTCAGCCTTGAGAATCTTCAACCACAACTCTCACGCGTAATAATACTGTAATGTCGCATCTTCACGCCCTTCTGTTCTTCCATGGTAGTCAATAATAGTTCTAGAGTACTACATCAAGTCTAATCGCATATACTGTTAGCACTTCTTCAGGAGAGGACTGCAGAAGCCCAACGTACTAATGGCAACGAGCATGGTCATAGTCGACAAAGACGGATGGACTCCCCTCCATAATGCTGCCCAGTCTAGCTCAGACAGTGCTGTATTCAATGTTAAGCAGCTCATTCGAAAAGGCGCGGACGTGAAGGCAGTTGACAAAGACGGACGGACTCCTCTACATAATACTACTTAGTCTAACCAGAACGACGCTTTGTTTATTATTGGAGAGCTCATTCAAGCAGGTGCCAGCGTGAACGTAGTTGACAAAGACGGACGGACTCCTCTACACAATGCTACTCAGGCTAGCTCGCACAAAGCTTGGTATATTATTGAGCAACTCATTCGAGCAGGTGCGGACGTGAACGTAGTTGACAAAGACGGACGGACTCCGCTCTACAATGCCGTCCAGTCTGACTCGGAAGAAGCTAAACTGGAAATACTATTAGCTAGGCATGAGCGTTTTTCCTCCGATGGCTCGTCGCTTTGGAGTGGACTAAGAATTTACAAAGAATGCGAAGGTGTTTTGAACGACATTCTGACAGTATCGAGAGTGAACTCGTCCGACAAATTCCTAGCAAAGTCTGTCTCGGAGATTTTGGATGAGTGTTATCCGATTTATGGTCTCGAAATCCTTGACTGGCTCCGCACGGCGTGCGAACAATCTGTTGAAATAGGTTGCAGTAGCGACAATACTGCTTCTTTTGGAGTAGAAAGTCCTGTTGCACAAACTAAGCTGCATCAACCTCCCCAGCAGTTCACTCGGCGGCAGACTGACAATCTCCCTGTTCTGGCGGATGACAGCAGTGCTATCTCTCCTATCCGAAAGACTATAGTCCAAGGAACGAAATATTGCAAAATAGAAGGGCATCTCGAAGCTGACCGATTAATATGGACAGCAACCACCACTTCTGAGGAGTTTGCTAGGAAACTGACTGACGCTCTGATGTGGATACTGTCCGTGTCAGAAAGTCCACCGCAGAATGCAGATGGGCTTTTTTTATGGTCATCGGTCTCTCCAGGTACCGGACTATCACTACCTACTAAGTTTCAACCTCCTGATACCGATTCGTATTGCTGGACAAAGCTCTTCCGCTACCTCTGCATTGCCGAACTTCCGGAAATTGCTTCCCCAGTTTCATGATGCAACTGAAGGTCTAGAGATAGACTTCAATCTTTTGCTAGAACTAGCGGCCGTGGATCGTAAGATAGATACAGATGACGGATCGATTTTCTTCGGCTTCGATACTGCTCTCATACCTTTGGCGCCTAGTGAAAGTAAACGTTGGCATTTTTTGGAGACCCCCGGAAGGCAAATAATACCAGCACGTGTAAAGCGACATTTCAAAGGTTCTCGGCTTCGAGATAAAATAGGAGTTGATTATACTGGAACCGTCTATGTTGGTTGGTGTAGTGACGTAGTAGTCAAAATCGGCACAGAGAACTCAGATGGCATCTCCCCAAACGATATTTCCATGATTTCGGGTGCCTGTGGTGTTAAGGAATATGAGGAAGCAGTTGGAAGAAGTTCAACTAAAGACGTGTCAATCTTCACTCGTGTAGGGTTCTCGGGATCCGGCATTGGTGCTACATTTGGAACCAAGAAAGACAAAAAGTACAAACAAGGCGCTGTTATCACCAAACGTACCGCAAAAGAAAACTTTGAGCGTGTTCTCGATACAGCGGATTCTACGCCATGCATACTATGTGACGAATCAGTTCATAAATCCTGGCTTGTCTCTGCCACTTCAGTTTTGCTTCTTGCGTCTCTCCGCTATATGAAGTTGAAAAATTGCTCGTTGAAGAGCGAGCAGCGAGACGGGCAACCACAAGAAGCCGCACTACCTTATGTGAATTCGCCCACGGAAAAGCCTTCATCGAGTTTGAGAAGAAATCAGACATTACTGTTGAGCGATGATAATGGACGGACGATCAAAGACATTGAATCTTTTGATATGATTGTAAAGGAGATATGGAGTGAGATGTCAGAAGGCGAGGATATTTGCTGTGGCGAAAATGGACGTAAAAAAACGAAAAGTGGATCTATCTTGGGATACGACATTAGCGACGTAATCTGCGCAAGAAGGAAAGAATTAAAATCCGTAACCGTCAGCGCCTGTATGAAGAGCTGGGAACCAATTGCTCTTCACGAGAAAACACAGATCATATTTGGATCACAATTCGGCCAAGTACTATACTGCAACTGGGGTTCAGAAACTACCAGGTGTTTTACAAACAATGTCGAAGGCACTTTAAGTTGTCTTTTCACAGATTTGAGAACGTTCTATAGTAAGAGTCACGAGCCTCGGTTGGGTATATCCTCTCTCTCAATTGGTGATGACCATGAGTGGATACCTACTGGGTGCATACGATCTTCATTAGCCAGACACTGTTCATGTTGCCTACAGCAGGTGTTTCCAAAGAAACGGCAAGCGGAGACGAAACTGGTCAAGAAAGATATTCGAAGACATCACCAAATCGGTGGAACCTTGTCATTTGCGTCCTTGCAAAGCATGAAAAGCTTCGCTATCACTTTCGGAAATACAGAAATGGTTGGCAGTTGTCTTCACGCACAAGGCCAGGCATAAGAGATTTCGGCTCCGATCTGTTCTTTCGGCTTCAACTCGAAAGCCTCGAGGAGGATTCCACTTTCACTCCTTGAACTTTAATGTCCTTCGTGGGAAACGAGAACCCCGTCACCTGGCTTCATGCCAATATAAGATTGAGTCTTGGACGCTGCGATCTCCATCTTCCGCACGTCGCCAAAGGTCAATTTGTAACTACTCGCAACCCCTACCATGAGACCCACCAAGGCTAACCATTCCTGCGGATAGAGTCTCGCCAGAGCAACCCCGCCAAATACTATGTTATTGATCTCCACTTGGAGTATGCTGTTTGAAACTGCCTATTAGTCCATCCGCAACGAGTTGAACAGCAATGTGTTCCGAGACGTTGATAGTTTCGTTGCCAAGTATTTTGAGGCCAAGCCTGCCCGGCGGCGGCCCAGAAAAAGGTGCAGCAAGCAGAGTTGGCCGAGATCGTCAGCAAGCTGTTGGCGGATGTCCTCCACCTTATTCACTACGGCGCGCTACAGGAGTGGCTTGCTCTTGTCGTAACTGCCCTTCTAGGCCGTCCGATCCAACGTTTACGTCAATTCACGAACTACTAGAGTCT
Organism: Coleophoma crateriformis; assembly: GCA_003369635.1. Classification (NCBI taxonomy): domain Eukaryota; kingdom Fungi; phylum Ascomycota; class Leotiomycetes; order Helotiales; family Dermateaceae; genus Coleophoma; species Coleophoma crateriformis. Next base: position 305,019 of record PDLN01000022.1, read on the forward strand.
TCTACAACCCCGTTTTGTACTTTTTTGTACTCTAAGATTATCCAAGAAAATGTTCTCCATATATTCACGTAACCTCCGAATGATTGAACTTGACGGAAAAGTGATGAAACAAGATAGCGTGACTTAATTTCAAGGCTTCTTGAATCTCAGTACTCACCCTAATACGGTACAAGCCATGCCCATCCAGATATTGCTTGATCTAAAAGTGCTAACTAGGATTGGCCGATATTCGACGACGTTAAGACTTTCAGTCTCTCTGGCTGTGATATCTGTTCTGCTGCTGTCCATTGCCCGCACGGCTTTTAACTGGAGGGCTAACAAAAACATAAATAAACAAATAAACCTGTAGCACTGGCGATCCTCAACGGATCGTAGATTTCTTAAAATCATGTTGCGGGATCAAAGTTTCTTTCGTGTTCGACTTTTCATCCACATGTGTTCTGAAGTCTACCATTTTCCCGCCATACATTACCCCATCGATGAAGCACTTACCAATGAACCGGTAATGATCCCCACAGCGTCTTAACAACACAGGTACAGCCAACCTAAAGAATAAACAGACCACATCCCCAGAAATTGCATTTGCAGGACCCATCCCTACATCGCCTGTCGTCATACGAAACAACCTCCGCATATGCGTGGCAGTAACAACCTGTCCCCGAAACAGCCGGCTGCGATACTCTGCTGAGGCAGAATCCTCATCTACTTCCTCGCTTCCCCGCAGGAAGAGACCCAGATGGTGCTGACACTTAAGAACCAAGTCTTGTACGCTGATACGATTCTCTCTCTGACAAGGTGTCTGATGAAGGCATCATCGCGGGGAGAGGGCGCGTTGCCAAAGGATAGGGTGTAGAAGAAGCTACTCAGCCTTTTCGATCGTGCCGCCATAGTGTCCTTATAGAAGAACTTCTGCCAATCTTCGAAAATTTTATCGAGCGGCTGGGTTTCCCGGTTACAGGCTACAGAAAGTGCACTGATTGAGCCGAGTTCAATGCCAGCAACTTCGAGGTGGCTCCATGTAGCTACAGATGAGTTTAGCTGAAGCAACTGCGCTTGAAGTAAGTGTTTCGATCCACCGGCCGATAGAGCCATACTACCACTGTGATAGAGCATTACGGAGGGAACAAGGCCGTTGTCGATGTTTCAGTCTGGCACCCAGGATGGTAGACGCCCATGGAGCTTCGATAGAGAGAGACATGGATCCTGGATACTGCAGAGCATTTCCACGCCAGCAGATCTGAGTAAATACACCGCGAGCTCGATATAGACTGAGCTTGTGTCTTGCATATAATCTGCACGGAGGTTTTCCTTGCGAGCCTCTTCCAGCAATGAGAAGAGGGCAAAGTACTTGTCTCTGGGATCTGTGGCACCACAGTGTCGGATGGTGCAGAGTAGCTTTAAAAGTTTGTAGCCTGCTGACTCAATCTCAGTACCGCCTCTTTGGCTTTAATTTCCTCCTTCGCAACTACGTAAGAGATGTCTTCCAACGGCTCACTTCGCTCAATGTAGTGAATGAAGAATAAGCGGAAGACGTAGAAGGGTATCTTTGCCTCGCCGCATATCCCATATGCAATCTTTGCTGACCCGACTTCTTGAAGAACCCATATCCGGTGAGACCAAGGTCGACGAAAGAGATTTATTAGTGCTTCTCTAGTTCTGTGGGGGAAGTCACTCGTAGGACCCTCGGCAAATTGGTTCGACTTGAGATATTCCATGGCTAGATCACTATCGTTGGACTCTGCGCCTAGAAAGACTACGACTTCGGACGCGAGATTATAGATTTTTGCCATCTGCGCGACCTGGGCATTTCGCTCGGGAATATCATTTTGGTTGATACATACAGCATCTACCCAGAGATAACGCTTTTCGCGTTTCTAGAGGTTAGTCAGTGCTTCGTAGCAATTTTGGACTCAAGTATAAGCCTTCGAGGATGTCGGACTACGATACTCTCACGGCTGAGCTTTGTTCTCCAGAGATACGATAACGCAACACATGGAGGTGCAGAGCGCAAGTTCAAATCTCAATGCTACCCGTTGACGCCTCGACAATTGAAGGAGTGTGGCTAGGGTCACAACGGGCTGCTGATACCTCTTCTCCTCGCTCTTGACCACGATGGTAACATGACTTTACATGTACACCACAGATATAGCAGAAGCAGTTCCGGCAGCTAAGATTAATAAGTCGAATTTCACCCCATTTCAAAGGGGTGTGCTCATATTGAAGCTGAGAATCCCCGGGGTTCATTGTGGTAGCTAGGTCGGGTTGACTTGGGAACGCAAACAGTGGATGATACGAGGGGATGGAGCCAGATTATGACCAGTTCGAACAGCCATGTGGATGCTAGCGCGGAATCTGGGGAGGGCACAAAGTAAATGGCGCGATTATGAATCTAGAATTTGCCGTGGGTAAGGGATATTTGATACCAGCGGTGCTAGCGCGCGTTGAAAGTCCGCGAGATGCTCAAATGTATTGAGCTCCGCTTCCAACGTGTGGCAGCCTCACAAGCGTCGACCGGGACATCAACACAGCTAGCTATAACAGAGCAAGTGTAAACTTATACAATAGATTGTCTGATTTCGAATCCTACTCTAAAATCGAACAAATATTATTTGAATCTTTTCAATTGAATGCCGAAGAGCTGATATTATTGAATGCAGCATGTTATCTTCAAATAGATGTCAGCCTCAACCAGCCAATTATGGGCTTCGTCTATGCTGTCAACTTAAACTGGTGGGCCCGGCTGGAAGATGAGGTCATCAGGTGGTGGTGTGGTGCTCAATTATGGCTGGCCGTGGTACTTTCCCTGATAAATATTATAAGGTAAGAGTTCTATTCTAACTAGGCCAACGAACTAGTCGATACTCAGGAGGTAGATATAGAATTCTTACACCCTCTTTTACTATCTAATTATTTAATACAAGTAGAGTAGATAATAGCTTGGAGTTAGGCGATATGTCTACTAAGTTGACTTGGTCCATATAGCCCTCGAGTTTCTATAGCGATTCTCCCATAAAGGCGTCCCAGAGACGCACTGTCCCGTCACCTAAGCTAGACACGAACTGCTTGCCGTCGGCCGAGAAGGCTACCGAGTATACCGGGCTCGTAAAGCCTTCGAACGTCTGTAGCGGTGCTCCCGTGACAACATCCCAGAGCCGGACCGTCCTGTCGTCTGAGCCAGACACAACTTGCTTGCCATCAGGCGAGAAGGCTGCTGAGTTGCCCGAGTCCAAGTGGGCCCTGAGCGTCTGTATTGTTGCTCCTGTGATGGCGTCCCAGAGCTGGATCATCCAATCGCCTGAGCCAGACAAGACCTGCCTGCCGTTGGGGGAGAAGGCTACTGAGTTGACCCGGCTTGTATGGCCCTGGAGCGTTTGCAGCTCTTCTCCTGTGACGGTATCCCAGAGCTGGACCGTCCGGTCGCCTGAGCCAGACACGATGTACCTGCCGTCAGGCGAGAAGTCCACTGAGTAGACCCAGGTCGTATGGCCCTCGAGCGTCTGCAGCGGTGCTCCCGTAACAGCGTCCCAGAGCCAGACCGTCCTGTCGGCTAAACCAGACACGACCTGCTTACCGTCGGGCGAGAAGGCTACTGAGTTTACTGGGCCTGTATAGCTCTCGAGCGTCAGCATCGGTACTCCCGTGACGGTGTCCCAAAGCCGGACGGTCCCGTCGCCTGAACCAGACACAACCTGCTTGCCGTCGGGCGAGAAGGCTACCGAGTTGACCCGGCTCGTATGGCCCTTGAGCGTCTGCAATGGTGCTCCTGTGACGGCGTCCCAAAGTCGGACCGTCCGGTCGTATGAGCCAGACACGATCTCCTTGCCGTCGGACGAGAAGGCTACCGAGTGGACCAAGCTCTTATGGCCTTAGAGCGTCTGCATCAGTGATAGCCTTTTTGACTTTCTCTTCCTGCATAGCTATCACCGGCTAGTAAAAGATCAAAATGGGAGGCTTTCAGCGCTGGCCCTTGAGCTGAAAGCCAATAAAATGCTGAAGTGTCCAGTGTGAGTCGGTTCTAAGAATAAAACATCACGTGCTCTTCAAACTCACCTTGAAGGTGATTGCCACAAAGCTGGCGACATTACAAGCACGTTTCGTCTTAGGGTATTTAAGACCAATAAACAAAGAGTGCAACCTGCCCTTTGAAAGTCACCAAATCTGCCTTCCAAAGTGCCCTCCAAAGTGCGTTTGGGCACGTGATGAAAGTCACAAAGTATTGCACAAATCGTAATCGAGCAGCATCTATCGTGTCCTGTTTCTCCAGTAAATTGTTCCGATGATCCATTTATTGAAACCAAAGAATGCACTGCTCAGTCAGTCCATATCTATCACATCAAGCTCTCAACAACCGCATATCCAACCGGCGCAACCGCCGCACCAATCGTCGTTACCGTCCTTACAGCTAATATCGTGCCACTGGGGTCATTCTCTGCAGGCAACATCGAAGCCACAGAGCTAGCCACGCCGAAAATCGAACCACCAACGTCAACCCAATCCGCCACGCTGTTCTCGGTCGAACTCATGCACACCGCATGGCTCAGATTCACCAGAGCATTCTGCGCCCCCGTTCGATAATGCGGGCTCTGACACGCCGCGAATGGGATGATAATCCCCAGAACAGTTCCCATAAACGCATACAAAAGTCCATTAGCCTACACGCACAAAACAAACCCCGTTAGTGAACCCCGTGCGGATGATTAAAGTAATGTGCTCAGGAAAACTCACATTCTCCGCTTCCTTCCCCGCAAGATCTTCCGGCCCGTCGCCGGGGTATGTGTTTACGATCAACGCATAGGTGCCCATCTTGCAGCACAGCGCCACGAAATTACACCCCAACGCCATGCAACTCAGCGAGATCTCACCGCTGATAGCGTCGCCGTTGGCCATCTCCGCCTTCTCTCTCATGTTGCCCTCTTCTGCGGCAAGCAGCTGCCCAAAGGTAGGAGGTTTCCGTGGCACGGTTGCCTGGCCTGGGATGGAGTCCTCCAAGTCGACGAGCGGTGGAACCCGTGGTGCAGTCCCCCAGTGGTGGTCGACGTCCCGTTCTAGTTGCTGGTCGCGCGCGCTTCGCTCGCCTGCGCTTTTGGCGATGCATTGTTGCAGAACTACGGCGCTGCCCCGGGAGAGACCGTCGACGGTTCTGAGGACGGTGTAGGCCTGTTGTTTATATTAGTGGGAGAACGTTCATGTGATGAGAGCCCAGAGTATATTTAGATAAACTTACAAGTTTGTTGGGTTTCTTTGTTATCACGGTTTCGCCCTTCTTCTCTACGCTGTTAGAAGTGTTGGCTTGAATCAGTGGCGCAGAGACGGAGGTGAAACAAGTCACAGTAAGAGCTGGAACCGTTGGATTATTCTGGATTTCATCCCCTGTTTCGTCAAATGTAGTGACGCCGGAATCTGAGGACTCGGAAACTGCTGCATCGGGGCTTGTGAGTAAGTCATTAGGGTTACCGGCACCACCTCTCAAATGTAACGAAGGTGCAACAACTATTGGTTTTTGGGCTAGCGTGAAGTCCATCGGTGTTGCAGCTGCGCCCACTGGAGCCTTCTTGGAGGTGGAATTGAAGAGCTTTAGAGCTTGATCCGGGATCTTTGAATGATTACAAAAATTCGCAACTAACTTGTCGTTGAGGAAAAAGTCGTTGTCGCCAGATACAGGCGCCAAGAAAAGCGCCATGATATAGGTGAAGAAATTCACAAGGGTGAACGGAATCCCCGTAAGGTCTTCCCAGATGTCTGTAAACGGAGGAATCTTCCACGTCCCGGTTATAAACTGGCCCATGTCTTTGATAAACGCGGCGAGCATGTCAAAGAGCTTCACCATCAGTTCTCGCACGGTGTCGAATGCGTTCCAAACAATGGAGCGCATCGATTCCATCATTGCGGCCTTTGCTTTGCTGGGGTCTCGGAGGAGGACTGCGAACTGGCTGGAGATTTCCATGATCAAGTCTAACAGCGCAGTGAAACGCTCGGCTGCGAAGGAGAACAGTTCTTGGGCGGAAGAGATACCGGGAAGTCTAGGTATCTCAACCATATTACCGAGGTCGGATTCTGCGAGTCCTTCTTGTATGCCCTCCAAGATACAGCTGATGGGATTGCAGTCCATCAGAACTTTCACCAACGGGTGGCCGAGGAACTTTTGAAGTTTGGATGGACGTTGCGGTGATTCATCCTTTGTCTTGGGCGTGGGCTTCGAGATGAATTCTTCAAGTCCCTCGGATAAGTCATTGAATTTGTCGACGAGTAGTTCACGATTGACGGCCAGGACGCGGTTGCTGAGATCGATGGTGGAGGTGACCATTTGAGCAAGGACCTGTTCGTTTGTCAGTTTAAATTTTTGGAGAAGATTCCGTAGATGATTGATTACGCACCTTTTGTCTCTTTTCGGCTCTCTGGAAGTGGTATTCGAACCATTTCCGCAACCCAGAGAGATCTATCCCTAATACATCCTCCAGAAAGCTTCCAATGCAGCTCAAGACTGTGCCGACGGTATTGATTACAATTCGGTAAACCTTTGCCAGGACGCGGATAATTATTACAACGACCTTGCCTACGATTTTGACGACAAACTTGATCACCGTCTTTATTGCGGACTTGACCGTCTCAACCACATCTCCTAGAAAGTGTCCAATATCGGTTAAGATATCTCCCTCCGGATTTTGAAGCCCTACACTAGACAAATTAGTATCCGCGTTGTTACCACCCGCATGTATCTCCTCGACTGCAGTAGGAATTCCACCCATAATCTTAGCCACCTCGCCGATATCCCCGTCAGAAAGCTTAGAGTTCGCCAGTAACGGCTTTCCATCAGCATTTCTGGCATCTCGAAGATCTTGTGCCGACGTTATCGATCCCAGCATATCAAGCACACGTTGGGATGGCTCAATCCGGAGCTCACATGGAGGGTGCTCTGCGCTTACAAACTCCGTCAAGGCGAGTTTCAGACTCGGGCATGAGATCCCATTTGCAGCTATGACAAGACTTATACAACCTAACTCGTCGACGGCAATAGCTTGCGGAGCAGAATCAAGAAAATATGCTCGCCCGTTTATGAGAGCGTGAACGGGCTCGCCAATAGTACTGAGCTGAACTTGATAACCTGCCGGCACGGAGTCCTCCTTACTGTCCGTGAGCGACAGACTTGTAAGAAACGCGGAGTACTTGATCACTGATGGTTTGATACTTGCAGACGGTGAGGCTGCGATAGTAATCTTGTTCTCGAGCCAGAGGGAGGACACCGGATCGCGACAGAGATGCCGGATATCGTCAGATCCTTGGAGGGTGAATAGCAGTTCGGAATATTGCGTTCGTGGATTAACACGGGCGTCCATCGTCCGGACGCCAGTGCGGATGGGGATGCCGGAGTAGGTGAATGTTAGAACTCTGCCGTTGCCAATGACACCCGGGCCATCGGCTCGCGTACCATCGATAAAGTAGAGTTCACCACGGGCGGACAGGGCAAATATGGCGAGTTTGCTGATCGTTGGATCGTTCGATGAACATTGCTCGGAGCACACGGCTGCCGTGAATGCGACTCCAAAAAGAAGTATGGAGTGGGCTTTTTGGATATTGCGGTGGTCGTAGAATGCGAGTCCTGATAACGTCGAGACAAGTAGGTCGGTATAGCTAAGGTTTGCATTGAAATCAGCATGGTGATTTCGCGCACTGAGATATACGAGATGCCAGGAAGAAGTCTAGAACCTACCCTCGACGGTTGATACTGGAGTAAATGCTCTGCGGCTGTACTAGATCACCCATAAGGACATCCGACGAGTGGTCCGGCATGCGAATCACGCAGCTCCGCCGCTTCTCTTCGCCCCCATGATCTAGCAGCACATATGAACCGGTCTCCTCATTCCGGTTATTCTCGATCGCCGGCTGGCAACCCAGCACACGATCACCCGCTTTAGGAAGCATGACATTTTCCCAGGGACTCTCAGCATCAACTGCGGGATCTACATAATAATGCGATGCCTCGTGGGTGGTGGTTGAGTCGGTGGATACAACAAGACGAAATAATGGCTGGAGAACAAAGCCTAGGTCAACGTCTTGGTTGGTTACTGCAGGGACGCAGCGGATGCTTGAAATTATCTTGGATATGGGCTGCTTCTTAACCCCTAAGATATTTTCTATCTTTGCCCACTTGATTGCTGACAAAGTCTCAGGTGTAAGCATAGATCCATACATTGTACAGGTTACGTATACTTACACGATGGGCTGAAACCAGCAACAGAGCCATCTTCAACAGCCTCCAGTTTTGGTAGGTCAATGGTTGCATGGTAAATCGTCGAGTCGGTTGGAGAGAGATTCTGGGCTACGGCCAGAACGAGCTTCTTCCGTTCTTTACCGATGGTCATTACATCCACGGCGCTCACCGCAAAGCCGGCATTCGGCGTGATGTCGAACAGTTGCCAGCGACCCTTGGCGCCATTCACAAAGGCGAGCAGATACAATTTCTGATATTCATAATCATGATCACGGTTAGCAGGTGTCCAACTTTGTCCACCCTAAGACCCAAGCCTGGGGATCAAGCTTACGCACCTGGTCCGTGCCTACACTGACAGCCATCGGCTGCCCATGGCTATCGTGTATCAAACGTAATGTTCCTCTTCCATTAGTACCGAAGATGCTCCCGGGGGTCTGGTATTGTACGAGTTCCGAGGTCACTTCAACACGCACGGTTTCCTGGGCGTGCGCCTTCTCTGCAACCTCCGCTGATTCCTTTGGTAAAGTGCGTTGAGGGAATGGCGCTTTGGTTTGAAAGACACGGGAAGGACATAATTTTGTTGGACTAACTTTCTTGTCTCTTATAGGCGCCATCTTGGCGTTGCAATGATAGATAGTATTAGGAAGGGATGAGAAGGAAAGGAGAGGTGGGAAGTGAAGTGAAATGAGTTGAGGAGGGTTAGGCTTCCGTGTCTCTTACGCTTTATTGCCTCACATGGAGTCATCTTCTGCAGTATGTTTGGTGCATCATCGAGAACGGCTCGTGCAAGAATGAAAACACCTCGAGAATATGCTCCGCAGTTACGCGAGCCGAAGCTGCTTGATTGAGCCACATTCCCGGCCCGTGGCTTGCGCAGTGGTTCAGCTGCCCACTTATAAGATGCAGGGTCCTCCGCCCCACCCCAGAAAACTGCAGAATGCGGAATACAGAGTCGAGCAGTTGGCGCTTGGGCTTCAGGTCGGGCCCAAAACTCCACGTGCTCGACGCGCCCAACAAGTCTGATGCGCCTGTCATGGCTCTTCCACGGGAACGGCAACTCCGCATTCCCAATATTGTGGATCCGCTGACGGCTGGATCGAGGCAGGCGATATGCTCAGCCCTGGCTCTTTGGTTTAGTCTGCGCTTCGTCCCGAGAGATCATTGTCTAGATGCCGGTCTCGAACAATGTTGCGATCCTCAGCCCTCGTCAAATCCTCAGCTCTACTCAATCCGCTAGATCTGCTGTATCATACGGGCAGTTGCAGCTCCACAAAATCACTTGCCACGTTCAACTCAGTCGACAAACCGATATTGTGGTGGACTGCAGACTTTTTGCAACAAGCATGGGAAGGGTAAACTGCGAAGAGTAACGTGTAGCGAGGGAAAATAATATTATATAACTCTGAATTGTTTGCTAAACACAAGCACCCTCTCCAGCTCGTTCCTTTTCCTTCCTCTCCATCTTCCGACCACACCCCAATTTCGCAACCGATCATGGCCGCCCCAAGCTCGGACCTCAAAAACACCGACCTGGTGCTCTCTATCTCCGCCGAGAGTGTCCAGAAGCAAATCCAGGCACTCTACAATACATTGATCGAGGACACCGGTGAATATGTGATTCCTCGCGTCCTTGAGATTCGCAAACCCAAAGAAGGCGGTGGGTATTATAAGACGGGCCTGGTTGCGTACTGCGAATGTCCCACCATCGACTTCTCGGGCGATAAGATGACCAAGTCCAACACTGCCAAGTACACCACGGCCCGCATCAGTTTCAAGCTGAAGAAGAACCCCAAGACGGGCGCAGATGCGGTCATCAATTACTTTAGTGAGAAAGAGGAAGGTATTGTACCTGAGGTTATCAATGATTACACCATGGGGTGGGAGATCAATGTTGGGTTTAAGAACATTCAGCAGATCCTCCAAGGTTAGTACATATTGCCATCAAAACGCTCTACCAGCTTCATCTCACTCCTTTTCGCTCTAAATCGATTCTAACCATCTCGATCTCTACTGCAGACGTTGTCAATCGAAGTAATGTCCCGAGTACGGCCAGCAAAGCTCTGGGGCAATACATTGACTCACGCGTCTTCACCGTATCGTCTCTCTTCTGCTCCTTTCAATCAGCGCAGATGGCTCGTTCGTTTGCTGTCTATGACAGTGCTGGCAATGTCGTGAGGGGCGATGCCGAAGAAGCCTTCATTAATGGTGTCACCGCCTGGTACAAGGATCATGATGATGGCACCCCCAACAAGAACAACCCATTTATTCTGGGCTATACCATCTCTCAGAATATCCCAAAGATCTCGGAGGTCAACAAAGCTGCCGTCAAGCCTCCTCCAGAATACTTCATCCCGTCTAGTTTTCGATGTTCGCTATCCCCGCGCGTACCACCTCCAATGAACGAGACAGACATCCCGATGCCACTGCCCTCCCGTGATGATCTCTGCAGCGGCACAATCAATTACCTCTTGCGGACTTTTCGGCCCGAAGGCATCGCCGCACCACCACCTCTCCTGGAAGGTGACGGCTATTTCCCTTCGAATCCCTTTAGCGTCATGAAAAGAAAGGCGACCCCTGGAGGACTGGACGGACTGATGGTAATCTCGGCGGCGACATTCAACTCTTGGTTCGCGCCACACTTCGAGGTCGCGTACGGAGAGGTGCTGAAATATGTCAATCCTCGATACGAAAAGAACTATAACATTGTGGATGGCAAGAGACATTCGGACCAGACGCCGATATGTAACCGCTTCATGCAGGGCCGAACGCATAAGCGGGAGAACTACACTGTTCTTCTCCGGAATGACTTTGCGAGGGAGGATAACGGGTACACTTTTCGGGTTTTCGTGAAAGGTGAGCTCACAACCTTCTAATAGTTTATCTGGCCCAGTCAGCTTCAGGATCGCCTACTAATTGTTCGTGATAGTAAGAAGCAACGTGGATGTAGCCTACAGCAACCTAGCCACAAATCCCGACGATGGTGATGACTTGAAGCATGCCGTCAAGATTGTCATCACAAGCAAGAACGAGATATCTAATTCAAAATACACCCGCGAGATCAACTTCTGGGGCACGGCACCAGAAGCTGCAGATGAAGAAGGTAAGTCTCTCCCAAGGCAGAAAAGCAGCTCTACCGACGTGTAAGCAAAAAGTCTAACACTCTATTCATCCAGATCCCGCAGGATGGTCTCTCTCTCGAGGCTCCCTAGCCTGGCTCAACTTCCGCTACGAGTTCACCCTCCGACCCGACCCAGCAAACCGCGGCAGCCTCCAACTAACCCTCGACGCGCAATCGCACCACGGATCCGACGGGCGGATCCGCACATTCGAGCGACGCCGACAAGGCAGCGATCCCGAATGGGGCGCGTGGTCCGACTGGGAGTCGGAGAGCAACATCCAAGGCTTGGCGGAAGCGTTCGGCGGCTCGATGCAGAGCTTCGCCACGGAGATGGCCAGCTTTGGGAGTAATAAGTTGACGGATGCGGTTGCGAAGCTGGGGGAGACGTTCAAGTCGAGTATTATTCTGCCGGCGGCGGAGGTGTTTATGTTTAAGGGAATTGATGTCGATGAGAATGGGAACTTGTATGTGGGTGTGGCGTATGATACGCCGACTTCGGAGCAGGTGTCGAGGAAAGCGAATTGAACCCCAGGTCGATCTTAATTCTAGCGATGCAAGTGCCTTAAGTACAGTTAATAATTACAATAAATGCCTCAACCTAGATGAGCAAAGACAGGTGTTTTGATAGTGACAGAAATATGTTAATTCAGTTAACGGGCGGCAAATGAGATTAGACGTGTATTGCGAATATTTGCTTAATTTACTGAAAAGTAAGCTCAAGTAGCGATGCTTTTTCCGGAGTTAATCTGTTGATGGGTTTCGACAAACCAAACATAAGGGTATTCGAAGGTTGAAAGTTATGTCCAACAGAATCACATATGATTTCTTTAGCTTAATGTGCGCCGAGGTAAGTGGTTTATCTAGTTGCCTTGGAATCTGACTTGACTTGGAAAAGATTGCTTCGATTGAGTTATAAACTTATTTATTGTGAACCTAGGATAAACACCATGTAGGTAGCTTCGATTCCAAAACCATTACTGGAAATGTCCTGTTCGACGAAATGTCCTTGGCGTTAAATGTCTTAATCGGGACACCTAGCGTCCGTCCCGGCGTCGAGAAACGCACTGTGTGGTGAAGACGAATCTACGAGTTAGGCATCTCAAGTCTTTCTCTCGCAAATCTAAGAATGGTTTACCAATACATCACTGTTCTTTAGCCATTTCCCCATTTCTTCCGCGGGAAACGAGTCTGCAACGCGAAAAGTACTGCAGTTGATCATGCTACCAGTCGTTTCGTGGACGCCGTCGACGCACGCTCTGGCTGTTCCCCCCTGCTTATAAGCGGCAGAATCTTATCAAAACTCGAAGTACTCGCGGAGAGGTTACAGGAAGAAAGAATACGGCTCCAATCTTGAAGACATTTAGAGAGGGAAGTAATAAAGTCCGGGAGTAACTCCATGCGTGAGGAGTGACATAAAACGTGTCTTCGGGATTTTGTGCTTATTAACGTGTATTAGCGCAAATTACGTTGATTAGCCTAGTGATTCAATGCCTTACCAAAGTGAATTAACCTAACTAACGTCGTAATCCACGTACATAATCATTTACCAAGTTTCACGTGCTTGAGCTATCGCTCCATCCATATGAAAATGCGCTTAAGCGACGAGGTTGCGAGGAACTACATCCATTCAATGATCTGACGGGTTCCTATATCAATAATACAATACAAAAATGAGGCTCATTGCCGGTCGAGTAATGCATGATAAAGAGAGATTCTCAGCTTCGACGCCTAATCTCCTAGCTCAACTCTCTATATCTGTACTCAAAGCTGCTCGTATCAAACTAAATGATGCCGACAAACTATGCCACGTCCTAAATACACGTTTCTTGACCCGAGCCAAGAAACATCAGACTTGTGACCCTCTATATCTCTTGCAAGCTCGTGATTGCAGCCCTCGACAGAGTCCCACGATATGCAGCCCTATGCGGGGAAATCCAAAGACGACCATCTCAATTGTAGTCGACAGATGCTAGTCTGACGTTACAAGCAATCTGGCCGACGCCCTCCGACGGACACGCTTGTCGTGTAACGCCGATGGTGAGATTCGGGTATGGACTTTGCAGAGGCTATCCTTCCGAGGGAGATGACCGTCATATGTGGACGCGTTTCCATACCATGGAAGATGCTCTCTGCTGTCGCGGATGTCTTACAGAGGTGCAGAAGATTCTGCGAGTCATTCCTGAATGGCCTGGGATTCGTGCTTGTCCTTGTTACTCTGGCATCTTTGCTTCAAATGCTACAGGATATTGTCGATACGATCAACGTTGGAACCTTTAGTCCCTACTAATAACCGGACTAAACCGGGATTCGACTGACCCACGGGATAAGGTTTCTGGTGTTCTTGGCCTCACATAACTGTGGGTGAGACAAGATCTGATTGTTGCGGACTATTCGGTTGGACCACGTAAGGTCATCGAGCGAGTTGGTTTCGAAGAGCTTCGACATATGAAGGCTCTTGTTCAGTGATTCATCGTCCTGCTGTGAACTTTGAGTTGGCTTACTGGGCAACGGACTGGGCCCTTACCGTGCCAGAGAGGCTGGTGATGACTGTATCCAACTGGGCATTGACTATGACAATTACTCTGCCTGCAATGATACGATTTCAGAGGTATGCGTAACAAAAGATGGGGCACTCTCCATGTGGGGCATAGATGTCAATGTAGTAGAACACATCGGCTTGGAACTGAATATAGTAGCAGGGCTCCGTGGGGTGCATACAGCGACACTTGTCGATTATGGAGACAACTTTTCCAGTCTCGGAAAGGGGAACAAACTCTGTATGGTTCTGTAGAAGTCCTAATGCGTGTATTCAGCCGAGCGATGTTAGGAGGGAGGTTGGTGAGACGAATCACAACAGGACTTTCGTATCCAGCAGAGCGTCGGTTGCACCAGATTACCGAAGTGGAGGAGGCTGCTTATGACAAGATGATCCGCGGCGAGTTCAGTGGCCACCATAATACGAGCGAAATGCAAAACGACGTGGACATAATCGTTCGAGATAGGTGCTTTCTCCTCACGAGGGCAGGGTGCGTGGGTTCTAAATCATACGAAGTGAGAACGAGCTTACAAGAAAATGGGCTCCTGCCTTCCTATTGTGCAGCAGATAATGAACTAAAACCCTACCTGAAGAAACCATAGCATAAGTCGTTTAATATACGTTCCTCTAATTTCAGCCTTATTTTGCTTGCTCGCTACTAATCAACCGTGTTAAACTATACTCAACATTGCTACTATGGAGCTCTGCTCCGTTGATTGATTTCTATTGGGCATATGCTTGGTATCGGAGATATCTTCTACTATCAAAGCAATCGAGTGGTTCTCATTTTGCTGATGACGTGTAGACTGGAGAGAAGTTTCACCATGTGAATTCCAGCCTTGCGATATATCACGCTAGCCAAAGCTGAATATTTAGTGTAATCATGCATCAAATCCTTGTATCTTACGTGCATTCTTGCCAACGCTTACTGGCTGACTGCATGCTTCCTAATGACACTTCAGGGTGAATTATTCTAATGACCTGATAAACCGCTGTCGGGCTCTTAACCCCAAAGAAGAAGGAGGGACTCCGTTACATCCTCGGTTTATAAAAGGAGGATCAAACACATGCAAATCTTGCACTTCTCTTTCACTTTACCTCGCTCTTAACGAAGACAAGAAATCGGTAATTGCTCAAGTATTCATCGACGACTAGATTGCTTCTACCTACCTCTTACAAGTTTTATTCGTAAGTTAACCTCTTCTGTATGTTCCGCTAGTACAGTCCTTCGGTATCCTGGAACGGTAATGATGCTAACGGTGACGTATAACCATAGTCTGCCAACGATGGGTATCACGAAATTGATCGTGCGCAGCCATGACTTCGACGTGATTGAATTCCGCTCGATTAGCCGACCGTATGACATCCCTATTTTGGACTACTACATCTCTCCGTCCCTGCGAATACACCCTGGACTCGATCCAAGGTATAGTGCAAGTCTAGCTTACACCTATGCAAGCCCGCCCTTATGGTAAGTGTATCGATTATCTTATTTACCACACCTCAATTCCAGACACTAATATAATACGTTCCGACCAAGTAGGTGGGACCCGTGGCCCTTAGAGCCTACGTACGAGCTTCAGCTGCACAGATCTTCCTCCTCTGGTCGACCGCACCGGTCATACCGACACTTGTATCATTATAGATAGACTCATATCTTGCCCAGCAGCTTGCGCTATTACTTCACCAGGAAAACAGGCTCAAGTTGGAAGGGCTTCTCGGTGTCAGGATCGAGGTGCAAGTGCTCGTGGTAAGGTGAGGCTGAGCTTCTCTCAATTAAGTCTGCGGGCATGAGTCGGATGTAACCGTAGCGGATGAGGCTAGTATGTGGGGCATGCATGGGATTTGATATTTGATGCTTGATGCTTGATGTTTAATGTTGTCTTGATAAGGCTGTCATTGCGCCAACTTTCCTATTTCTGTTTCGGCACACCTCACGTAAGCATAATCATACAGACTAGAGAGTATGCCGCATCCATAGCATGCATTACCATACGGGATCTAGGAAACAAGCTTATTCGCGAGATTACGTATGAATGTCAGATCACCAACGTCATATTATCGCCATGGCCCTCCTCTTCTTCACTTACTGATGTAGAACATATCCGCATATTTCGCCCAGTGCCATGTACGCTAAGCAGGTAAGCCGAAGCAACATGCAGATGATCCCAAAGAACCGGTTCAGAAAGCACATGTCTGTATCATAACAGGTCTTTGACGTGGACTAATTTCAGTGTCAAATCAGATTCCATGGTGGAAGTCGACCTCGTCCTCGACCTCCACCTCGACCCTATAAGCCGTAGCTAGTAAGCTACCACCACTACCACATTGGCTCCTGTGGCAGCTGAATAACTATGTAAGGTTGCAAGGACCGCAAGAGGCGTACTTTGTCGTCCACTGGTTGATCGGCGAACGCGCGCGTCCTCATTTCCGCCGATTACAATAGCTATCAAGCGTTGTTTCGAAGTATATTCTAGTAAGAAGTCTCTGCGTTCATACTATTATTAGGTCTGTACGAAAAAGGCGTGCAGGGGCAGAGGATGAACAGTAGACTTACCCGTGGCTTTGATATCTTGATTTGAAAGAGGGCTGAGGCCGTTGGGCCGGTCGGCTGAGGCAAGAACTAGGGCTTCGGGTACTGGTACTTTCCCAGAGGTATCGCGGGCAGTGGAGTTCCCGGTGGTAATATTGATCCAGGTGGACTATGTCTAGTTGAGAGTAGGTCGGAAAAGTGTTGAGGATTCTGGTCCATCGAGGAACTCCAAGCAAAAAACACAACTCATTGGTGATATAGGAGCATCAGTTCTCAGAATCATGAATAATCATCCCCTGACTCAACCATGGAGAAGTCGAACCAAATATCGTATCGTCAAATTCTGCGTCTGCGAGTAGAGAATTATGAGGATTCTCATATTCGCGCAGCAGACCAGCAAGGACCAAATGTCCATTGTCGATGGCCAGCTCGATTGCCCTCGAGAATCCCATAAATGGTGCAGGTCTGGCGCCCTGACTGAGAAGTAATCGTACCATATCCAATCTACCATGCTCAGCTGCGCCCCCAATCGCTGTCCGACCTTCCTCCGGTGCAGGTGCCGCGTTGACATCGGCACCCTTCATAAGCAACATTCTAGCAATCTGTATGTCTCCTTGAATGGCAGCACCCTGTAGAGCCGTGACTCCACCTTTTCGTGCAGGCGGAGCGTTGATGTCTGCACCATTGTTCAGAAGATACTCAATCATTCTAGGATCTGGAATTCTGGCTGAACTGGCGGCTTGTAGCGCTGTCCGGCCAAACTCATCTCCTGCAGGGGCATTAACTTCGGCGCCAATGCCAAGCAAAAGCTTGATAGCTCTCATATCGCTCATTTCTGCTGCGACTTGCAGCGGAGTTTTCATCCCTTCACGCGTCTCTCGATCCTCAATTCGCGCACCCGCATTTATTGATAACTCGAGGCATTCATGACGCGATCTGCGAATCAGCCGATGGAGAATATCACTACTCGACCCATCTGAACGATTGACTGGAGCCCCCAGAGCAAGCAGCTTCTTAAATGTGGATATAAGTTCTCTTTCGCCTTTTTCTGGTCCTTTTTGTTCGCTGGAGTCTTCGTCATATTGGCGAATAGGCTGCCAATTAACCACTCCAGCTGCAGCCTCAAGGACGGTAACTCCATTTCTCGTAGCAGGCGGTAATTTGACATCTGCTCCAAGGTCAATGAGATAGTCCACAATTTCAGTGAAGCCCCCTAAGGCTGCAGCCTGGAGAGCTGTTCGTCCTTTATCATTATTTGGGAGCAGATTGATATCCGCTCCTCGGTCAATGAGATACTGTATAAGCGCCAGTTGCCCACTTCCTGCCGCTGCTTGAAGACCACTCTGGCCTTCGAGTCCATAGTTGTTGATTGGTGTGCCTTGATCGAGAAGGAAGCCTGACTCAGAAATGTAACCTCTCAACCCTGCCCACTCAAGTGCTGTTGGACCAAACAAAGATGTCTGAAGCCCTGCTTCAGCGAAGTTCAATATTAACGCCGTATTATCATGTTGTATTGAGGCTTCGCAGAATTTCATTTGAGTGTTATCATTTAGATCCGCACCCGCCTTTACAAGAAGATGGACAAGGTCGTCCGCAACAACGAAATTAAAGCAAAAGGATGCAACAATGATTGGCGGGTCGTGTTCAAGGGTATGATCATCCCCGAAAGTGCAATGAACTTGTTGGGATCGTCGTGCATTGGGGTCTATTCCTCGTTGTAGGAGTGTTCTCACTGCTCCTACACTTGCTAATCTAATAGCATGGCACAGAGCGTGCTCTAGAATTTCTTCTTGGAAATAATTATTTTTGAGCAGAAATTGCGAGAGTATGCGATTTCCTTTCTCTGCAGCGTTGATTAATTCGTAAAGTTGTTTCGCATTTTCGAGAGTCAACTTTTTCAGAAGCTCTGGGTAAATTTTAGGTAGGCGCGACTTTGCCAGCTCTAAGATATTGGAGCCTTCAATTTTGACATAAATATCAACTTCTGCAACCGCATCCAATAGAACTTTTGCTATATCGAACTGCTTGATTTGGATGGCCATGGTTAGTGCAGTCATTTCGTCTTCCGAAGACCTCACTTTGAAGCGTAGATTGATATCAGCGCCAGCACCAATAAAGTATTGCACCAACAGGAAGTTTCTAGCGAGGATGGCGTTACAAAGAGGAGTGCCGGTTTTGTTAACATCGCGTGATAATGTGATCACGAAATTGATATCAGCACCTCGAGAGAGTAAGAGCTTGACCATCTCTATTAAGTGAGGATTTTGAGTGAAACTGTGCGCTAGTAAATGAAGAGCCTGCCTCCCGAGGTATCGGATATTTCGAAATAATGGGTGGGAGAAATTATCAGACCGAGAAGCTTTTGGACTTCGGAAGGAAATGTCGCGCTCAACTGTACTAGATCTACTAGTATTGATTCAATACAGGCGTATATACTGACCGACGAAGTTCGCATAAAGACTGAAAGTTGGTCTTCAACCTTCCTAGTGAATACCCATGATAAAAAACCCCTCCTCTGAGGACGGTTCATCATGTTGTTGGAGATAAGATATATATAAATTGAAAACAACTGATAGACGGATTGATGATCAGGATTATAAAAGACTTCATCAAGTCTTCCATGTCGCAGTCCAAATATATTTGAGAAGACCTGTTCAGCCAGGTTCGCACCAGATTTTAGGGCTATTAGCTTTGGATCAACGCTGATTAAATGTAATAGAATCCATCCACGATTCTGAGGTGACACTCTTGTTTGGCTTTGATCCCAATCTAAACGACAGACCTCATTCAGAGGTACTAGATTACCGCCAATCCCTATGTTAGGAATGATGGAGAATATCTCTAGATTATGAGTGAGCCGATTGACCTGTTCGCTTCGAATATACTATCTACGTACCTGGTGAGCTACAGTAGTAAGGTAAAGATACACCCTGCCAGGTAATGACACTACACAAGGCTGAGGAAGATAGGGAAGAAGTAGAGTTTCCGAAAATGGTTTGGTGTCGTTGTCGATATGGCAAAGTCTGTTCGGCTCCCACTCCCAGCATTGCACCTGGTTCATTGACCATGGCCAGTGAGCCATAATTCTGAAAGAATGTGTTATTGAAGCTGGATATGCATGGTGTCTCGAAGCCGCTCAATAAAGTCGACTGATCATCTACACGAGTGCTGAAGTCGAAATACATGTTGTCAAAGTCAATTTCTGAAGGGAGGCATAGTTCATCGTTCGTCAATTCAGCTTGAGGTCCTTCAATGCTGCCAGGTTGGAACTCTATGTTTTGTATCTGTAGATTAACCGAACCAGGGGTTGACGGGCGTTGGATTCCTGATGGGGATGGTGTACGAATTTCTATGCGATTTCGATTATGCGAGTCAAGAGTTACTTCTGTAGACTTTTAAAATGGGTTCAAAGGTCAACTGCCTTAATATTGTAGACCAACCTATGGATGTGTTTTCCTCGACCAGATCTTCGTTATCACGACCTTTTGAATACCTCCGTACCTCCCGCATGTCGCGGTCTGGATTTAGCTTTCGGCCATGATGATAAACGTCGAAAGATTTCTCTCTTGCTTGTCGGGTTCGAAGTTCCTTAATTACTGCCCTCCATTCATTGGCACTCAGCTTCTTCAACCCTCCAAATTTTGACTTGAACTGTTTAGGGCTGGTTGGCTATCAGTCTCACAGCCTTCTGGAACTCTCTCTCGCGCACTGGGACCACTTGCCTAACTTTAATGCCGCGTTTCTCCTGGAGGTACTTGATAGTCTCATGCATGGTTTTATTGTTGTCTACGTAAAGACGAATAACGTCCTCCTCGTACAGTAGCCAATCAATCGCCATGGTGAACACGTCAAATCAAACGGCGCTATCTAGAAGAACGGCGACAACCAGCCGAGTCGAAAGTCAGGTGGTTGAACATCTCGAAATGTCTATGTAAGTTGATATATATCTGATCAACTGCAACCAGAAAGATCTTTTGGGCGATTCGAATTCAAGATACCGGAGTCGCTTGGCGCTTCATCTGGGATCTTTTGAAATTATCATGTGAAGCAAATACTTGCCAGCCTCGTCTCGCCTGTGCACATGGGACCAGCCAGCTCAGCATGCATGGGCCTTCTGCTTCCCCCAATGCACGACAGCCTGTCTGAAGCAGGCAGAAATCCAACTAGGCAGACCGGAGTTTCAGCCGAAGAATCCGTATCCAGTCGGGTTGTAGCATCTCGGTGTCTCGTTGAAGCTAGACGCGGCCACCACCCGGGCTGCACGAACTTACAGCCACACAACCACGGAATCACTGTCAGCGATCTCGTGCAATAACATGAAACGACCATCGGAGACCTCCCCACTGTTTCCTGGAAGTTTCCGCAGCACTGCTAAGCGCACCTGACGGACAAGTAGTCATACCGACGGGACCTGTTGGACTAGGTGTCCAAGTTGACTTTATATAGTGTGCTGCCGGCGGAATCTCATTCGCTGCACCCTTGGAAAACTAATTGCTGTGTCCTAAGGCCGAGGTTTCCCTGTACCTAGATGAGCAAAGAGATCTCTTTTGATGATGTAAGAAGTATTTCAATTCTTTTAACAGGCGTCAAATGAAATTAGAAGTATGTTACAAAACTTATTGATTTTACTTGAAGAAGAAATAAGCTCAGATAGCTATGCCCTTGTAGAAGTTGGCTTTATAGTGGGTTGCGAAAAAACGAACGCAAGGGAATTATAAGTAGAAGGTTGGGCTTCTAAAGATACAGCTAGCATCAGAATAGCGATGAAATTGGGCTTAGGCTATGTCCCACAAAGTCACGTACGATTTCTTTTGCCTGATGTGCGTCAAGGTAAGCAGTTTACCCAATTGCCTTCGAATCTGACTCGACTTGGACACTTTGGGAAGCAGGACAAACACAGGAGGTAATACGAGAATGTGGCGGCAATTATCTTTAGTGCCGGGTAGCTAAGACGTATATTTTTGCAAAGTCTGGCTTCTACAGCACAAGGAGCGGACACGGGGTGATACTAGCTTAGAAAACTTGAAGTACCAAGGTAGATACGCAAGGAGATCAGGAAGTTGTATTGTAATACGACTGTGGTATGTTTGGCAGTCTTCCTCACTCTTAACAAGGCCAATCCCTATGCGTATCGGCAAAGAGAAATTGTGGCTTATAAAATTGCAAAGGATACAATCTTTCGACATACGAGACAAGGAGAGAGCTCCTTTCTCTCGACAATGCGAGCTTGACTCTTTCTGCGCTGGCAATCGGAATTGACCTTCAATCCACCACTGAACATCGGACGCGAAAACACGATGTTATGCCTGAGGCACTAATACGCGAAAGTGACGCGTTCCCCTCTTCAGGGGGGTTTGATTAAACTCTCTTTACTTTGAATAAAATCGCCGTTGATTATCAGCTTTACAACTCATAAGTAGATCGCTCTCTGAACAAAACTTACCAGATGCCACGTGCGAAAAGAGCTTTGGCTACGGCCGATACCAATGCGCGCCTCCCTCCAAATAAGAGGCAGGCCAAGACCAAGCCGGCGCAGGAAGACAAAACTTCCAACGATGGCGGAGCCAAATCTGCTGAATTGACCTCTGTAAATTCGTGCTATCTCTCCTTTGTGACGTGAAGCATCTTGTTCTGATCACTTCCAGGTTACTACACCCGCGCCTCTGAAGCATGTCAACTTCTGTAACCCTACTACGTTCGACTCGGATGATGAGGACGACGATGACAACTCTGATGACGATGACGACGACCTCACTGAACCTCGTTTTTCGCGTAATGCTGGAGGTGAACTTCAATTTCGGATGCCAAAGAGGACTAGTATCACAGTCGGGGAAGCGCAAACGCTTATTGCGAAAGCTCTCAAGGACGAGGCAGATGGGAAGCTAGTCATCAAGCAAGCAAAGCAGCGAGAGCAGAGTGACGTCAAACCCGTCTGTGGTACTGCGACCTGCAAGTGTGGAAAGCCTCGTAGCGCTGAGGATACATGGCCTTTTTTCGTGACACAGGAAAGCTGGGCCAAGACCATGGAGCTTAAACAAGAACAATACAAACGGGATCAGGATGCCTTTGGCCTTTACATCTACAATGACTTCTCGGGATACGGCACACGAGAAGTTATAGAAAATGCCGTAAGTTTGACACTGGGAGATTATAACTACATATATTTATATTCCTTCTTTGGACTGGTTACTGAGCATTCATCAACAGCTTATTGGTTTCAACCGAATTATTTTCAAAGACAACGTATCACCGGCTGAGAAGTGGGCGTCGGTATGTGCTCTTGCATTGTTCCTGCAGGACGACATGTCTGCTTTCATGAGTACAGCTCCTCCCCTTGCTGAATTGCTGTCTTGAATGAAGCTAAAAGTGATACTATTCTAGTGATCGATGATGGACAAGGCTGTGAAGAAATCGTGAACATGATCGGTACCCTGATTCTCACAGCTCTCGATATGCTCCGCGAGCATGACTTGATGAAGCCTGAATCCTCCATCGAGAATATAGGGCTAATTGCTGCTCTATACATCGAATTTGCTTTGGGGACGTGGGGAGCAATGACTGGCGATGAAGTTGGCTGGGTGCTCCCGGTTGTGAAAGCTCTCGATAAAGCCGGGATTGCCCTTCCAGTTGACAAGGGCCTTAGGCATATCACCAACACATTCCTTGATGAGACACGCGCAAATATCGAGGCTAAAGAATCCGAGGCTGAAGATTCTAAGGCTAGCAATATGGCTGCCAAGCCCAAGAAGAAATCTGGGGCTTGGAAGCCAGCAGATGATTATATTTATGACGAAAGGCAATGGAATAAGTGGGACTGGAAGCTGGAGGTACGTTAATATTGATCAGTATTGATTTTCCTCCGCGATTGATATATAAGCTGACGTTTCTCTGTCCCTCTTTCAGTGGAAGAAATTTTATGCTAGTCATAAGGGAGGCAATCATTACGACATTACTAAGATGACAGCGAAAGAGAAAAGGCAACACTCACTATGATACATCTCTCCGTCACCATATGATAAAGATAAAGAATAGCGAATGATACTGGCTCGAAGAAAGTATAGGTCTTCGAAAGCAGAGTTTGCTATTCTGAACCGCCCATCTACTGGCTAGACTGATGGTTTTTTGTATACTATTGGAGTTAGCTTTTCTTTTGCAATAGGGTTTGTTACTATTAGAGTTAGGTGCAAGAAAAAACATCTTTGGAATTTGATCTAGAGTCTGAACGGCTAAAAGAGACCATAATATAGTACGCCTTTCAAGCTTAGTTATAACCACTTTGATCGAGCCATAGCGAGATACGAAGTTGTTCACCCGATGCAGGTCGCACACATTGACCTCTCCCTGCAATACAAGTGCCCTCGTCTGCTCGATCAATCTGTCGATTGTAGTTAAGATGAGGCATAATTGGCGATCTGCTATTAGACTACTTTGTGTTGGTGGCAGTTTTATCAACCGAGCTGCAGTATGCAGTTTATGGCCTTGTAGGTCCTTCTCCTATGTTGTTATGTCAAGCCAGGAATCAGCTTGAGTCCGCAGCTCCGAGCCCCTTGCATTTAGATCCTGTTCTATCACCTGCAGCCGTTGAGCAAGCTAGTTGTGGACTTGATATTTTATTTTTGTCTGGCGCAGTAGCTCTTTCTCCTTTTCCTGCTCCTCCTTAGGTTCTGCTTTTGGTCTATTTAGAGCCGGTAGAAGATATGCTGAGCTAAGATGTTGAACTTCGAAGCAGCAAATGAATCTGCTGAGCTGATAGAACATCTGATAGCATATCGGAGCTATGATAACAGTGTAATAGTCATCCTCAGATAGGAAAGAGAAAGCGGGCACCCAACCGCAAGCTCGGCCATTCTGCCCGTCGTGTGTCTGCCGGAGGTGGCGCCGCATCACCTTTGATGACCGGCATATATACGGCTGGCTTCCTAAGCAAAGACGGTGGCGAATGCCATCACGGTAAAAGGCAAAACATGGAATCTATGCTGTTTCTACTAGTCTTTCGAGTTGTTGGATTCGGCTTGGTTCCCCGAGACCTACAGGCCCCCAATTCTTGGTGCACTCCTCAACAATAACGCGACTAGTCTTGTGAAGATTTCGAGATGAACTCCAATTGCACGAGGCAGTGAGGCGTATTGCAGTTAATGCAGATAAGAACTAACCAGCGCGCATCAAAGTGGAATAGGTCCATCGACATGAGGTACAGAGTAGCCTCTCGATAAAAGGCATCTAGTGTGGTGTCAGGAAGCTATTGTTTGTTGCTGAGGTCGTGTTGTACATCCCTGTCGATTACCCATGTACGCGTCTTGCATAGGGGGTTTGGGAATCTGAGGAGAGGTGTCATTAGAATTATTGATTAGGCTAGGTTATAACTTTGAATTTCTAGTCATCTCACTTCAACGGCCCTCGATTTGTACAGTTCTTTTACTTTGCTCTGACACTTGGTGTGATTAAATTTTGCACCTTCGCGTGGCCTTTCCGTCCGAACTACTAGACCTATGGTGTGATATTGTGGCTAATCAGCACTCCGTAAGCTACGACTGTGTGGCGGAGCAATCAAGTGTGCGTGCCTCAGGCGCTATACCCTTCAGCACCCTTCCTCCTTCTTCTCTTTATCCCTGTCGGCATGGCTGAGCTTGGCCTATATATATCTAGCCTCGTATTCGTCACAGTTGACCTTATCTCCCATCTTCCCCCTCATTTTCATTTACCACTTTCTCAGCCTCGTCTACAATCACATACCAACTTCTGCTCAAATCATTTCACCTAGTATGGCACTAATACTGCCCTAACTCAGATTCTCATTCTGAGAAGCAACATACTTTTCTGTACCGTATACTGCAATTTGTTACTCAATTTCAATACTGGTCACGAATTAGACCGTCAAAATCAGCCGAGTTGGTCCAGCGTCCATAAACCCAACAAATATCCGCTGCACTGAATCCGAGGATCTTTACCACACTTTCATAAAATGGATTCTGGCCGAGGAAATGAATACACGTCTGAAGACTATCAGATTGGATTAATATGCGCACTAGAATCAGAAATGGCTGCTGTAATTGCTATGCTAGACGAAGAGCACGAAATGCTGGATTGTCAGGACCGAAATGATAACAACAGCTATGCATTTGGTCGAATTCACAAACATAATGTTGTTATTGCTTGCTTACCTGCAGGCATATATGGAACCACTTCAGCTGCAATAGTAGCCAAAGATATGTTGAGAACTTTTAACTCTCTCAAGTTTGGATTGATGATCGGTATTGGTGGTGGAATTCCGGGGAAGATTGACATTCGGCTAGGAGATGTAGTCGTCAGCAATCCAACAAATACGTCCGGAGGAGTTATACAGCATGATGGCGGCAAACTAAAAGATGGAGAGGAAGACATTGAGTTAAAAGGCTCTCTCAATACTCCACCTACAGTCTTGCTTAATGCATTAACACAACTCAAAGCTCAGCGACTAAGGAAGCCGAGTTTAGTGCCAATGTACTTGAAGAATATGATCAAGAACAACCCATTGATGGAAGATAATGGCTACAGTTTTCCTGGAATTGAACATGATCAGTTGTTCGACTCAGCATATAGCCACGAACCAGATAAAGACGACTGCGGGCAGTGCGACAAGACTCAAGTGCTCACACGGCAGCCTCGTAAGAGTCTAGAGCCCCGAATCCATTATGGAATCATTGCGTCTGGGAACCAAGTTTTCAAAGATGCTAAAAGACGGGATAAGCTAGCATCAAAGCTTGGTGCTCTTTGTGTCGAGATGGAGGCTGCTGGGCTTATGAACAACTTCCCTTGTATCGTGATACGAGGCATCTGTGACTATGCCGATTCCCATAAAAACAAGGAATGGCAGCCATATGCCGCATCTACAGCAGCGGCGTTTGCAAAGGAATTACTCTCTTTCATTTCTCCTGGAAGGGTTAGGAATGAAGACGCATTTCGGGGAACCGGTATGTAGATAAACTAATAAGTTTGCTGGCTTGCTGTTAACTATGTACGTAGTGGAAGAGCTCAAAAAGATTGAATCTGAGCAACTAGATGAGCAAAAGCAGCATTTCAAGCAGCAAAAGCTTCAATATGACAGTGAGAAGCACAGAAATTGCCATATTGCGTTCAAGCCAACCGTTTCTTACGAGAGCCAGAAAGATATCAATCCTCTAAGAAACCCAGGAACCTGTCAATGGGCCTTTGAACATCCAAAGTTCAAGCAGTGGCATCATAATAAGAAAAACGACCTGCTGTGGATTTCGGCGGATCCGGGCTGCGGCAAGTCAGTTCTTTCGAGATCATTTGTCGATAAGCATCTTGGAACCCCAGATGATACGGTCTGCTATTTTTTCTTCAAAGACAACGACGATCAGGACCGATTAAGTATTGGCCTGTGTGCCATACTTCATCAACTCTTCGGTAGACAGCGTCGGCTCATTCAATACGCTATGGGTGCCTGGGAGAAACATGGGAAAACTATACAACAAGAGACAGCTGAGCTATGGCGTCTCCTCCTCTCCGCATCAACTCATTCAGATTCAAACATAGTATGTGTCTTCGATGCTCTGGATGAGTGCCGCGATGATGATCAGAAGCTATTTATCAGTTTTCTATCCGCATTCTACAAGATGTCTTGCAGTACTGCTAGCAAGCGGCAACATCTCAAGATTCTTGTTACAAGCCGCCCTTATGCCGACATCGAATTTGGTTTCAAGGACATTCCTCCCACCTTACCTGCTATCAGATTATCCGGTGAGAAGGAGAACGATTCTATTAGGCAGGAAATTAGCCTTGTTCTGCTAGAGAGAATTCAAAGGTTAGGTCAAGATTTCGATTTGGCCTCAGATACTGTCAGCAAACTCCAAGTTAAGCTTCTCGCCATGGAACATCGTACCTACCTGTGGCTCCATCTTGCTCTTGGGGGTATCAAACAAATCTATCAAAACAGTCTCCAGCCAGATAAAGACTCGGAGGCTCTTGAATTACTTCCATCTAATGTTGAGGATGCTTACGAAAAGATCCTGCAGAGAGTCCAAACTCAGGACCATGAGAAGGTTAGAGTTATTTTTCAAATCATTGTAGGCTCTAAACGGCCTATGACAGTGACAGAGCTGGCTTTGGCCTTCACTATCGCTAGCCAGCCAAATATTAATCAATGCAAAGATTTGACGATGGATGAAAACCGATTCGAAAAGATAGTGCCACAGTTATGTGGGCTATTTGTTTTCATCAACCACTCTAAGGTTTATTTAATACACCAAACAGCGAAAGAATTTCTTCAGAAACCAGACCGAGTGGCCATAGATAAGCCAAACAGTTGGATTGGCTATGAAAACTTCAAAGTATGTGATACGTTACTCGCTAGTATATGCACTAGATATCTACTGTTTGATGATCTGGTTTCAACAATTATGCCCAAGAAAAGGAAAAGGGTTCGCACAGCAGACACCAAACCTAGCCATGAGCTCCTGGGTTACACAGCTGAACACTGGCCTGAACATTTTCGAGAATCTGATTCTAACGAAAACCTTGTAAGGGATGCTTCCTTACTTTATGACACCAGTCAAAAACATTTCCACATTTGGTTCGATATATTTTGGCAGGTTATCATGAGAGAGTTTAGTCCTCTTGAAGAATTCTATGATGAGCCACCACAGATTGCCAGAATCAGTGTTGCGGCATACAATGGTCATACGTCAATACTAAAATCCCTTAACGACAAAGAGATTCTGGAACCTACACGCACAGGTAGAGAGCAAGTCTCTACAATCATCTTTGCTGCCACATCAGGAAAGATTGATATGGTCAAGCTCCTGATCGAGACGGGAGCTGATGTCAATGCCCAGGGAGGACGTCACGGTAATGCTCTTCAGGCAGCATCTATTCATGACCACGAGTCCATTGTACAGCTCTTGATTAAGAAGGGAGCTAATGTCAATGCCCAGAAAGGACATTACGGTAACGCTCTTCAGGCAGCATCCCATGGTGGTCACGAGTCTATTGTACAGCTCCTGATTGAGAAGGGAGCTGATGTTAATGCTCAGGGAGGACTTTATAGTAATGCCCTTCAGGCAGCATCCGATAGTGGCCACGAGTCCATTGTACAGCTCCTGATTGAGAAGGGAGCTAATGTTAATGCCCAGGGAGGACGTTACGGTAATGCTCTTCAGACAGCATCTATTCATAACCACAAGTCTATTGTACAGCTCCTGATTGAGAAGGGAGCTAATATCAATGCCCAGGGAGGACATTACCGTAATGCCCTGCAGGCAGCAATCAGTGGTGGCCACGAGTCTATTGTACAGCTCCTGATTGAGAAGGGAGCTAATTTCAATGCCCAGGGAGGAGATTTTGGTAATGCTCTTCAGGCAGCATCCCATGGTGGCCACGAGTCTATTGTACAGCTCCTGATTAACAAGGGAGCTAATGTTAATGCCCAGGGAGGACCTTACGGTAATGCCCTTCAGGCAGCATCCAGTGGTGGCCACGAGTCTATTGTACAGCTCCTGATTGAGAAGGGAGCTAATATCAATGCCCAGGGAGGACATTACGGTAACGCTCTTCAGGCAGCATCCAATCGTGGCCACGAGTCTATTGTACAGCTCCTGATTAAGAAGGGAGCTGATATTAATGCCCAGGGAGGACATTACGGTAATGCCCTTCAGGCAGCATCCAGTAGTGGCCACGAGTCCATTGTACAGCTCCTGATTGAGAAGGGGGCTAATGTCAATGCCCAGGGAGGAGAGTTTGGTAATGCTCTTCAGGCAGCATCCTTTGGTGGCTACGAGTCTATTATACAGCTCCTGATTAACAAGGGAGCTAATATCAATGCCCAGGGAGGAGACTTTGGTAATGCTCTTCAGGCAGCATCCAATGGTGGCTACGAGTCTATTATACAGCTCCTGATTGAGAAGGGAGCTAATGTCAATGCCCAGGGAGGACCTTACGGTAATGCCCTTCAGGCAGTATCCAGTGGTGGCCACGAGTCTATTGTACAGCTCCTGATTAAGAAGGGTGCTGATGTTAATGCCCAGGGAGGACTTTACGGTAATGCCCTTCAGGCAGCATTAGTTGGTGGCCACGAGTCCATTGTGCAGCTCCTGATTGAGAAGGGAGCCTATGTTAATACCCAAGGGTGATAATTCCCTTAAATTATAGTAGAAGACGTATTCAGCCCTGAATTCAAATTCCCGAAATAGGCCTATGTAGGGTACGTAATTCCTATACCTGGAGGAATTATTACTCTTAGTACAAGGTTCGCCTCGATTTAGCGCGCTCCTTAGCTATAATATTATCCTTGACCATTATAAGCTCGCCTCTCACTTCCTCCCTACGCTCCCTCACTACTTACAATCGCCTCGGCAAGGGAAACTAAACTAAACCACTACTGAAATTAATATATATCATAATTAATACGTATCCTTTTTGTCTTCTTACTATGGTCTATACAGAGTATACTATTCCAAATCTAACAATAAGTCTTTGCATTAATTACTTTACCAACCTCGTCCCATCTCGAGCCGCGGTGGAGGGGGCTAGCTGCACGAGTTAGCGCTACTGGTGAGGCGAGTATATACCTAGCATCGGTCATGGTCTATGTTTTCTTCTATGCCTCTCCCAAACAATTCATCTTCTCCACCTGCACCCGCGAGACATCATGAGTCTCTAACAGGATACGACAGCGCCCTCGTATCTATGATAATTGCTTGCACCAGGCATAGTTGTTCAGACGAACACTTCAAATGACGGAAACGGGCTCGTCTTCGTTCTTCTTTCGGACAGCTATTGCAGGACCTTCCTCAGGCCCACTGGCACATCGAGATGCACAACCACCCAAACCAGAGCGTGTGAGACGGACGCTTTCCTTCTTTTGTAACAAGCTTTGTTACTATTAGGGTTAGGTGCAAGAAGAAATATCTTTGGAAATTGATATAGAGACTAAATGGCTAGACATGGCGCCACCTTTAGTACCTCCTATCTTTGGTAGGGCTTTTTCAAATCACTCGGGGGTATACGTGTAAATCTCGCTGCACAAAGCAAAGGTTCCTCAACCCAAAATCAAATCTCTACACTAGCAGCTACACATCTATGCGCTTGGGTATCTAACAAAACATTTCAAAATCTAACAAGTAGCAAACAGCATCCCAGATATCATAGGTGCAAAACACGCCCGAGATATATCGTCACCTCCCCTGGCACATCCCCAAGATATAGCATCTGAGATCATATACATTATTACTGCAAAAAGGATTCCCTTTGGCCATTACAAAAGATGTGCCCAGTAAGCCGAAACGCTATAAGTATCATAAACCGCGGGGTTTTCCGCTCGCAGTGCCGCGAAAACCAGGCCCATCATCACGAGATGGCTGACAAAGTACAAGACGGGTGACACGAGACTGATGATCGTCAACGGGCCCCCCCAATGAAAAACCACCTTCTCGAACTGCATGAAGATGACCATGGAGAAGATGGAGACAAACGCTGCAACACGCCACAGCCATAGTTCAGCGGTCGTCGGGAATGTCGTGTCCCAGGCTATGAGGTGCAGAGCTCCGAAGGATGCGCCAAATAGACAGGCTACGGGCCAGATCTTGGATCGGTATAAGTTGAGGTCCCAGTGAGAAAATATGATCTCTTTGGGTAGCTCGTTGGGCAGGGCCTCGGGTTTCTGGCCCTTGCCGGTGCTGATAGCCTCTTCATGCGTGTCCTCCGGTTTTGTATTTTCCTGAGTACTTTTCACAGCCCTTTTCGCGGCCGCCTGTGCAGCTTTCTCCTGAGCTTGCTGAAGAGCTTTGTCCTCGGCTTCTTTCTCAAACACACGCGGAGTCAGATACCATATATTCCAATACGTCACTTGGCCGTCTACCCCCTCGTTGTCAAATTTGTTGCTCACAGCCATTGACTCGAAGATACACTTCTGCTCGGGATGCATACAGGGAAGGTCCACGATGGAGGGCGTCGAGATATCTTTCGGCTTATTCCACCAGAAGAAATACGTGACGGCGAATAACGGGATGTAGCTCAGGGTCATGGATTCAAGTTGCGACAGGGGAAGCGCATGCGCGGTACGCATTATGCTTTGCGCTACGAACCAGGATACCTGGATCAGAGAGATGAGCTTTGCAAGACTATCTGCTTTGCTCACGTCGCGGAATTTTTCCACGCAAACACCCCAGCTCGCTTGGGTTTCCCGGTCAATAAGACCTTGCTGGAGGAGCCAGGTGTATTGGTTTGGCCAGATCACTCTATCACCCTGAGGCGTGCGGTATCTGAGAGCGAGCATACTGACATAGAATGCATGGATGAGCTTGAACCTTCCTCCTGTGAAGGCCGCGCAGTCTCGTTCCATTCTGCGGCACTGGGCCCATTCCTGGAGTCCTTCTACGGCTATGAACTCGGGCGCGAGTATGGCTTTGAAGAAGAGGGCAAATTTGTGCAACGTGGCGTAGAGCCTGCGGCGGTAGACTCGGGGGTGTATCACTACCCACGTACATAAAAAGATGGTAGCCAAGCATGTCGTGATCAAACTTAATGTGCCGCGCCCTGTGCTTTCCAATACCCATCCAACTAATGCTCCCGTTGTATGTGACGATCTTGTGTTGCAATTTGAGCAAGCCGCGGTATTCACCATTGCATCCGTATTTGCACCGTGAGCGTAGGGTAATGGTTCGGAGAAAACAGGTCAACAATGAGATTTCACGTTGTCAATGTTATTCGGTTGTTGTTCCCTGTTGTCATGAATATCTCAGGGCTTGCATTCGAACAATTAAGTATATACCTACGTTCTTGCATCGACGATACCGTACTATTTACTATGGGAACCGACCAGCAGCTCGATGTCGCTATTGCTGCTACGGTGCACGTGTCTGATGGGTAAGGCTAAAATAATTATGTTGCCAAGTGGGACGGTATGGGTGGGATCAAAAAAGCGGGAGAGAAGTTAGTAGCGTTATTGTGGGTTCGTGTGAGAGACGGAGTGGTACCTAAATGGCACGGCATTGGAGGCTCTCGCCAAGGAGATTTACTGATCCAACAACCGGGCGGGACGGACCGCGTCCGCTCCGGGCGCTAAGTGCTGCGCTTCCTAGACTGAAACCACGGACCACATGCAACTAATTAGATTAGGCATGTAACGCTGAGTTTGTTGTCGACCATCTTCGCGAAGCGCCAGAGCACTCCATGCTCTTGTCATGGGTGGTGGTCCAAAGGCAACAATTGATGGGTGTGCAGGATCGAAGAATTGGCGCACCTGTGGTTGCCAGCGTTAACATACATAGATTAGCTCCATCGGCGCGAAACCTACCTATCATCTCGTGGCCTCCTCCTCTCTAGCCTCGTCCTTATTTTCTGGTGGTATCGAGGCACTAACTATAGCAAAGTCCAGCAGGCCCCTGCTACATGTATTGTTGAGGATTGAATGCACCTATGTAGCCCACTCTAGCCCTGTCTAGGACATGGCGCCAACATACCTTTTTGAAACCCCCGAGCCACCCCTGGAAACGTCAAGAAATGCTTGCTCGAAGCCTTCTGGCGTTGACGCGATAACAGCTGATGCAGCTTGAAAGGATTTGCTGTCTTGGTTGCGTGAGAGCAAGCCAGAGCTGTCAGTGAACACATTCGATCGGCTTTTCTTGGCCGACAGCCCTTATCATCGCGTTGTAGGAGGTATAAGCAAACAATGCGTGGATCTACTACAAGCTAAATGATTGCTGTCAAGGGTTTATACGCGACAAGCAGTTTGAAGCACAATAAATGCGCGGAGCATAGGATAGCACAGCAAAACGGTCTATTCTAAACCGCGCCCCAACAATGTCCCAGATATAGATTTAGCTAGCCCCACTTCGATATCCTCGGACTTACATATCTCGAAGCCAGTTCAACATGTGAATGCCGGATCCACAGCTGCAAAGGAGCGCATAACAGCCATTGTTATGACTGGGTAGCCCATAATAACATCATGTAAGCCGGTTTTAAGTATTTCCTCTCGAATTACACCATTGTCTGTCCGCCATTCCATGACCGATCCAGCAGCGCCGAGATCGACCTTAGATTCTAGTTTCCTCAGCTCGAGATCATTGTAACTTATTCCCGCAGGCACCGACGCATTAACGGCATGCCAGAAGAGGATAGGGGTGTGATGCCATGGAATGTCATAATCGTCCTCGGCATGTATGATTGTTAGGCGGTATTTCTCGTCATTAGCTTCATTGGCTCGAATGTATTGTGCAACATTGTCTTTGCTCAGCCATTTATCCCATATAAAGCATTGAAGATAGTTGAACAGCAGAGGGAACCTTGCGAGCGGTGACAAGATAGGAATGGTTCCTGCTACTCGATAGGTCGATGCAAGTCTCGCCGTATCGACAAATGGTGCAACTAGCACAGTGCCGGCGAAGACAACTGGGGGCGATTGTAGAGCAAGTTGCTTCGACACAGCGATGCTCACCGCAGTGCCCATAGACTGACCAAAGATGAGAATGCGGGAGGGAGGGATGCCAGCGACGTTCATGGCCCATTCGACAACGGCAAGGCCATCGAGGATGAGTCCACTCTCAGACGGTGTGCCGGTGCTGCGTCCAAATCCTCGATAATCAAAAGTCAAGACATGAATCTTTCCAGGCTGGCCTGCCGACAGCGCGCGGTAATTGGGGACTCTATAGCCTGAACCCACGGTGCCGGCAGCACCATGCATATGAATAATCAGCCGAGCCTCAGGGTTGTCGCGCAACAGCTGGAAAGCCAGTCGAGACGTGATATCGGAAACGAAGCCAACTGGTTCAGCAACCAGAGGTTGTTCGTGCCTGCGATACAACTCGGCCGGGAGAATATGCCAAGCGTACAGACGCTCACCATCGGAGGTTTTGATGGAGAAAGGAGTGACTTGGTTTTTTAGGAAGCCAAAGGTCTCAGGGACGTTCAGATCCTTGAACCACGTCATTTGAATTGCGTGCAGATACACAACGTGGGATTGGACGGTCGAGGTTGTCAGCAGTCCCAGCAGTGTCGCGTAAAGCCCGACCACAACTGCTATCGATATGGAGGCATATTTGAAGAAGGAAGCAGCCGTTTCGCCGGCAGTCATGATGGACAGGACTGGGAGAGGCGCAAACGGTGGTGATGGTGTACTTAGCTAAAGCCGAGGGCGACGAGACGCCTGGGAGCATCTCTTGCTAACTAAGCCGCGCTTGCCCTGAAATGGCTTGTGGGGCTGAACCTTCCCGGGTAGGCCGCTTTGTTGAGCGGATAGCTAGTTGAAGCGAGGTGCCATCCCATGTGACGTACAGCGTGACAGGCTGATGAGTTAACCCAGGCGCTCAGGCCATAATCCAGGAGAAATCTAAATTCTCGCAGCGAGGCTTATTCATCCAAATGGCTAACCTTGGTTTAAATTGAGGGTATTTTCAGAGCCTCGTTCAAAAAGTAACCAACATGATACGTAGATCACAAACGCATCTGTGGTCAGCCAGCTAGCTACCGTAGTCTCTTGTAATTCTTCGGCACTGGGCCCATTCTTGGAGTCCTTCCACGGCTATAAGCTCGAGCGTGATAGCACGGTCTTGAAGAATAAGATAAATTTGTGCAACGTGGTAAGTAGCTTGCGCCTATAAACTCGAGAGTTTTTTGGAAGAGGTTGAGAGGTTCAATGGTGTCCGAGGGAATAGATCCATATAGCTGTCTATGTAGCCACAGAAGTCTTGCCAGAAGTATCATATGGGGGCTAGAACCTCGAAAGCGTTGCAAGATGGCCTTCACTCCATGAACTCAAGCCGGCGCCGAATCTTATTTACGCATCGGATTTCTCAAGACAACACGACCGCGAGCGAACAGTATCCCCGGAAATATGCCCCGGCAAATCGCGACTATAGAGTAATTCCATATATGAGGGTGCCATCTCGGCAGACTGTGTTTTCTGCTCTACTTGCGACCTTTGTCGGACTGAATGCGACGTGCTGGGCATGACTAAGCCAACGATTCACTTGCGACCCATGCTATGAACAAACTTCGCGACTGCGCTCGGGCGAATCCGATTCCGACTGCGATGATGGCCACCAGAGCAGCCGGCGAGGAGGAACCGAAGCCAGGGAGGGGCTCAGAGGCCACACCCTCTTTTGTCTTGGGCTCATTCTATTCGCGTATATCTCACCGAACTGTGTGTTTCATGGAGGCCCCCAGTGACGTGGAATTCCTCTTCTTCTCATCGCCCTTTCCGTAGTCGGCGAGCTCGAGGCAGGCTACAACCCGTAAGGCTGCCATGAGACCGGATTCGCGCTGTGGTTTAGATGGCGCACTCAATTCCTCCCAAGGAGCCTTTCGTTGGCACAGAGGTCGGATACGGCGTCCGCGCAGTAAACTTCATGCTATGTGATTCCTCTCTGATCCCAAACACAAATCCAAAATCTTACATCGCACGTCTCCAACGTCGGAAATATGCGCGTGTAGGGTCCGTAATTTCCATGCCTAGAGGAATTGATGCTCATGGGACGAGGTTCGCCTCGATCTGGCGCCCCTTGGGCATCATCATCCCCGGTCGCTGCGAGCTCGCCTTTCACCTTCCTCCCCACGCTCCCTCGCCACTCACAACCACCTCGTCAGAGTCAACCAAACCAATCCACCACTAAAACCAAAACATCATAATTGACACACATCCCTTTTGTGTCCTTGCCATAGCCCATGCCGAGTATCCTATCCCAAATCCAGCGATAAGCCTATGCATCATCTGCTTTGCCAACCTCGTCCCGTGTCGAAGCCAGCTGCACGAGTTAGCGCTACCGGGTGAGACGAGCATCCAGCCAGCGGCCATGGCATATATTTTCTTCCATTCCTCTCCCAAACAACCAATCCATCTTCTCCAACCTGCACCCGCGAACGACCATGAGTCCTCCACAGGATGCGACAGCGCCCTTGCATCGATGGTGATCGCATGCACCAGGCACAATTGCTCAGACACATTCTTCGGACGAAGGAGTCGGGCTCCTCTTTGTTCTTTCGGACAACTCTGCTCCAGGACCTTTCTGAGCCGCTGGCATATCGAGATGACAAGCACCCGAGCCAGAGCGTGCGAGACGGACGCTTCCTCCGACCAAACTGGCTAGGAATTTCAGGAAGGAGACATCGCCTCACCCAGTCCCCCCCCAAAGCAGTTTTCCTTGCTTGACTGCACGATCGTGCTCTGCTTCGCGCGCAGTCGCGCAATCGCTCAATCGCTACGGGCAAATCTGACTCTCGTCCCACGTGACCATGACCGAGAGCGGGTCCGATCGAGCGACGTTGGTATTTCAGGCAATAACAAAATCCCAAAGATGGATCGGCGATTGCGACATCAGGTGACTTTCAGTCGGCGCACTTGCATGCAATCGGGATGGCCAAGTAGAGTACGGCGGACCGCATTTACCGTAACACCCACCGCTTTTATATTCGCCAATCACCTGCACCTGGCCGGGTTTTAAAGTATCGGCTGAACTTATGAAGGCGTCACCGGGCCAATCAAGTCGCGACATGAATACACCTCGTACGAAAACAATTCCAAGGCTTGCTCGAAATCAATAGAGATACCCCGCTGTAGTTATATTCCCCGAAACAGTGCATGACGATTGGCTAGTTCTCTCACCCCGGAGTGTTTCTATTGAATGTCCCATTTAGGTCTTCCGTACTCAGCCGTAATGGTGTCAGGCAGATTTCCACGTCGCCCTGGGATCTGGGCGCATTCCACGGCGCAATCGCAGAATCAGCTCCATGCCACCTACAGACCCTCAAGACGCGATGGATTACACTTGATGCTGTCAAAGTACAGATGTTACAACTATGGCGACAACTCCTAGGGACATAGAGCCAACCCTGGCCGATCCGGGAGGTGATACCCATATTATCGAGATTCCGTCTCACGCCAATACCCCTCAGAGCCCAGAGGAAGAGCAGCCTGTCCGTTCAGCAGCCGCACGTCGAATCCCCAAGTGCGGATACTGTCGAAGGGATCATAAAAAGGTACATGGCTTGTTCTATCCACGCTACTGACCATGACTGACTTGACAGTGTGAGCGCGCCACCGAGACGGCGAAATGTGAAAGGTGCAAGGACCTAGGATATGGGTGTTTTGGCGGGCTCGAGAGCGCCATTTCGCAGTCCCCAAAACGGGTACTGAACAGAAAGAAATGCAATTACTGTCGAGATATGAAACAAAAGGTAACATTGAATGTTTGTCTTGATCGACGTCATACTTACCTTACAAGTGTGAACCTACGAATCGCAAATGGCCGGCCATCTGCAATCGATGTCGTGAAAGAGGCTTACCTTGCTCTGAGCCATCTAGCACCAAAAAGAAAAGAAGAACTCTCCTAGAGAAGGCCCTAACACCTAGTAGAGATCATTCAGAGCCAGAAATAAGCAGAGAAGTCATTCCGCCGCCACGATTTATAAGTAACCAGGCAACTCCCCCAGAAACTCCACAGGCCTGGACCGAAATGAGTGACATATGCATCCAGCCACTCCAGGGTGTTGGTGAGAGTGGTCATCAAGTCTCTAGTGGTATCATGGCAGAAGATGTGGAAAATCTCGCGATACTATCTCATGCTGCGGACAGAGTGTGTATACGCGGACCCATGGTGCAGTTGAGCCAAACAACTGACGACTTTTAGGTTGGTAGCATATTACCACTCCACGTCTCCGGCCCGAATTCTACTTGTAATATTTGTACACGGCTGCAGCTGGCTCCGGACCGCTTCGTCGTAGAGGACCGTTATAATCATCGAAAACGACCGATGCCCAGAGGGCATTCAAACCAGAAACAGGACTTTGACCCACCACCCGTACGACGAGAAAACAAGACAAGTGTCCATCTAGACAAGGTGAAACTTGGCAGTGTTACGGAGATCAGTGTGAGGGGCCAACAGTGTCCTTTTTGCCGTCTAGTGTATCTCGCCGCCTATGACCAAGTCCGGCCATACGACTACTCTAAGGTTAATACTATGATAGCGTATGCAGGTTGGCAACTTGATGGCAGGGAAAGATTCTCGGGTGGATCAGGACAGACATTCTCGAAGCCCCGAACTCGACGTATTCGACTTCACTGGGAATTACCAGATCTATCTCTGCGAAATACGGAGATTAAACTTAGCGACGCATATGTTGTTCTAGTGGCTGACAACAAATGGTCTCGCAAAGATCTCTTTCTAGGACGGCCAATTCATTCCGGCAGAGATGTTATCGACCTAATCAAAGACTGGGTAGGTCAGTGCCAGCGTCACCATTTCCATAGTAACGATGTTACGCCTGCCAAAGATTTTGCAAAAGTGATTGCAGAGAAGAGGTTTATGCTTCTGGATGTCGTCAAAATGCGGACTGTCTTTCCTGATCAAGCCGAGCCAGAATATGTAGCGCTCAGCTATGCGGCAAAGGAAGCCTTTTTGGACAATTTAGGCAACTTCAAACAGTCTGAACATGGTGAAAGTTTTGACCAGGAGAAACTACCTCCGGAATTACAAGACGCAATCAAGCTAGTGAGGAAGCTTAACTTCCAATATCTCTGGGTGCATCCGCTCTGTACCATCTACGATAAGTCGCACACACAAGAAAGGCGGAAATATCCACGGGATCAAAATTATCACATCATGGATCAGATTTTTGGGAACTCATCCTTGACCATAGTTGCTGCAGATGAGCCGCGTACTGGCCTACGTGCACTTAAAACTCCGCGGTCCTCAGTAACGCAGCACATTGAAGATATAGCTTCGGGTCTACAACTGATGCTCTCGCATCCCGTGGAAACGTACCTTGAAAGGTCAAAATGGGCTACAAGGGCGTGGACCTTTCAAGAGCGCTTCCTCGCCAAGCGCTGCTTGATATTTGCTGATCAACGTGTCTGGTTTCAATGTCGTGACGCAGCAGCGTCGGAGGATATCATTGAGGACCTGAAAGAATCATGCTGGTCCGTTGACATGCTCGGCACACCAGCACAGACCATCGGAGACTTTCAAGACAGTCTTCATGCAATCCGTGCTTACATGACATGCGTTGAAGCATACACGGTGCGTGAGCTCACATTGCAGGACGACATCCTAGTTGCTTTTGAAGGCTTTAGCCGGATGATTGGGACGTCATTGGACACATATCTCTTGCATGGACTTCCTAGCTCTTTCCTCGATCTAGCACTCTTATGGGAATTCAAAGGGACTACTGGGAAGAAAGGGAAACTGCCCGGAAAACGGCGCGAAACAACCGCCTTACGAAAATTTCCCAGTTGGTCGTGGTGCGGCTGGGAAAGCTCCATCACATATCGAAATTCGACGCTTCTGGGGGTTCAAAGCAATATACCAGCTTGGCTATCAATGCATACCTGGATCAGTTGGTATGTCATAGATCGATTCAATATCCTTCGACAATTGCACAGATCTGGCCAAGAGCCAATATCACCATCCAAATTTCCGGTACAAGGGAAATGGATGCCGGACAACCAGCAAGCCTATGATATGTGGAGAGAGTCCAAGTCTCACAGGGTGTCTCCCCAGCGGATGCTAAAATGGCCAACCCTAAACCGATCCACATTCTTCAAATCCGTACGAGATCTCCAGCCCGACGTCATGGACATTGACAGCGATGCCCCGGAAGATCTCAAAGTGCGCGATACCGAACATCTTCAGTTCTGGACATGGTCAGCTTTCTTCCGCCTCACCGGGCGCCGAGACTCCCACAACCTTCATTTCGGAACGGGGATATCCAGTTTTGGTATCCTCGACTATAACAACGACTTCTGCGGAACTATTACTCTCCCAGATAAATGGTACGACGAGCAAGTGGCGACCCATCGGGAGGACAGCGTGTTTGAATTCATCGCCATCTCCGAAGCCAAGGACTTCTCGCCCGAGGAATTCGACGGCTGGACATATTATATTGCCAAGGAGCGGGACCAGCGCGAATGGGATC
Organism: Coleophoma crateriformis; assembly: GCA_003369635.1. Taxonomy (NCBI): domain Eukaryota; kingdom Fungi; phylum Ascomycota; class Leotiomycetes; order Helotiales; family Dermateaceae; genus Coleophoma; species Coleophoma crateriformis. The sequence continues at coordinate 345,319 of PDLN01000022.1, forward strand.
TCTGGTATGTTTTGCTCGTGGAGAAGGTCGATGATGTTGTAGTGCGGCGCGTTGCCCTCGGCAAGATTTTCCAGGAGGCCTTTGAAAACTCGTTTAGCCCGGGCAAGGAATGGAGGGAGTTTATCATGGTGTGAGCCGGAAATTCGGTTTTCTTTTCTGAGATATTTGGGTATATACGTAGTATCAGCTACTTCAAGGCGTCGCAATCAGTTATTACGCCAATACCAGGTTTGGGAATTTGTAATATCGCTAAGGAGTTGACGAAATGTCTTTTAACGGCTATTCATGATTAAATATTACCTCTATCCACGCGTCGAGAGACGCACCCTGTCACGAGACGAATCTATAGTTTAGGAATCTTATCTTTTTTCTTAGCAAGTCTACGAAGTAATTATGAACATATTACTATTCCTTGACCATTTCTCCTCGAGCACACCACTTAATAACAGGAAAAATATTACGGTTGGTTATGCTGTCGATCGTTTTCATCATACTAGAGCCCTGGTAGTAGAGATATATTAGTAAAAGAGACTACTATATAATGTTTTAATAGAGCGATAGACTAATCTTCAGTTAATGTAAGCTTAGGCTATATATTATAGTAAAGACAACCCTAATCTTTGTTGTTTCTTATAAGGTAGATTGTACCTTCGTTCGCTATTATACTCGTTATCGTTATCCTCGCTGTCGTTGTGTCCTTGTTCTGTGTCTTGAGTAGTGTTGCCTCTTATCACCGTGCACGTCACACCGTCGTGCTCTATTAACATCTGAACTGTTATCAACATCTTTGCTAATTTTAGTCATCGTTGTCTGGCGGGCTAATACCGGGCTCCTCTCCGTAGTCTTTCGACCTTTACGAACTGCGCTTTCCATAAGGTCGTCTTTGAATTTGTTAGTAGTGTTGCAGGAGGAACGTTGCAGGAGGAACGGATTCTCCTTGGAGGCTTTGGCTAAAAATCGAAGAGGTTTGTTTTGGGTACAGTATAGTAGGGTTCGAAATCGGCTTCAGTTCGGAATACTTAGAGATTTTTTATTTGTGGCTGACATCTTATGCGTAGTAACTCTTCATGGCTAGTCTACTCACAAGTCCTTGAAATTGTTTATCTCTCCCTGCTATACTTTGTACAGCAAGTCATAATTTACCAAACTATAAATCCTGATCTGCAGACGCCTACTAACACGCAGCTTAAGTTATGGTCCAATTCCTTGGGAATACATTCCTCCACAGAACCCGAGCAAGGTTGTTACTACTACTCCAGTAACCAATTCGCTCGTACTTTCTGCCTCTGATAGAACGAAGTACAAGCCCTATTGTCATCTTTGATTGTGTGCGTCCCAGCTTGATGAACCAGGCGGTTCCAGGAAAAGCATCAATCTTATAGTCGAAATAGAAGGATAACAACCTTTGATTTTGCTCCACCTTTCTCCCATGAATACCTAGAGCACGAAGAACAAGTTTTCCATTTTGCAGCCTCCCAAGTGGAGAAGTGAGCATCAGAGGAATCACCACACATTCTATTACTTCTGCGTCCACCGATTCAAGAGGAGGTGGGATCAGCACCGGACAAGAAATCGAGAGCCAAGACCATGTCGGGGCCGTATAAATAGATGCAGGAACAGCTTCTGTCTCTGGTAATGTAAACCATCCTAAATGATGAATCATAAACTTCTTCCACAATCCGGCAAAGCAGGTGTCCTGCCAAATGTGACCTAACTCACTGATGATTCCCGCTATGGCCGGCAGTCGATCCTCAATAAGCATTAATTGACGTTTGCTGTAATCGGTAATGAATCGCTCCCAGATTTTGACATTGTCTTCTGCAGAATTCTGCATGAGTGGATGAGCGACACCGAACACTGAGCTGGGCAATCTTGTGATCTCGGGATAATACGTTCTCGAACTAGCGAGCAAAGGACGAAGGCTCTCAGTCTGGCATTGCCATAGCACCTCCTCTGAACCGAAGAGGAGAAGTCTTGGCGACAGCAGAAACTCTTGAAGAGCCCAGCCTCGTGTGTCTAAAATGTTCGGATCTTGGAATCGGCTCTGCGCCTGTCCAGGATAAAGTTCCGGCTGAGGAGCAATCATCTTTATAGGACTAGTACTACAGTCCCGAAGAAGAAAGGGTGCTAATCCCTCCGCGAGGGGTTGCGTTAACCCGAGAAAGCCATCGGCAGCCGTCTTAGCTGAGGTAGCAGCAATTGTGACGGTGGCGTTCTTATATATCTTTCCCATGCTATTGATCTCGGTGGTCTTATCAATCCCGCTGTCTTGAATAATACACAGAGCATCCGCCCAGAGATACTGAATCCCCAGTCCCCGAGTGACCTCGATGGCATCACGGATGGTTTTTGAAAGGTTTTCCTCGGAGATTTCCTGCTCCAGTTCGGCGAGAGAGTTTCGGGTGGTTGTGAGTTGCTGAATGGCGCCCCAGCAATAACTTAATGCTGTATAGCGTGCCCGCTCTGCGCTTGTATTGACATGCAGTCTTGGCGGCCTTCTACGATCTCGTGATCCAACATCAATGACTCTCTTTGGAAGACGAGGAATAGGCTGATCAGGGCAAGAGGGGTGATGCTGGCATTGTCTTATCAAGTGTGCCACTTGCTCGAAAAGTAATGCGTCACTCATATCAGTTTTGAGGGGGGGAAACGATAATGCTGCCGATGGAGTGTCTATATTTCATTAGAAACTGTTAATGGTCCCTCCATCGTTGTATAATATAACTCACTGGGGATTGAATACAATCGCAGGTACCGGTGGATGGAGGGGTCAATGGGTATCGAAGTTTTTGCGACCTCGATAGATTGAATCCTCAGAATGTCTATCGGATACTCTGAGTTTGTCTTGCTGGGTACAGCATTGGGGCCATCCCGTAAAACGGCTTTCAACCGTAACGGTCGATCTGGCATCTGTAGGACTACTGACCAGTGGGCTGTTTCAAAGAATCTAGCACATGGGAGACATCCGTTATCGCTGTACTTGAACAGTTCACCTATGGTATGGTGTTGGTATCCATCTTCCGATAGCAATGCCGTTAGATTTTCTGCACTGGAAAACATATATTTGCAACGGTCGCAAAGACGATCAGTTATATAAATATTGGCGCTATTGTTCATTTCAAAACACTACTGTCAGCGATAAGAGGAGTGTTGCAACTTGTGGTTGGAGTTTGACGACTTGGTCTAGCATCGCGCAATTCTGATGTAGCCATTCACGTGGGTCCTCACATTTCCTAAAGAATGCTAGCTACATCGGCCGATTGTGTTGGCTGCCACTTTTTGCTCTAACTCGATCGGCGGATGTCGGGAAACAGGAATTTTCCGGCAAGATACGCGCAGTCACAGTTTGGCAGCCACGGATTTCATCACCCACACTTTTTTCTTGTCCATGAATTCATCGCTGGCTGTCCACAATCAGATGAAGCCTACCGCTTTCAAATACGTAACTCTGGAGATACGGTTGGACTTGTGCTTTATCCTTTTGGCTAGAAGTTACTACCGCGCTCTGAATAATATATTAGGAGGTTATTTTTAAACGTTTGCGTGGTGCATTAGACTTATCGATGGCCCTATTATTAAGAGATTGCTTTCCAGAAAAGCGTTCACCGCCAGGTACATTCGCCATGCGTCTATACTACTCGAGGTGGCTTGGGGTAGGTAAAGTGCATTGTATATGTATCTATTGAATCCCAATACAATTTTGACACATTGATACACGCACGTGATCATCACGGTGCAACGAGTGAAATGTAGAACTCTGAACATACGACACGATAGGTTGCCTATCAATTCAAATCCACCTCCCCCACTTTATAGTTGTTCTTGAGAAGCCCAGCCAGCCAACCGTTGATTCACAAAAAGTCCCAACGCTTGCCCCATCCGGACAACAGCACTGGTAAACATAATCACCAGATGGAAAAACTTGAGATAGCAAGGGGTGGCTTCGGAGCCATAAAAGCTTGTGTAATCCCGAAGCGTACACTAGCGCGAGAAAGCTTAGTTATTATGTCTGTATACTGCGCTGCTTTATGTTTCGGGCTCATTTCAACGCTGATCAACAAGTCATTCCGTCGATGCTGGTTCCAAGCTATCACGAAAGAGTATATGGAATCTCGTGACGAGCATACTCGCACAAAATCATCTGGGGCGCGCTGGACTTGCCCGCCCGGTGTGCCGCCCTGGCTACTGCTGGATGAGTTTTTGTTGGGCGAGAGTGGCAGCGGGTGGGTACGGGTTGGAAAAACTTCAATCCGGGGATTCGGTCTGGTGGTGTTGGTGGCGAACACTTTCCGATGAGGGCGAATGCGCCCCGAATGTGGAATTGGAAAGTCTCGAGTGCTGGTTGGCTGGACTGTGTTCGGTGACACAATGGGGATAGTGTCGTCCGCGCGTACCTTGTCAGACGTAATGGAGTCGATCTTAAATGACTTTGGAGTTGAGAGAATATCGTCTCTACTTTCCGTGAGATTCTCGTAGGGATGGGTATGTCAGGTATCGTAGCGCTGGTGCGGGGGAGGGGCCTCCCGAGCGTGGTGGGGTAGTGTTGTTGTCGACTCCACTTACGTTAGGAAGACAGGTCCGAACCTGTCTTGGGTCTTTTTTTTTCTTTGCTTTTCCTTTGACTGGATTTAAACGCCATTACCAAAACTGGTTTATTTTTACTTGATGTTCAAGCCAGGTGTTTAACTAAGGGGCCTGCCGGTTGAGTTGCTTTCCGACCGGTGTCCCTTTCACATGTTGAAAGAAGATAACCATCACGGTCGGGTCCCTGAATTGCGACACCACTGTCTCTTTCCTCTCTCTTTCCCTCTCTCTTCACGGGAAATCCACCTTATGTAATTGTGCTAACTAGGGATTTGGCTGATGGCCCTCTAAGAAACCAGATGATCTGTGAATCCCCCCTCCCTCCATCCATGAAATCAGACCGATGAACAAATCTTACTGTTGCTCTGACACAATGTTATTCCCCATCCAACTAGCAGCCGCCTCTGATTGCCTTCCAGAACACATAAGACGGGAGGCGAAATAAAAGCCCGACTTCGCTCGCCCGTCGCCAGTCGCCAGTCGCAAAATCAAAAGTCGGAAAGGTGAGTCGGGGCAAGGGAAAAAAACTCCATGCAAGGGATCGGCGCTACGCAGTCGCAATCGCAAACTGGCGTGTAGCCGGGGTCGGCGGCCGAAGGCGGCGACCGAGAGACAGCGAGGCAAATGCTAATGGCAAAAAGGCCTTCCAGAGCTTGCACTGGGAAGCTCAGGAACCAAGGGGTTGATGGCGTCAGGGATACGGGCGTTCACCGTCGGGGACCATGGTTGCTTCTTCGTCGGAGGCCCAAGGGGCGTATCTTGACGAATGAACTCGATCATCTCAAAGGTCGCTGGGATGATGCTAGTGACGTGCCGTGCTCGAATCAGCGTGACAAGAACAAAGACAAGACCAATCCGCGATGCCAGCGTTCTGAGTTGTCAAGGCGTTACTCGTCGACTGGTGGAGGAGCATGAACCTGCCGCGGGACTATTCCTGGACATCCAGAACAATCGCACGTCACCTTACGAGGATGCGTCGTCAATTCAACAAGTCAAAAGAGTTGGTTGGCTGCAATCCTGCTCAATTGGGTGACCGAAAAACAGATCTAGAAACAGGAAATGCGATCCCTTGTCCCTGACCTCATATTGAGACTGCGCTCGTGCTCGCCTGCCCTATCCTTTGCCTGCCTCTCCTTCGCTGACACAGCCGGGACGCAGTCGGCGCAGTCGGAGCACTTTTCCTCCCTCCTCCTACTTCCCTTCTTCATCCTTCCTCTCTACCCATTCTTCCCATATTCAATCCAGTGCGCGGGCTGCCATTATCTTCTCCCCTTTATTCTTCTATAATCTCATTCATATCGACCATTTTCAGCTCTGCAGGTAACGTCTGAGAGCATTCTAACTATGCCGGTGGTTACGCGCGACATTTTTGGCCTCCGCACGTCGGATCCCGCATCGCAAGCTCTCCACGAGACGCTGGTGCGCGGCCAAAGCCGTCAGGCCCGACTGCACATTGCTTCGTTCAACGGTAAGTGAAAAGAAGACCCTCCCTCGCACAACTCCCTGCACATTTGCTGATCGCGATTGTTCCATCTTCAGGCACCTTGGCTGGAGGCCTCTGGAGTTCTCGTAAGACGGTGATTCCGGAACTTGTCAATCTGATTGACCAAGACGAGAACATCTACGAAACTCCGCTTAATGGTGTCGGAGCCGATGGCAGTTGGGAAGACTTTATCAGAGGTGGTAAGTACTGATGGTCGCGACCTTGCTAGACCCTGCTAATCAATTCCTCGCAGGCATTGGTGGTTGGGGAACTTTGCGGAACGTGTGCCATGCTCTCAGTAAGCCAAGCTCTTCTTGCAAATCACTGACTTCATGCTCAAGCCCCTTCGCAGAGAATATTGCACGGAACTATCGCCCTGGCGACCGTATCATCTTGTCAGGATACTCTCGTGGCGAGTGTATTTTCTTCCAACTCATATCGCTTGTCTGACAAAAGTCTCCAGGCGCTTGGGCGGCCCGCTATCTGGCGTTGATCATCTTTGTTATCGGCCTCCCAAAGAACGGCGACGAAAAACTCTTCCACCGCATCTATAAAGCTTGCAGTAACAAAACAATCTTCAATCATGGCGTGGTTGACAAATTGCTGGAAGGATATGAGTGTAAGCCAGGTTATTGATCTTCAGGTACTCTATGTATCTAACCAGCTATTAGGCTGGGATAATGTTCGGATCAACGCCCTGTGCTGCTTTGATACGGTCGGCTCCTTGGGCCTGCCGTTGACCGGCCTCGCAAGGCCCCTCACCATCTTTCGAGGCAAGAAGCGGTACGACATCGTCTCTGATGTTGCCCCTAGTAATTACCTCTTTTCTTCGTGTCCGGATTACCAAAATTAAGAATGCGCCTTCTAACGAGCCTATCTGCAGATGTCGACTTTGCCTTCCATGCCCTCTCCCTCCACGAACTCCGCGAACCCTACTATCCGACTCTTATGCGTGGCCGCAACATCTTTCAAGTCTCCTTCCCAGGTAGCCATGGCAATCTTGGGTGGATGTCAGATAAGGAGGGGCTCTTCCATGCACCCCTCGCCTGGATGATCCAACAGTTATCCACACACGTACACATCCGCTTTGACGAGGACAAACTCGCCTGTCGATTCCCAAGCTATTATGCTGAAGGCGAACCAGCTACGGGTCCAGAATGGTTTAATGGAGACATCAAGAAGACCAACTCTGTTGTCTTGGCGGTTATTGGCAGAAAAGTCCGTCAGCCAGGCCGGACTAACAGCGCCAATGGCTCAACCGACCTGAAGGTGCACATTGGGGCTCGTCTTCGCAACGATATCGATAACAACAATGCTGTTCCCGGCTATATTCTCATGGCGCCAACAGTAGGCCCACCTTACTGGGCTCGACGTCTGCAAAGATCCCGCTGGACCTGGCGTACGAACTCCAAGGACTCCAATGCCTCAAGCTCTACAGGCTCCTCCGCATCACGCCGTGCTGCTCGCTCTGGAAGCCCCGGCGTACTCCTCCACGCCGCCGACCGTATCGAAGAGGCTCCAATTGGACTTCTCGAAGCTCGGCTTCTCGGTCTACCCCAATCGATCGCGACAATTGTATAACTTGGCTTGGCTTTCCCTTGTAAGCCCAAAGCTTTGCCATTTATATTTTTTCCTATTTATTTTCTCTCTCTGCCTTTCTTTTAAAAGATGGTTCGTAATGGCTGGATCCAAATAATGTGTAATGAAACATGGAACGATGATGACAGCGAAAATTCTTGGATAGCCAGCACCCATAGTATTTAGTTTACTCAGTATAAAAGGAGTTCTGTTTTGGATATCTACTACCTTCAGCATGCTTGATACTCTTCATCGTGATGACTACTCAATTTCCGGGGTTTCAATGAGCCAGCTACTACGACTTCCTGCGCGGTATTGCATCCTATGGCCCCCCAACTGCGCCCGCATTCTCGACCGCATCTTTTGATTCCGAACCTGCAATCTTAACAACACGGTTCTACAAAACATAGTCACAATAGCTTTTCAGGAAAGTGATAGAACAATTCACGATAATCTAATATAATACAACTGAAAATAACTGGTAGTTGAAGCCATAGTCCTACTAACTTCTTTTGTGCTCTGAATCTCAGTGCTTATGCGATTCACTAGATTTTGCCCTAGATTATATAATCGTGTCTTAACAGCATCCCTTTTCCAGAATGCGTTATGGTTGTAAAAGAATACCCGAATATCTTCACGATATTTTGCGGGAATATCTTGCGGAAGGAAGTCGGTCACCCAGCCCGGATGTTCTTCGTTTTCGGTCGTTTCGGCCGTTTCGGTCCTCGCTGTGGGTTTCCTTGCTCTCCATGTGGTGTCGGAATTTGATCCAAGACCATGGACGAAGATGATACTATAGCGAAATTCGTTTTAGTACATAACGTCTCCACGTAGAGTACAGGTTGTCATCTTACTCTACACCATCGGCGCGCAATCGCGAGCCAAAGTCGTTGACAGGGACGATAACAAAATTTGATTTGGGCGCTTCATCGACCCGCAGGCGTGTTGGTATCCCCGTCGTGACTTGATCATAAAGAAGTGCCCTAGATGTCACTATTGAGATGACGCACACAAGGCACAAGCGTGAGGATAACCTCTTAACCAGGTCTAGAAATATCGCGGATGTTAATAAGATATACGCAGCCGTCTCCATCAAATCCGTGCCGTGGATTTTAGTGTGTAAGCTTGTGATGTGGGGGCGCAGTGAGTAAGCGATTGATGCTTTCGTCTTTTTGGTCGTGGAAATGGTCTTCCCAAGCACTGCTGAATGCATCAACAATGCGCATTACAAGAGCAAAGATGGACAAAGCCCAAGATCGCCGTGGACAGGCTCCAAGGCTGCTTCAAAACTGACGCGGCTGCCGCTAGCTGGGAGTGCGGTTGAGCGTAAGTAGGAAGACCCTATTTAGGCTGAATTGAGCCTCGTCTTGCCCTGCTCTAAAAGCCAAAGAATCAAAAGTTAGGTGTGTACTCTATTGTTGCATGGATTCCACTTCTGCTCAGTCATTTCACTCTTTTGATCATTGCTGATAATCAGGACTAAATAACTCTACCCGCGACTAGACATCCACCATGGCAACGAACGATTCATTGGAGGCGCCTTTCCTGCCGCCACAGCTCTGAACAGAGAGTGTTTCCGACCTGCTCAGTGTCCTGGCCTAATGGCTTATTTAGGTGACCAGGCTCTCCAGCAAAACACTCCATTCTTCAGGTCGTTGCTTTCTTCGCCGCTTCAACGCCCTTCTGAAGTAGTAACTGAGCAACGGCCCCGTGTTTCTTCTCGGTAGCCAACGATAACGGTGTCTGTCCATACTGATCTTTCGTATCAGGATCAGCGCCCTTCTCAAGCAGGAGCTGCACAATAGCCTCATGTCCTTCCTCTGCAGCCAACGATAACGGTGTCCGTCCATCGTGATCTTTCGTATCAGGATCAGCGCCCTTCTCAAGCAGGAGCTGCACAATAGCTTCATGTCTATGCGCTGTCGCAAACGATAACGGTGTCCGTCCATGCTGATTTTTCGTATCAAGATCAGCGCCCTTCTCAAGCAGGAGCTGCACAATAGCCTCATGTCCTTCCTCTGCAGCCAACGATAACGGTGTCCGTCCATGCTGATTTTTCGTATCAAGATCAGCGCCCTTCTCAAGCAGGAGCTGCACAATAGCTTCATGTCCATTCGCTGCAGCCAACGATAACGGTGTCCATCCATCGTGATCTTTCGTATCAGGATCAGCGCCCTTCTCAAGCAGGAGCTGTACAATATCCTCATGTCCTTCCTCTACAGCCAACGATAACGGTGTCCGTCCATACTGATTTTTCGTCTCAAGATCAGCGCCCTTCTCAAGTAGGAGCTGTATCATAGCTTCATGTCCATTCTCTGTAGCCAACGATAACGGTGTCCGTCCATCGTGATCTTTCGTATCAAGATCAGCGCCCTTCTCAAGTAGGAGCTGTACAATAGCTTCATATCCATTCGCTGCAGCCCACGATAACGGTGTCCGTCCATACTGATCTTTCGTCTCAAGATCAGCACCCTTCTCAAGCAGGAGCTTCACAACAGCTTTGTGTCCTTTTTCAACAGCCCAAAACAGTGCCGTCCATCCTCTGTTGTCCGCTAGGTCAGTCTTGATCCCGCTTCTAGCTAGCAGCTGCCTGGTAAGGATCTCGTTACCCTCTTGTGCAGCATACGATAATACCGCCCGGTTATCTTTATCTTTCCGATTGACCTCGAAGTCGCTCCGTGTTAGCAGCAGCCAAACAACACTCTCGTCTCCACTTTGGATTGCTTGGTGTAAAGCTTCCGGGTTCCCAAAACTCATCAATTGTATAAGAGTGGCAGCAGGGTATGGCTCTGGGGCAGGATTGTCGCATTGCCCGTTGGGTTTTGGCCTCCGTATGTTCGTGTTATGCCCTTTTCGGATACGTATTCTCCTTATAGGATACTGTGACTGCCTAAACTTACTCAGATCAAGCCGTTTGAATTCGCCACTGCGAACTCTTCCAAACTGACCCATTGTCAAGTGTAAGTCTTTCACGTAGATGGCGATCGGCTCGCCTTTCCCATCTCTTTCTTTACAAGGGAGGATTGCGAAACCTAATCCCTGAGGTCCTATACCCATGAAACGGAGTTCCAGTTGAACTCCATGACTAGAGATAACAAGGGGGCTGTTATGGGTACTGAAAGGATCGGACTGAATAATGTTGTTGGAATTGATGAATGCAGCTGGGGACATGGCGAGAAGCCCGCCGCGATTGTCTTCAGATTTCCATGCAAAGAGACTATAGTCATCAGAAATTCTCATGATTTCTTCCTGGAGTCTGAGGAAAGCCCTGTCTCCTTCTCCGTAGATTAGTGGCATGTTCACGCCGAATAGCCCCATCAAGCAATACGCCTTGTCTTCAACCCTACTCGTCTTTCTTCTTGCTGCCCAAGACATCCTTTGGGCGATGCTGAAATTTTCAAGGTCGCTACTTTTTGAAAGGATATCGGGAGGTATGTTGGTCAAGCCGGATATCTCTTGTTGTAGGGTCGTTCTCGTTCCCCTCTCGTTCCATTCCGCATCCAGAAATATCACAGCCGGCGGAGCGATTAGCTCTTGAAGAGTCCATCCTCTATTGAACCACTTGCTTCCTGAGATGTCGGCCTTCGACAATGGCACATCGGCAAGGTAAGCGTAGCATAGCTTGGCATCTCGGTACCATCGATACATGGAGTTTATGGCCTCAGACAGCTCTGCACTGCTCGTCTTGTCGATGCAGCACGTGTCTATCCAGACATAAGCGTATCCATTGTCCTTGGCTTTAGCGCAGCACTTGGCCACTTTCTCGTATCCCTTCCTATCTGTTCCGCAGCCTCTTTCAATGTCTTGAAGGGTTACTTCGTCACTCCCCCACCTATGTGACAGGATAGCGTAGTGTGGGATTTTGTCCAGGAACTCCTTTATTTCGAATATTCCTGCATCGGACTTTTGGGTATGAAGCAGGCGCATGACTCCGGGTTTTGTAGTAGCCTTCTGGGCTTGATTGCTTATATTAAGGCTGCAGCCGAAAGAAGCAAACCTGCACGTCTTGGTACTAAGGTCTGCGGGAAGCAAATGCGACTTGCGCGATCGGAATAGGTCGGATTTTCACGAGCACAGGGAAGAGTATTAAAGTGTAAGCTTTGGCTAAAGAGATATCTAGGAGCGGAGTGGGGTAGAAATGAACACGCGGTTCAGCCGCACTTCCATCCCATCGTGCCTTGGAGTGGCGGTGCTGCATATTAGGCAGCATCGCGGGAGTTGCCATTCACACGGGGTTCCTAGTGGAATTTTCCCAAGTTTAGATACAAACCACCAGCCAAACAAGTCTAAATCGGTCCCACACTGCTTGTTGACCAAAAATGCGAAAACAAAATCGAGGTTGAGCGCTGGTCACAGCCAGCGAAGCGGTCCACTGGCCCGTGCCGACCGGCTCACGGCTCCAGAGATGTCCGATGATCGGCCCGGAGTTGTATAATCACGTGAGATAGCTGCAATCACGTTCACGTTCTGGTTAGGCGAGTTAGGGATGGAATTACTATATCCCGGTGATGACTTGGTAGATTCTTGAACTATCGTAAAAGGAAGGCAAAGAGCGACAACCTGAATCTGTTAGAGGGGTCGAGAAAGCTATGGAGCGCTTGACGGTCATACCATCTGCCACAAAATACAATATTGTAAAGCACTGCTATCTTTTCAAATCGTGATTACTAATCCGTCCACCCTCTTTCTACAATAATAGTCTTAGGATAAACAAACCCATGCCCTGTAGTCTCGCCTAAGACGATTTTCATCAAACTTATTGGCCAAATTCCCTGGAGACGAAAGCCCGGGCGGGGGGTTGTTTATCCTGAGATAACTCAATCCTAGCAAACAAATTCTCCGTGAACCCATATCAACCCCCCTGTAATCATCTATCAACTGCTTACAATCTGCAACCCTTGCCTTGATAACAAAGAATACTGGGATCATGCATGAGATGTGATAGGAAAACCCGGCATCATTTCACCGGAGTCGAGAAGTGGCAAACCATACATTATGTATACTTTTGATCATGTCTCTTGCTTTTAATTCGTGACCTAGGACAGTGAAATAGTGGCATCGCTTATCTTAGATAAGCTTCTTCTAATTTCTACTTGCCTCTGGGATTGCAACACCCTGGCTGTGAATGTGGAGCTAGATGGTGGAATGAGCCGGGGCGGAAAAGCTACGGCTTAATACAGGCAAGTAAGTAGGAAGGCTTCATATTGTTGAGAATACGATTAGTAACACCTCTCACTCAAGAAGAACTTCAAGATAAAGTGTGTCTGTATATATCTTTCCTTACCTAGTAAAATATCGGCGAGTCTATTTCAGGTGCAGAATTGTACAACAGCGCTGCGATGGCAGGGTGTTTTTGGATATTGGGAGTAGAATATCAGGCGACTTCCAAGAAGTCGCATGTATTAGCTATTATAAGAAGTCTTAAGCGGCCGAAAGACTGCTATGAGAGTCAATAGTATAGCAATCTATACTTTATAGATTGACAATACTATATCAGAAGATGCCGAGATGATAAACATACAATAATTGCCCTAGGATGTCTTAATGTCCTCTCCAGACTCACCTTTCTCAATCACGACAGCAGGACTAACCGGATCCTTCTCCAGATGCCGTGAAGTATGTTCCAAGAGCTCTTCCTGTATGCTTCCGCCGTCGATAATGAACGAAACCTCTTCCAAAGATGCACCTCTGGTCTCTACAAAGAGGAAATAGACGACCAAGCATTCGACAAAAAGCCAGACATCGTACACAATATAGTCTAGACATTGTGAGTATGCGCACAAAGAATAAGACTCTATTTCAAGACTTACACTTCCACTTGATATTGGTGAGAGCAACTGGATTGGCATATTGATTGAAAATAAGAGCCAAGTCCACAAAGAAGTTGTAGAGAACCAGTCCCTGTTTATATTAGTAACTTTACTGCTAGGGTCAGAGAAACTTTCACATACGCGAGCACGGAGATGGAATGGGAGGATTTCCACAACGTAAGTAACTTGCAATGGGCCCCAGCCAACGGCCATGAAAAAGTTGTAGATGAAAATGATAGCCAGAACACCCTTAGCGATACCGGCATTTCCAACTCCATCCAGGCCAGTCTGCTTTTCGTAAGTAGCCTCAAGGCCGGTCCAGACTGGTAACATCAGCAGTGAAAAGAGGACGTAGAGGAGTAAGCTACATACCAATATAGGAAGCAAGAGCACCAGCCGTCGAAAACAAGAAGAGAGTCCTACGAGGCCAAAAATCGCATAGGAAGGCAAAGATAATGCCTATGACGAGGCCGTAGATTGTCAAGATAGCATTTATCAAGGTTTGAGTGTCTTGGGAAGTATATCCAATTGAATCAAGTACCAGACTCAGGTAATATGAAATGATCCCGTTTCCACTCCATTGGGAGAAGAATCCGACGGCCAAGATGATGAAAAAACGGCGGCGATTACCTGTAGTATGAAAGAACGCTAGGTACGAGTTGTTCTGCTGTTGCTCGAGATCTATCTGGATTGCCGCTCGGATCTCTTGCATTTCGTAGTCCACGATGGGGTCATCTGGGTTTCCATTGGCGTGATACTTGATGATAATATCCCGGGCTTCGTCGTACCGCTCCTTGGAAATAAGCCACCTGGGCGACTCGATAACAAACCAGAAAAGACATATCTGAATGATGCTGGATAAGGCCTGAAGAATCGATGGGAGGCGCCATGCCCATGTATTCAAAATTCGGAAACTACCATAGGTAGTCCAGGCAGCGACGAGCGCCCCAGATCCCCATAGGGAGTTGTAAAGCGACACCATTTGACTCTATATATATAGGTTAGGGCGTGACTCCATTGGTTTTGTACAAGGACAGACCTTGTGCGTGGGAAAAGCAAGCTCTATTATCAACAATGGCGCGGCAGTGATGTTGAATCCTAAACCAACACCAAGGATACAACGAGCACCAATGAACATTCCAACTGGACTTGACGTTAGCCGAGGGACTTAAATGACAAGTATTATATGCTGACCATTCTGGGCCGCGGCCTGAAGGATGACCCCGATCAGGAGAATAAAAGCAGAGCCGATGAGCACGGGCTTGCGGCCAAACTGGTCGCAGGAGTACGCCGCAAATGGAATGGTAATCAATTGTCCCACATTCTGGATCGCATTCAACCTGCACAAGACGGTTATTATTTCCAAGTCGAAAGAGATGGCTTCATTGTCACGTACAACGCGAGAGTATGTGCACCCGGCTGGTTGAAGTATCCTTTCCATTCATCAAGCGACTGGAGGCCGTCTAAAAGATCATTAGGACTGATGTCAAGCTCATGCGGGAGACGGAGAAACTCACTCATCATCGATCCATCATATCCCGTGGCATAGGAAGACAACAGCGACAGAATCAGAATAAAGTTAAGCTTGGTGAGACCTTTGTCTGCGAAGTAGCCGACCTTGCGATCAGCTAAGACCGCTTTGAGAGTTGGAGAAATCTCATGCACCATTTTGATGAGGGGTTAAGTTGTGCAGAGGTCAAAGTCGAAGGAAGGGCGGTAGTGATGGTTCTTATTTGTGGGGGAGAGCAGAGAATGAACAGGCAGGTCGCGTGGTGGTATATACACCAGGGATTTCATTGGTTACCTCTCCTGCCTCGGCCTGGTCATCCGATGCATGAATCCCAGCTCTGTCCTATGCCTCGAGTGGAGACTGCAATCTACCTCATGGTGCCTTTCGCGATAAGCTACTATCCTTATCGGCTAAGGTCCGGGTCCGGTGAACTTGTGTTTTTGTGCCGGATGTACCACCGAATCTGACTCTTGGCTACCACGATGATTGGAGGATTGCTACACAGCAGACTGGACAGAAATGGTAGGTAATAGCGTCAAGTTTACAAGGAAGAACAGCCTCGCAAGATCTCGCAACAGAGGTTTGTTGACGATTTACTTTATCTCGCTAAGCTCTACGACTAGGAAAGGTTTAGAAATCCTCATAGTCGTATATCTTGTCGCGAGGATCCAATTACAAGATATAGAGCTTGGGTAGATACGACTTCTACGGATACGGAAGGTGACCTATAAAGAACTTGAGCTGAAGCGCTTTGCGTGCAACGCAAACCTCTTATAAGAGATAGTAGCAAGCAGTACCCAGGACTGCTTATGTAACGTATAAAGCCTCGTGAAATGTACGATGTTGAGAATGCGCCGATCCCTTCTCTCCACCGCCGTGGTGGTATAACGGGGCGCAGGTCATCGGACTGGATAATCGGACTCCACAGGCGGCAAGTATCCACTAACAGTGGAGTCGCTGCTTGGCCATGCCGGAAAATAGCCGCTAAACAGTACGCTTAGGAGAACTCGACTCTTTTGTCTTGAGATATAAATCGGGTCGAGCTGTCGTCAGATTATATGTCAGACAGAACCTCTCCATTAAAAGTATTGCTAGATTCCAGTACCTCATTTGGACGTTGATGTCCGCCGAGGATGCTTTCTGTTATCCTTTGCATCTAACGGCCGTCTCAAATGGACAGCACAGCCAGTCCAGGAAGCCGAGATATTTGGTGCTCAGAGTTGGAGGCTGTTGTCGCCATCTCCACAAATTTCTTTTGAGAATTCCTTTATCTTACGCGGGTCGACATCTTCGAGGTAGTCGATATTCTCAAGATGGTTGATTTTCGAGTACTTGATCATCTTGTCAGCTGTGAAGAGGTTCAACGCAATAACGAAAAGGCTAACTGAAGAAAGAGGGATGGTCGAGAGAAGTAGTTGATTATACTGTGGCGGATTGTATACTGATTACTCATTAATGAATAATGTGGAGAAGAAGAATGCAATACGGGTGAGGTGACGGAGATGATCCCAAGGCATGGTTTAAGAAAATAGGAACGGTACTCATTGCGATTATCACAGCGTATGTTTCTTTGTTCAAAGGAGGATAATAAAATGATGATTGTGCGACAGGTGGAGGTAGGATCTAGATATAATACACCATACCATTTGAGCATATCATTATCGACTCCTGTGCGCAAGGCCAAGGGTAGGCTTCATGCCTTGGAAAATTGATAGCTCTCAACCTTCTCCCAACTCCTCGGAAGCCAGCTAAGTGTCTTCAATTCTTCTCTACCACCACCCTGAAAACCACGCTTGACTAACAAACTGAATTTGTTCCCCCACCTCTCCGCTACGACAAAGAAGCTATGCTGACGGGTGATGCGATCTCCTTCCTGAAGCCCTGCCGCAGCAGCTCTTGAAGTGGGATCCAGTTCCTTGATCACGGGAGATCCTGTATAGAGAGTATCCTCTGGAAAGCCAAGGTAAAACTCCTCCTGGTCCTGGCGTTGGAGCGTCCAGTCCAGCTTCTCTACGACGCGGAGACAATCAGGTGGGAGAATAATTGGTACTGCATCAGACATGGAATGATATTCTGTTAATACGCCAGGTCCCAGCTCCCTCTCCAGCAAAGATAACCAAACTGCGATCCCGTGTGGCTTTTCCTGGTTCCGCAAACCCACCATCTGTAGAATAAGTTCGTCAAGAGATCGTGCATTTGCCTTTTTTAGTTGATATGCCAAATTCATGAAATACATGAAACCTCGCTGGTATGGAATCCGGTTGACGTGTCCTCCCTTCCAGAAAAGGTCTTGCACGTCCTTGTTTTTCACTCCCCGATCGGGATTGGTATAGTAGCCCGATATGCGTATGTTGAGTCTGCGAATGAGTTCTTGCTCGGAAAATATACCAAATCGGTAGGGGAGAAAGAGAGAGTAGTATTTGGCGATACCTTCGTTGAACCAGCCATCGGCAAGCTCTTCTGATGTCGGCTCACCCGCAGAGAAACCGAGTCGTGGCCAATATTGTGTACTGTCTCATGCATTAAGAATTCCTCGGTTTCGTCCTCGTCGCGGGGGACAATGCTTGTCCAAGCAAAGACGAAGCCGCGATGTAACCCACGTCCGGAAACACATTTCTGAACGTTACGCCGAATGAATATCCGATATAGCGTATTCTCGTCTTCAAAAAACGTAGTCATCTTGGGCAATAGCATTTCCATCCGTCGGCCAGGGATACAGCATCAAATGGCGGATTCTTTAACCAATATATGCCAAAATCGCCACCAGTCTCCCCTTGAGGATAGCTGTGCAAGGGACCAACGGCAAAAAAGCACTCGTCAAGAGTTGCTGGCTTTATATTTGCAAAGACTGAGAGTCCTTCTCCAAGCGTACAGACTGCTCTCGTGCCCGGCGGTGTGGAGGTCACGTCCCACTCAATAGATACATCCATGGGCATATCAACGGCGGGTTGAAGGATGAACGCCATACCCGCGGCAGTCAGGCCGCCGCCATCTCTTTCCAAAGCAATTTGAGGGCCACATGGACTGGCTTCCGTTGGGTTCCAGGGTACGGCTTTATACTCGATCGTGAGCTGCCCAGGCACTAGATCTCGTTCTACGAAGAATTTGCGTTGGCTTCGGTTGGGATCGCGCGAATATACTGGAACGGTACCAAGAAGGTCTTTGATTTGAATGTCATCTGAGGTGTATTGCATGGTCTTCACGGGTCCTCGGGACAAGATGTGGTGCAGTACGATCTCGTCTTTCTTGATTATTGGATTCTCCAAAGTCATCCTTACATGAATAGCATAGCTTGTCGTTTGGTCCGTTAAGGACGATTTGAGAAGTAGCTTTAGAGATGGCATGATGGCTTGAAGCCAAATTTGATAGAAGAAGGGTATTTTATTTCTGAGTCTGCCTCCGGGTTTAACACGGGGGATTGAGAGCTAGAATATTATGCTTTGCGACCGAGCAGTAGATGATTAATTCAAGTCAACCAAATTGGTCAGATTTTGCGATGACCGGGGTGATCCCGATGAAGAGTCCTAGAGTCCTAGACGCAGGGCAATTGGCAGTACGACAAGGCGGTTCAACTGCCACTTTGCGCCGTTGACTGTCAGCCCCCCTTTACGCCACGCCAATGGCTGAACGAGATTCCTGAGCTGGGCGTCCACAAGAATCATCTGTGTCAGCGATAAGGCTCACGAGTGAGACCGTATCGCGCGCCCCTGTCCTCCGAATCACCGATCCGTGCAGGATTGAATGTGTAAGGGACCTCTCAGGGGGAGAAATAAATGGCCGAAATTGGCACGTGAGTCAGAAAGACTAGTTCAGCTAGGTTCTTCCAGATATTTGACGAAATGGATCAGAAAGGAGTTCAGAAGATGTATGATATCTATACGAAAATATTACATGACTGCAGAAGGGCGAAGGGGCAGATGACCACATATTGAATACAAATTGGGTGGTGTGGCCTGTGCTAATATCAGCCACTTATTTCTCCCCCTGAGAGGGGGACTAAGCGGACAGGCTTGCTAGCCCACCGCCATTGTCGCGCAGCTGGAGCAAATCTCAATATCTCTGTGAATCGACTTCCTGTGAAGCCTATTTGTCAACCTGCCTGAACGATTTGTGTATACGCTGTCACCATCTTGTGACGGCCTCGACTCTTGTCCAAAGTCGACGGGATGTTTTCAACGCTTGAACATCATGCCACTCAAATACAATATGTGCGCAAGTATCACGCGCGTCTGGCCCAGCCCATCCATCCAGCTCGCTCTCCGTTACTACTTGCACGTGCTACTAGAGCAAACCTTGTTCGAAGTACAGCCCCCACATTTATCGAGAGAGCCATCCGGCAAAAGAGGACAAAAAGAAAGAGGTCGTGGAAACTGTATGTATAAAAGTATAGTCAAATATTGATGAATTCGTCAAATTTATAATGATCTATCTAGTACTTATCCATGCTTGCAAGGTGAGACACAATGAGTGTAAGATAAAACAACCCCAATTCTTTGATTTTCAAAGCCTAACAGCATAAACTTCCACGATCTGTTATCTTACTACAACTTGCCCCAGGTCATACCCAATCTTTGCCAGAATGAAAACCAGCTCCCTGCCTCGACATCGCCAAGCACAGACTGCCACGCAGCAGCAAAAGACCCTACCATGAGGACAATTTAGCATATATATATACAATAACGCGGTCAAAGAATACACACCTTCGAGAGGTCCTTCTAGACTAAACCCAAGTGCCTCAACCGCCCAAGGCGCAGCATACATAAGCAGAGCAAGCACAAGGAGCGTCACAGCTACAGCTGTAAGAACCGGATGGTCACGAACAAACTCCTGTACAATGTCCTTTGCATTGTCGAAGGCCTCCTTGGCAGCTCCTGTTAATCCTGATTCTTGGCCATCTTCTATCAAAACCTTGAGCCGCTCGAGCAGGATCTTGGCAAGGCCTTCGTACCAGAGACCGTTGCTATGTACCAAACCGCTCTCCCGGACGATGTTCTGAAGTCGAGCGTCGAGATCGTTGCCCAGTTTTTCGGCAGCAAGTATCGCTGAAAGGACGGTTTCGGCTGTTTGTACTTCTGTTGCCGGGGTAGAGACTAGAAGCCTTTTATTGTCTGATTTGGTGCAAGAAGTAACATCTTCATTGGAAATGGCCGAAAAGACGAGGCATTCCTCGATTGCCTTTAACATATCCATTATGGTATCCAGTTTCTCTTGAAGTCAGAAATCAGAAATCAGGGTGGGGACGAGGCGGATAATAAAGAAGGCGAAGAGAAGGAAAGGCCAAGCAAGGAGGAATAAGGTAACTCAAATATCAAATACGTACAAATCCATGGGGCTCTCAATAGCTTAGCGACTGAGCGGGGTAACGTATCATAAGGATCCATTGGAGCTACTTTGCCAACCTGCGATTACGCCTCTATCAACCGCTGGACTAGTCACTTGACCAAAATGTGACGAAAGGTTATAAATTGCGGCCCACGACTGCTGCGACATCCTGAGGATACTTTGACACAAACCTTAGCCTCAATAAAAACCTATCGTTCGACCAAGAGTCATTTTCTACCCCCTTAACTGTATTAACGTATGATTTCTAGTATTTCTACCTTTTAAACGAAAATCCGTGGCTCTCCAGGTAGTCAGTCATTGGTTGTGGCGTTCACAGCTTAAAGGGTAGCGATCAACCTGCGCTGTATTATACAAAGAATGCCGGACAGATACGGGTGGTATGATGGCCCAACACTGTTCGTGGACTCAGCCAAGTCCTTTGGGAGTTTTGTTCAGGGGCTTGACCATCAGAACAATAATAAGACCTTTCTACCCGAGTTATTGCGCTAGACTTCGACCTAGAAGGCTACAAACTTTGCCGAAACGGCATTGTGTCCCTTTTGGCAATCTTTGTTCACCAGCCCCCTTCTGGTATTGAAACGCGCAAGAATGTAGAAGGCGGGCCGACATATCAGCTAGTGCAAGGGTTAGGATTTAGTATCAAAGCAGATATCAGATTTTCAATAATTGGAGGGGAAGTAGCTTGCGTTTATAAACATTCGAAAGAAAGCCGATATGTACATGCGTTACACCGTATAAGCGCCCTATTTGGATCGAATATCTGATCTGATCGACTAATAACCCACTGCACAAACTCTGACCCGTTCATTAATTTGCTCCTACTTACCACCTTGACTTCTGGAGCTAGCTCTTTATAATCACACCTTGAAACCAACTCTCTTGCTCGCTGGATCAACGAGTTCGTAGTGTTTGAATCCGCTTCTTTCACAAATATCAATTCTTGCATATTTCGGAAGTTCTTTATTAAAGTGGGAGCGTGATAGATTGCGCCCATGGAACATAAGGCCACTCGGTGGATACCGTCCCACATCGCGAATTGTAATGGATTTTCTTGGTTCGGTTGGTCGTTGTCGCCGCCACGAAGGCTGTTGAGGCCAAGGATACCATAGTCAAGTACATCGTGGTCGAGGTATATCGTGTCGACAAATGGGTTCATGTACATCGCACGGCGGCTGTAGTTGGAGCTGGGGAACGACACTTGGATATAAATAGCTAGCGCAAGCTCTCTGGATTCTTTGCATGCCCATAAGAGGGCAGGTGCGTCACTGGCGGCAAAGTGAAGCTCATTGTTCCTTCTTGTGGTTTCAATTATGACATGAACCTCGATGAAGTGTGGAGACTGCAGAGCGTGGTGCCAGATTCTGGAACGAAGCTCGATAGGAAGGTCTAGGAAGACTGAGAACGTAGCAGGCATATCTAGGAATAAATATACTGATGCGGCTTGTATCAGATGACGAGACTAGCTGGTTTGTCATTTCTAACAGATCTAGTCAGTATTAAGTATGAGATCTCGATACTAAAGGGAAATGAGGGTCTCTCGTGCATATAGCAACATCTGAATAGTTTGAAACCTACCGTTAAAGTGATGCTGAGGAAGACGCTGTGGCTAATACTGTTGCATATTTTACAACTGTCTCGTTGTGGGCACTGTCGTCAATGAAGCCTGTCATATTTGAACCCTCGTTTAATTTACCAATCAGGACCAAACATAATCATTTGCAAAGCTAATAGGGCATTGCGAAACGTACAAAGGAAAGAAATCGTTGTCGCCAAGACAAGTAGAGCATTAATGAACTCTGACTCTATACCGTGCGACCGCTCGCTGAGCTAGAGCACCTCCTCTATTTAACCCAAACATCCACAAAATTAGGCCCTTGTTATATCAAAATAGCCTCACGTGCTGAGGTGTTATATCAGGGAACTTTAGATTTAGAAACTCGAGCCTGATAAGTTATCTATTAAGAAGTACTAAAACGTGTGAATACCAATATATCATCCAGCATAAGGACGTTTGTAAGGATTAGTCTTGAGATGTAGTCATCAGGATCAGCCATTCCATCTTCTACGACTCGACCAACTCACTGTGGAAACAGAGGCAGAAAGTTTCGCCGATGAATAGTCTCGACTGTACTGAATGCGAGGAGGCTAACTCGAAGTTCGGCATGTACCATCTGGATTAGATCGGAACTTCTACATCAAAACAAAGTTACAAAGAAATAGGAACACTCGACAGAATGTATAACAGAATAAATATGTATTTCGGTTTAGCTTCTTTGCTATCACAAAATATATACAAAAAGGATTTCCTCTATAGAACAACGAGAGCAATTAAAGCAGCTACTATCATCATCCCATTCCACTTGACAGCTACAATTTCTCCAGCATTGGTAGTAGATTTCAAAGGCCTAGAGCTTGGCGTTGCACTTGTAGTCAGGTTGTTAACCGAAGTTTGTACAAGCGTTGAGGCAGCAGATGGCTGCGCACTTGACCAAGTCACGAACCCCGTAGTAGAATTTTGTGCAGGTGCTGAACTTGCTGGGGCACTAGCTGTGGCAATGATCGCAATTACACCCCCGGAGGCGGCACCAGTGTCTTGTGTGGCTACATTCGAAGAGACCACACTTTCAGGGTAGACAGTTGTGTATAAGCTTGAAATTTCCGTGGTGACTTTGCCAACTGGACAGTTGGTGACTGTAGCGGCACAACTTGTGATGGTGTAGATCTTCGTGGCATACACGGTGCTCATTGCGTATCCAGCTGGAACCGACGTCACTTCTGGGACCGTGTACATCGTAATGGAGGTGTTTAGACCTCCGGACGAGCCACCGGTTTGTTTTGCGGGTGGATTTGAAGGTGATCCACTTTCAGGACAGATAGTCGTGTATAAACTAGTAGTTTCGGTGGTGACTTTGCCAACTGGACAATTGGTGACTGTAGCGGCACAGCTTGTAATAGTATAGATCTTTGTGGCATACACGGTGCTCATTGTGTACCCAGCCGGAACGGACGTTGCTTCTGGGACCGCAGATGTCTCGGCTTCGGCAACTGGACAAATTGTGGTATAGACTGCAATCGTTTCAGTTATAACTGAGTTGAGTGGGCAGTTTGTGATTGATGCTGCACAGCTAGTGATAGTATATGTTGATGTTGCATATACTGTGGAGGTGGTAAAGCTAGGAGAAACCATTGCTGCTGAAGTGCTTATGCTAGTTTGAGAAAGAGAGCTGGAAACCGAAGCTGTGGGTGAGGCACTGCTGGTCTTAGAGCAAGAGCTTGATTTATGAGGCCTGGAAATATAGTTGCTTCCGTACGGTTGCGAAATACTGGTGGCATGGGAGCTATATCCAATTGTTGAATTTTGATAATAGATGCTGGTTCTAGAAAATGGTTTCGTTGTTGTGCTATTAGAACCAATCGTAGTTGGCAACGCCGTGGGATTAATGGTACTTGGGTACGTGGTTTGTGTTGTTGAGTTTGGGAAAGCTGTGCTAGTTTGGGAGTAAAACGTTGCGCTGTTTACAGTCGTGCTGATGTTTAACGTTGTGGAAACGACTGAAGGCGTGGGAACAACAGAGCTAGTCTGTACAGTTGAAGATGTTGGGGAAGCTGTTGTAGCAGTTGATGGGTCTGTGCAGACAAAACAAGAAACATCATATCCCGCATATACACTGGTCGGATCTGTTACGAATTCCGTTTGCACTTCAGTGCCACTGTGTAGCTCGCAGAAGTTTCCTGGGTCAACATAGAAAGACAAGCACCCTGACATCTGAAAACATGCTTCTGCGCAGCCTTCAGGTGTCGTACTAAAAGCATCAAAAAGGTCCTCCTGAAAGAGGTCGAAAACATTAATGTCGCCAATAACACCACAAAAGGCGCCTGAAGGAGGAGAAGGATTGGCGGAACAGATTAAGTCGGCAGAAACAGTCTTCAACCCAAGAAAGAGGAGAAGACCCGCAGTTCGCAACAAAAGAGCCATGATGCTGAAGAATATATTAATGAGTGTGAGGATCGATCAGAAAGACCGAGCTTGAGATAGGCTTATAAAGCTGAGGCAAAAGGGAGACGCAGTTTACATCTTAAAGGCATTCCATTGTGTTTGTATCCTGACATGATAGACAAGTGCTACTTTTTAGCGAATCGTCTAATGCGGACTGGCTAGACGAGCAGCCCGGAGCTATGGTACGGCGCGGAAATTGGATCACACTAGATTTCGGCCTCACCCTACCTCATTAAGCTACCCCACAACTCAGCTGGCCAATATTTCGCTATTCTATGTTAGCCACAATCATTTGGCCGATTCTAGAACGTTGAAATGAAGACGTATTTTTCCCGTGCACAAAAGTCTTTTATATCTCTGTCTTTTTGATTGTCGAAAATAGTAGGTCAGTATTGTATCTACTAACCAAGCTGAGTTCTGATCCCATTAAATACATATGGTAGGTACTGTATTGAACATAGAATTTACACAAAATCCACAATATGCTTAATATTGCTTGCCAGAAACACCTTCTCCCTGCGGTGAAATTTAGTAACCAGAGCCGCAAAGAGGTCCGGCCTGGTTTTCATTGATGACATTTAAGAATTTTTTAAGCACACACTGAAAAGAAGGTTCTTACTCAGTGTACTTAGATTAGCCTTCAGACTTCGTATTTGGAGTCCTCGATACGAAATTGCTGTCGGTAGTGGGCTCTCGCTCTCCACTGTGGCTGGCAAACAATGGCTGACGGGTTTTTTTCGGCTCCTCGACCTCAATAACCCACTCTATACGCTAACTTAGGTACCTGAAAACTACACTTTTTAGGCCAGCAAGCGACCTAAAAAGTGGAGTTTTTATTAAATCGTATCATGTCGCCTTATTGGGGATGACGAGGTTAAACGCCACATCCTCTTTCGGCGAGAGCTGTGCCCTATTGCTCCATTATAGCTTTGGTACGGGATGTGTTAACGTCTCTTATAACAAGTAAAAAAAGATTATCTGCCATGAATGGTTTTATTTAGATCCATCGAGGACTTCATTTTCATTCGTTGCGGTTTTTTGCCTTTCATTTCTGCTTAAGCTCGTAATCAAAGATGAAGCTCTTTTATCCTATTTTCCTGGCCAGTATTGTAGTTGCAACTTCTGCCAACGAGTGTGGTAGGTCATTCTTTCCTTTGTCCTATACCATAATCCAGCATTAACTTCTTACAGCACAACTCATCGATGCAACTACCAAGGGCATTATATTTTACAGCAGAGCCAGAGCGGATTGTAGCACTTTTTTGGCATTATATCCGTCGACTTCTACGGTGATAGTAACACCTTTGGCATCGTATGAATCCCCTCCAGAAAGGAGTGACTACAGAATTAACAACTACATAGCACGACTACAACTGTAATCCAAGTTCAAGCGACTACAAGTTCCACAGTGACTAAGATAATCACTAAGAGCACCACTGGAACTGTGTTCTCAACGTCCACTGCAACTGTTGATGGAATTTTTATAGTATCATCAACTACTGTTGAAGGTTACACTGTCACAAGCTTGGCTACAACAACTCCTACTATCACTTCCACTTCCATAGTTACAGTGACAAATACGGCTGTTGCTTCAACATCCACCTTATACTATCCAACATATGGAGCTACCGTCAAACGAGACATCGAGGTACGAGCAACGTCAGCGGTATGCGATTCTATCCCGACATATACCACGGCTTGCACCAACTATGGAGATTATGCTTCGGCCTGTGGTTTAGCTGGTGTTAGTACCACCACCGCTACTGTTTATTCTACACTTCCTATCTCTACAGTCACTGTCTCATCTTTCTCAACCATGACACACACGAGCACTATTGTCTCGGATATCGAAACCGAACTCCCCTTCACAGACTACCAAACAATCATAGCAACCGCCACACAAACCATCCATATTACCTTGCCAGCTACTACCACTAGCTCTACAACATTCTATTCTACCATCACTGCATCACCAAGTACAACTTACGTCTATTCTACGACCACTACCTCAGTCTCGTCCATCGAAACTGTAAGCGTCCCGATTCCCAATTTCATCATCGCTATGACTCCCGTTGCAGGCGGGACGACCCTCTATATACAGAAAAAGAGCACCGACGCGCAGTCTATAATTGGCGTCACCTCTTCCTCCTCTGCTACAGTCTACACGATCAACACCTCGAATCAACTAATTGATATTACAACCAATTATGTAACGTGCGCCTATACTCCCCTGGCGAATTACTACTTCGAAGGAGTCTCAGCGGGGCTTGTAGCGAGATACCCAACCTATTTTACGCCTATACCTTTTGTCATTGGCTCTGACAAATCGCTTACATTCACATATTCAACAGCAACTGCATTTTCATTATATGCCGATCAGTTTTGGTATAGCACGCCTTTATATAGTGGATTTCCCACGTATACTGCGAGTATTATTCCACAATCATAGAGATAGATAGTTAAGGTAAAAGTTAGGCGTTTTCCTACTTCCTTTCTAGTAGGTTTTGAACATGTAAATTATCACTTTGTATAAAATCTGCGTTTAGTGTACTTTAGGCTTTGGAACACTATACAGTCCTATTATTGTCCGGTCTCGAAGGCCAGTTGTAGTTTTGGTGAATCCATATATCGATGCCCTAAGTACCTGTCTAACCAATCCTGATAAATTGTGCTTTGATATATTCACCTAGATATAGATATCCTCTAAGTTTAGTTGGATAACTTTATTCTGTAGTATTAATATAAAAGAAACCGACTGTCTATCAGTAGCAAATTAGATTTATGCGTTGCATCTACAGTAACTACGACTGATACATTTGTCGTGGAAAAGGTTCCTAAAAACTGCAGCGAGGCCAGCGGAGAAAGCCGGTCACTACACAACTCTCTGCAGCATTTCAAGTTCTTCTCATGTCAGCTCCAGCTATGATCAAGGTTTGCAGACCATTGATCAAATCTTGCAAGCCAAAGAAGTATTACAAGCCAATGAGCAACCCTTCTAAAGAATAACATCTTGGAAACGATGTATCTGCAAGGCTTAAGAATTCGTATATTAAGTTATTAAACATTTAGCAATGCCAAAGTCCTAATACTTTGCAACCGTCTCAGATTCTTTATATAAAATATACAATATAAAGCGTCCTCGACCAATTGCAATCTACAATGCCATTAGCGTAGCATTCCCTTCCCCTGAACCTCGAGCAGCAGCAGCATCATAAAGCGCTGCAATATCCGCCTTCCACTGCGTCGCATCGGGGCGTAACACCCTCCGATCATACGTCAATAGCCCATTCACCTCCCCTTCCACATCCGTCGTTTGCGTCCACACGCCGCCGCTGCAAGAAAACATCGCGGTCTGCTCTTTGAGCTCAGTGAGAAGGAGATGGGCACGGTAGTTCCAGGCCACGTTGGTTTCGTCAATCTCGTAGGTTTGGTTGATGGTGTTGATGGCTTCTTGGACGTTCCAGAGACTATTTGGGGGGATTGTGTGTTAGGGGGGATTGTGGTAGAAGTATGTATGCGGGAGGGTGGATACTCACTGCTCTATTGAGACATTCTGGCCGATGCCGCCGAATTCGCCTTGGAGGCCGATGCGGGAGGGGTCGTAAGGACTGGAGTTAATAGAATAAAATGGGGAACCGCATTGTGGATTGGCGTAATGATGGTTGTCCTAAAGAACTCGTTAAGTACGCGTTCTAAGGAAAGTGATTTGGAATTGCGCTTACACTGAAGTCTCCAGCTCCATGGTCGAACCAGCCTGTAGTGCTGTCAATTAACCTTGTCGGATCGAGTTGTCTGACGAGTTCTGTCAGGCCGAATTCAGGATAACCAGTAATAACCTGGCCCCAGCCTTCGTTATAAATGACCTGTTCAAGGATCAGCATTGCGCACGAGAAAAGTGAATGGTGCGTTGAGCTCACCCATGCCGCAATACTAGGGTAGTTCTTGTGTTGGTTTACGAGGAGCTCAAGTTGGCGAGTGAACTCTGCTTGTTGATCTCCATCCGGGAGATAAGTGACCGTTGTGCAATTTGAGAAGGTTTTCGATTGCAGAGGTCGGAGAGCGGGCATGTCCTGGATGAGTAGAAGGCCCATTTGATCACAAGCTTGATAGAACAAGGCGTTTTCGACCTTGATCTTTACGATAGGCACAACTTAGTATCATATCTTCCGTATACTGTAACTGAATCACTTACGTGTTTTCGAAGCATATTAAAGCCTAGGCTCTTCAGCATCTTCAGGTCGTAAACCATAGCTTCCCTGTTGGGAGGCGTGTATATTCCGTCTGGCCAAAATCCTTGGTCCAACGTGCCAAAGAGAAAGATGAACTCGCCGTTGAGTAGCGGTCGAACGACTCCATCAACAGTGCCTTTGGAAATCGTTCGGAATCCAGTATAGCTTAGAACTTTATCCGTACCCAGTGTCACAGCAATCTTATACAAGGTTGGCGAGTCAGGTGACCAGAGTTTAGGTGAAGAAACTTTGAATTGGAACGGTGAATCCGAGGTACCGTTGTAAGATGCTAATTTCTTGTTTGATCCGGTTTTATAGACAACAACTTGGACAGGCGATTTACTCCCCGTAGAGCTATGCACCGTGACATTTACTAAAGGAGTGTCGTCAGCGCTATCGGTAGGCTATGTCTTGGAACAACTCACCTTCACCATACATGTTTGCGTCAATGTCCAACTCCGTGATATAGTTAGATGGCGCTGCCTCGACCCATACACTTTGCCAGATGCCACTGCAGGGCGTGTAGAATATATGAGACGGCCGCAGTGTCTGCTTGCCAATCGGAATAACAAAGTCGCCGCTGTCAGTTGGGTCATGGACAAAAACAAGTCTAAATTTCATCCGAGTGTGTTAGTCGCCATGGATTACTTGTAGGAGTGCAGGGGTCTTAACAGTTCGTTTTCTTTGCCGAAAGATACAAAGTCCGTACAGTCAACCGTGAAGGCAGCGTAACCTCCTCGGTTGAACACGACCTCGTGGCCATTAATAAACACAGTCGCTTCATAGTCTACGGCTCCAAAATTGAGTAACACTCGTTTACCCGACCAAGATGAAGGTACGGTGAAGGAAGTTGAAAACCAAGAATAAAGGGCATAGCTGCCGAGGATGCCTGTTCCTTCAATTATTAATGCCTTGAAAATACAGAAATTGGGCTTACCTGAAAGAGCGCTCTCTAAACAAGACGGGACTAAGACCTCGTTTTGTAGAGTTTGGCCGAAAGGGGGGGAATTGACTGCATCCAAGCTAGAAGCATTCTGATACGTCCAGATCCCATTCAAATTCAGCCAGTCGGAGCGTTCTAGCTGAGGTCGAGGGTACTCTGGCCAAGGATTGGTGCCGACTGTGTAGGTCCAGTCTGTCGTCAATGGAGGCTGTTTCACCGCGTATGGGACTGTGGTTCCGTTGCTTCCGCGTAGTCCTAATTTAGTCCCTCGAGTAAGAGCAGGACTTATTAAGAACGCAAATATTAACCCAACTGTGTAGCGCATGTTGGCGGTGGTAAGAACTGATGAGAAACTCCAAGCTGGTAGTATGGGGAAAGTGCAGGCAGGGCTAAGAAGGAGAGGACAATGAAGTGGTCGACGCGCGGTATTTGTATTATTTTACATAACCACGAACTTTTATATGAATTTAGACTTTAACGGCTTGATGATCAAGGTTAATGTAACGTTGACAAGGAAATATATTGATATCGACCGCTATTAATGACGTACCTCCCCGTTTATTGGACAGGAACTTCAGTACTTTCCTTGGCGTATACAAAGCCGGAGTAGCTCTTACGACACGTTGTAGTGCTCTTGCTAGAGTGCGGGGTAGTGCTTTTCTAAAGTGGGGCGAGCGGGGTGCTTACCGTGATCTGATCTGTAGTAAGAGTAGAATCACTGAAACTTAAAAGCAGGTCGTGTAATTCTCTCATCCAACTTTCAGGTTCTCCTAGTAAGCGACTGTCAGGTTCCGCTATGATGTAAGGGCTTGGCTGGTTTGTGTTGAACAAGCAAATTTACTTTTTACGAGTGGAACTTGTCATCTGGCTAGAGAATCGAACGTTGTATGTTTCTTTCTGAATTGGACTGCTGATTTCTTCGAGAATTCCTCGGTCGCTCGGTCTATAGGTCGCCGGGCGGCCAGCGATGCGAGGCAGTTCGGAGAATAAGCAAAGTCAAAGACCTACGGGAATAATTAGCCAGTCCCCTCAATTCTCCGATGACGTTGACCAGGGATCGGATGGAAACTTATTAGGTTAGCGAGAGTTCACTTGGTGAGATTGTTGAGAACCTCTTGGTAAACGAGAGCTTGATTATATGCTTAGATTTTAAGTTCATCTCATATCTTATATTATATCTGGGTCCTACTGTCATAGGGTCAAGAGCTTACCTTGTAAACCAGCCGTGCTTGCCTTAGGGAGCCCGGACTCAGATTTCAACATAATGACGGAGCATTGAAAGTCATGACGTGAAGCAAGGGATTCTGACCCGCGCCACATAGGAACTTGCGACAGAGAGCGGGGAAGTTCTGGCCTACCCTAATGTGGGCACGGGCCATATTCTTGGTTGAACTCCGTAAGTTCAGTGACCGGTGTATCTCGACATGCTTGGTTCTGGTGACAGGCTTTGGTATTTCTAATCTGCAAAAGTCGTATCGTAAGCTGATGATCACTGCAAATTCGTGTGGTATTATCTGGCTCAAAGTCAACAGAATTAAAGAATCGTCTGCACATCATCAATACTTTGGCATATATGGGAATAGCTGGCAATCCAGCTCTGTAACTGTGTTTTGCTTGGTTGCTACGTCGTCAAATGGACCTCCAAATGAGGACATGAGGTATCCATGCAAACTATGCCTCGTAGCTTCATCATCCGAAGGTGCTGTATCGCTAAAGACGTTGAACGTGGCTTCTGTCATTGATCCATGGTAGCACGGGCCTGGATGCGTTCTGTGCGCCACGGCCGAAGTCCTCTTTCTCCGTCGAGGGATTGGCAGCCGTAGCGATTGCCGACAGGGACTGCTCGAGATCGGCCATGGCGAATTTGTCAAGTCGTTGGTAATACAGGGTGCGCGAGTGATGTAAAAGGTATCTAGCTGTAATAACGAGCAATACCAGTGCTCTTTCAAGGACTCCTCGTTCGTGGTGATAGATTTGATGTAGCGATCGTGCGCGACAATTTGCGACTAAAGTAAAGTGCTTAGATGCAGCCGTAAGCTTGAATTGTGTGATATACACCATTTAGTTGATCTTGGAATTACCCTCCTAGGATTGGCACGTCACTCTTCTCTGTATAAAGATATTAATCCTATATATATCCTATATATAGAAAGGGGAAGTCCTGGCAAAGGAGACTACTGTCTGGTTATTAAGACTGAGCCCATCAGGTCCAGACACATATCCCATCGATACCATAGAGTGTTTCAGGGAGAATCGTAAGTTTGATTCGAAGCCAACTGTCAGTTGGTTGATAGTGTAGTTCCTATGGCACGATTCTCGAGGCAGCACTGATCTGCTTGCTTGTTTTCGTGATGAAGGCATTTACTCGCTGGTGCACGGCTGCGCTGCAAATCAGCATACACAGTAACAACTTCATGTCTACAGTACGTTCGGCATGTAACCTATGTGCCAGATTATCACCAGAATGGTTTAAGCATCATGAAGATATAGATCTAACCTTACGAAGGTACAGTAGGTAGAACGACAGGAAGCGACCTAGAAAGATTCAAAGCTAAGAAACGTTCAAGCCATTCGGTTACCTGCTACCTGCTACCTGTTGAGACTCGATCCGGATACTTACTGTAGCAGCAGTACGGATTTCCAATAGATGAGTAATGCTCTTGAAACCTTGCGGGAAAGACCGACCCCCTGTCGTAAAGCTAAGGCTGTGAAAAACGATAGTTCTCTGACCAAGACTTTTGTAATCTTAGATCTGTTCGGAATTAGAAAATGCGAGGTGCAGAGCTGGCTGTGCATAGAAATGTCATGGTACCTTCCAGATTAAGCAACCCCCTTGTTGCTGTAGAACGTGGTCGCGGCTCAATTCAAAGGCCTTCATTGATCGACGGTCACTTCCCAGGGTTCGTAACATGAACAAGGCGCGCCCTCTATCTTATAATCTTAAAATAATAGCTAATGTCCAGGGCTGGATGCGCATATAGATGCGCAGCCTTCTGTCCTGGGTTTTCAAATTATAGACAAGGTCCAGAGCTGGCCATGCATAGATATGTCTTGGCACCTTCCCAAGGAAGCAAGCCCCTTTTGGTCGCATCAGGAAGTGGTGGCCGGCTTGATGCAATGATCTTCATTGATCAATGTTCACTTTCCAGGGTGCATAACACAATCAAGGCTGAGGCCTCTGTCGTATTATTTTAAAATTATAGATAGGGCTGAAACTGAAGCTTGACCCGGTAGGCTACCACCACAAAAGCTGCCTCGCTGCTCTGCCTCCACTCAAGACCTTGCTGTCAACCAACACGGGCATATCCGTCCTTTGGCGAGATGAAGGGATTAACTTGCGCACGATATTTGATGGCAGTGTCAAAAGTTTGGGGGCGATTTACCTGCACGCCTTGTGTGCCTACATAGAACGTGTAGCGCAGCCTGGAGCCTCACGGAGTATTTGTAACATGTCTATAAGCTTGTGCTGCACGTATGTATAGGAGTATACAGGCATCAGAGGGGGGGCCTGTCTACATCCTATAGTTGTGGTATGTCGAGAATCTCAGCCGCAAAATGATACAGAATGATAGTTTTAGTTTGATGCCTTACAAGTCAATCTCGTATATAACCATACCCATCTACATCTGATTCCATAGGCCTTTTCTGACTCGGTATAGATAGACTCAGAGACACAATGTTCTTTAATTCTACGCTAAAGCTTTGGCTTTCTTGCCTGGTTATGATAACATCAGGCTTCGA
Source organism: Coleophoma crateriformis (assembly GCA_003369635.1). Taxonomy (NCBI): domain Eukaryota; kingdom Fungi; phylum Ascomycota; class Leotiomycetes; order Helotiales; family Dermateaceae; genus Coleophoma; species Coleophoma crateriformis. The sequence continues at coordinate 378,537 of PDLN01000022.1, forward strand.
GTTGAATGGTAGGGGTAAGTAGAAGACATCTGTATTGTTCCAAAACTGTCTAAAGGGAAATGCTAAATTGATTATCCTGAAGGTCGCCCTGATGTAGCTAGAAGGCATGCGACTTTGAATACTTCGACTACAAACACAAAAACTAGCAGACATGCTGCCACGAAAGTCTCCACATCTATGAAGATAACAGCTCCTGCATCTCTGGCGTCATCCACTTGCACTCCACACTCTACTGTCACCTACGAGTCCTCATGGAATCAGATAATTCCACAGAACAACTGCACCACAGTAAAAGGCAATTGTGTGGTTCATTGGACAGCATGCCACGTGTAAGAATACAACATGGACACTATCAAACAATGCTGATTCTTGAAGATATTTTGGATCTGTCGACATGACATACTGGCCAACCAGTTCCGCAAACGGAACTAAGTATCCTTCGACCATAGTCAGACCAGATCTTCAACTTACTATGTACGTGGACGCTGTTTAGCATTTGTGAGCAAGATCTAATAGTTGGCAGGACATCTCCTTCGGTCTATATAGTTGTTAAAACTGTGTATGCTTCCAATCCCTGTGGTCAAGTTGGTCCTACATACAAGCAAGGTGTGGTATCTATCCATCCAACGGATCTCAAAACCGTGGTACCCTATCCGACCACCCACGCGACAGCCTCACGAGCAACAGTCGCAATGGATTTCAACGATCTTGCAAACTGTCCCAAAAATATGCCTACACCAGTAGGCTGGAACATCGGACGTCCGACAGCGGGTGCTTATGCTAGATGTCACCCTGACCTTGACTGGGATTTGACATACAAGCATCAGCTTGGAGGGCATGTACCCTACAAATGTTATTAGGCTTTTCTTCACTAACGTGTTTTCAGTGGTTACTGGGGAGGTGATTGTGCCAGAACTGGTCCAGCTGGTCATGGTTTATTTGATCCCCCATCAGCTGTTCAACCATGCTCAAATGATGATTGCTTATTGGGCGATGGGTCTGGAACCACCGGCGAAACCGCTACACCAACCAGCGTAGATACTGGATCAACCACATCTTCACCATTAGGTGTAGACCCCAGCTCTGCAGATGCTCCTATAATCAACAGTCCCAACTCGAACCGTCCAGAGCCAGTAACAACCACTGCTAATATTGCGGCCACCATAACAGCCGCTTCGGACTCAGCTCCAGCTGTGGACCCAACTACACTCATTCCAGCCTCTCCTACTGCTCTCATTCCTTCTTATCCAGCTGCTTCTTCTGATCCAATTGCTGGTGCAGGCTCAGCTCCTGCTTTGGATCCAACTCCTGCTACGCGGACAGATGCCACTGATTCAAATTATCCTTCTACAGTTCCAATTGTCGTAGCACCAACGTCGACTATTCCAGCTGTTACTGATGGATCCACTGGAGCCACGGATGCCATTTTACCAAGCGATGTTCAAGGACCTAGTTCTGTGATCGATCCCAGCTTCGCTCCAGGTGGAGTAAAGAGTGTATCCGTCACGCAGGTTGCTGTCATCACTGGTGGCGGACAAACCTACACCAGAAATTCGGCATCTGCTTATGTCATTGGTAGCTCAACACTTACTCCTGGCGGCACTGTCGTTGTGTCAGGCTCTTCTCAAACGATGACCTATCTTCTGCCAACGTCAGCAACAGCCGTCGTAGTCAACGATGTTACACACGCAATATCAACTGCAACCTATGCTGTTACTGATGGATCCACTGGAGCAAAGAGTGTATCCGACACGCAGGTTGCAGTCATTACTGGTGGAGGACAGACCTACACCAGAAATTCTGCATCTGCCTATGTAATCGGTAGCTCAACCCTTACTCCTGGCGGTACCGTCGTTGTATCAGGCGCGTCTCAAACGATGACTTATGTTCTGCCATCATCAGCAACAGCCGTCGTAATTAACGATGTTACACAGGCAATATCAACGGCAAACCATGCAATCACCTCTCCAGCAGCTCAAGTTGTTATCGGATCCACTACATACACAGCAAACGCCGCTTCTGAGTATATTGTCGGCGGAATGACAATCTCTCCCGGAAGCACTATAACCGTGTCAGGCACAAATGGCCCAACAACGTTGGGCGTAGAAAGTACTGGTGGGGCTGTAGTCATCAACAGCATCACCTACACAGCCTCAACCAAGAGTGTTGTTGATACTGCAATGACAACGACTGGATCTTCAACGGCGCCAACAAGTGCAGGATCTCTGAAAGGGGATATCACTACCACTATTGCGACATCATTATCGCGAGCACAGACAGTAGTAAAGGATGGCAGTTCTGCTATTAGTTTTACTGCTGGGCTTGATCTACTTGCTTCCTCGACTGGAACGTTTACCACACCGGGAAATTCTCAAGCGAGCGTAATCAGTACTAAAGCTACGGCGGTGGCAACAAATGTATCTGCTAAGTCTGCGAGCGTAAATTTTGGGGGCATTTGGGTAGTTACAAGCCTTTGGATATGCGGCTTGGTTGTATTCTTTGTACTATAGAAGTGTAAGATAACAGGGTAAAGTGAGGTGGCTCTTTTCGGTGTTGAATCATGTTTTATTAAAGTCTAAACTCGAGAAATGTAGTTAAAGAAATAACGTAATGTAATTTATCAGCGAGTGGGCCATATATGCAAGTGGGTACAATCAAGCTTGAAGTTTGCACAAGTCGGCCATGCTTAACATATATCCTGCTTCGAAAATTTGCGTGTGTTGGTACTATACCCCTAACGTACAGTAACGTCTAAGCAATATTGACTTGAGCCTGGTTAGACAGATCGATATCAAAGGTCTCCAAAAAAAAGTTGTTAGCAAATGTTCAATACTTATTTAGATATACTACCAGAGCATCTAGCACAAGTCAGTTACTTTATGTTGAAATTTCGGCAAACTTGGTCCAAGTAACCACATGAGTTTAGCTGCTGGAGTTTAGCTTCGGCGGGATGTCAGGGATTGCTGAGAGTTTATTGGGCAGGCTCGCGACTAGTTTACAGTCGCTAGCGAAACATGCGGAAGAATCCCTGCGCCCATGCTCTGTGGGTGCCAACGCCGAAAGTCGGCCGATCCGTACCTCTTGTCATCTCATGTACTCTGCGGAGGCCTTCCGTTGAAGGTTGCTATATGTATGATCCCGTCCCCTCCTGCCTAAAATGATTGTAAGCACAGAGCGTGTCAGCCAACCTTGTCGCCATGCATGCATACTGTATGGAACGGCATCCCCTAGTTTTATGGCCCCCAAACATGGGACTTCTGAGTCAGAAGTGGATAACAAAACATGTTGATCAGACACATCATTCACTATCTTTGTACGGTGGCTGTTCACTTCTTCTCACCCTCCTTCGTACAGTAATATCGTGTGTACGATACTCTTGGGATAAACAAACCCCTGCCCTGTAGTCTCGCCTGTGACGATTCTCATCAACTTATTGGCCAAACACCCTTGAGGCGAAAGGAAAGACAGGGGTTTATTTATCCTGAGAGTATTGTAGAGCATCCCCGCCCGTCAAGTCAGTACGTGTGGCATGTTTTACACAATTCACTGCCATTATAATCGTTCCAATTTATTCTGCCCTAACCAGCTGAACAAAGCAACGTCATTATAATGCCATGTCAATTTAACCTCCCTAGCTAGCTGAATCAAACCACGTCACTTTCATGCCGAGAGCGGCAGGCAGTTCGTCGCTGCCTTGGAGTAAGCGCATCACAAAAATGGGTCCTCGGAATCGTGGTATTAAAGCTTCGGGAGTTGCGTTCCAGACTTTGAGCGAATCATGGCGCGTATTTGAATAGTAAGCACTTGTGAATATATGACCCAAGACCTTTTTAATCCCACACATCTTAAGATCTCATCGGGTCGCCAATTCAGACTCTCAAAGCCTCCAGGTTCCATTCGTTAATCGACGACATGATCATCTCCAAACACATTCCCATCATTAGCCTCGTGCTCAGTTTGTGGTGCTCTCCCATCTCAGCAAGCAGCCATATGAAATTCAAGCAATGGTTCCATGCCTGGCACAATGACCTTCTACCCTCAGACTGGTCCACCGGGCAGTGTAAAGCAGTTCTCGATGCGTACTGGACGAGCAATACCTCTTCTTTCGCATGGCCTTGTCAAGGCTCGTTGGACTGCATCCTTGGCGAAACATCTCAAAGTGCTCTACAAGAGCTCTCGGGATCCCTGGTTGTGCTTGGTTTGACGCCTACCTTGCTGTCGACCCTTGGTCCTAGTCTCGGCGAGTCAGCAATGCTGTCCTTCCAGCGACCTGGACTGTCCTTATTGTTATCGTTGGGGGCGCCGGCAATCTGGCCACCACGCATCTTGGCATACGAAGACCCGTTACTTGTTCTCGAGAAGTCACCTCTCACGTCGAGATTTCTGGGCAACCTTTGGCCACGTGCTCAGCGCCAACACCAGCGAATCATCAGCTTCATAGAATATATCTTTGCTCTCGCTGCGATCGCTAACGTCATCTACGTGAGCCTAGAACTAGGCTGGAAATCCGTGTTGAGCTGGAAATGTGAATGGTCTTTCTTTCCTCTGGCTTGGACCTTGGTTCCCGCCGGCATTCACATCTTGAACGCTTTGGCGTTCTGGCTGACACCCAAGTTTGTTATGGCTGTATCAAACGAACCGAGTTCTCGGTCTCAAGAAGGCGAATCATCGATTGCGCTCGTCGGTGGAGGAGCAGAGCCGCAGGAAATATCGCGAGTTTCGCCTATTCAGGAATTCGACACGTCATACTCGAGGCCAAATAGAACGATCTATTCACAATTACCCACGTTCTGGAGCATAGTGCTGTCTTCGATCACTACTGGCTTTGCAGTAGGTCATGTCATGTTTGGGACCATGATCTTCTCTAGTTTGTTGTTTTTGAGAATTGTAGATGCTCTGCCGGTGATCTTTCGATTCGCGTTGTCGGCGATTATATGTCGTTTCATAAGTCAGTATGAATTGGCAGGAATGAGTGAAAGGTTCAATTATGAATATAAAAACCAGGATTCTATGGAAGATCCTCTAAAACCAGGCAGCGGAAAGTAGTATTTGAGGTCGAGAAATCTTCCCTTAAGCATGTAGCTGATTCCTTAAAGTTGCTGAAGATCCAAGATCCTAAGGGGTTATAATACATAGTCGTTGCCTCTCTAATTTTCGCTAGAATAATCATACCCGAATATTTGGGTGGGCCATCCTGCGCCTTTGAGTTCGTCGAATCCTGTTCGCTTCCGATGAATCGTTGAAATTCCTGAATGAACTCATGGCCTTCGTGAGCACTGTACACATTCCTATTTCGTAAGAGACTGCAGGATCGTTGGTAAACCATCCGCCCCAACAGAGTTTGACTGCGTAGTATTGGCTGGTGCCGAGAGAGTTGGCATGGTCCTCACGACATGAGTAGAATGTTGTTGACGAAATGGGAGAAATATGTGGTATGAACCATTCTCATAGACCCAGGTCTGTAATCGACGAACCCATTCCCGCCCGATACGCCCACCTATGCCTCTGTGCTTCTAATATGTGTCACATTTACTAACATCTGTATGTCAACATAAAAACTCGCTACTTCTGAAGATAATCAGCTCGGCGGCTTCGAAAAGGAGCTTAAGGCTAGCATTGGAGATGGGGGCATTAGAGCTATCAAGAGACTCTCAAAGATATCAATGCCAGATTTTCAAGCTGTATATCGAGGATATTAGTATATCAGTAAGTTAGTTTATTATGGTAAAAGTATTTCTACATACTTTCAAGATAAGAAGATAAGGAAGTAAATTTACATGTTTTCCTATCGTATAGATTACTACAACTCGTATTGTAAGGAACTAATCTTGGAGGTCAAAGAAAGGTTATCATTAACTATGTAGAATGGATGTGTAGGCAGCCTGGAGGTCTATTTACATGTATGATTGCCTGCCGCATGGTCACATGACCCATTTCCTTCAACATAGTTATACTTTCTTTCTTACCAATTCAGTAGAATCAATGTGTTTACCTCTCTTTGTATACATGCTCTCTCTTCAGGAACACTCAGTCATGTAGACTCGAGCAAGTGTATAAGACTCGATGATAACCACTGAGTCACGGAGTAGCAATATGACAAATGCCAATCACAATAACAAGTTGTCCTGGAACTTATTTTATAGATAGTTCTTGACCGGTCCTTTTATTTCTTGGCTATATCCAATAAGGGTTACCACCCATTGTAAGAGCTCACCTAAGGAGGGATACAGTTAGGCTACCTCTCTTGGCTGGCTTATAAATTGAGAATGGCCAAGCACACAGCCACTTTAGAATTCGGAGTGCTTGACAACCCTTGGATCACTAGCCTGGCCAAAAGATGTATGCGATTGGGCACGGTGGGAAGCAGAAGCTCTGTGATAGCTCTAATCCTGTCTCTGGCTGCAATATGTAAGGGAGTGTCTGGAAGTTTCTGCCTGGTGTTCGAGTAATCATTTGACCATTGAGGTGTCTTCTCCAAGCACTGCCCAATGTAATAGTAGCATACCATACAAATCTTTTGAACTAACGTCAAATCCTTCATCAACCAAGAATTGCGCTAGTCCTATATCAATCTTGAGTCGACGATCTAATATTTCACGCGCCTCGCCAGTTCTTCCTTCCGAGGGCTCTTAACATATTAAAGTTTGACAATGTAAATGATAACGTCCAGCGGTCCAGTGCAAACAAGCACCAAGATCAAAGTCGAGACCAAAATCAAACAAAATGTTTGGCACCCGACGGGGAGGGGTGAGAGTTTCGTTTATTATTGAAATAAAGAGCCGTGCTTACAAGGAACACATGACCGAGATGACCAGGTAATCAATTTATCTGTGACAAATCCATATTGGCATGGTTCCGCTTTAACATGTGCACCAAGACTACGTGACATAATCAAGCGTGCATCCTGTTCCGCATCCTGCCTCTATTATTAATCAAGGCTCCATCCATCGCACCAAATCGATTAACAAGCACGTAAAACGGGATCGCTATGATCGCGCAGATCCCCCGCTCGAGGATCTGCATAAGAGCACGACATACGCAGGAAATCAAATTACCATCAATCCACAATTTTCGTGTCTCTTGATCTCTCCGATCACCATGGCTCCTACACAGCAAAACGCGCTTGTTGTGACCGAGATTGGAAAACCGTTGAAACTCGTGACCGACCGCCCAGTTCCTCAACCAGAGGCCAATCAAGTCCTCCTTAAGGTAAGAATTAAAATTGCAGTAGAACGTGTCGCACCCGTCACATGCTGACTAAGCCGTCCAGGTTACCGTCGCCGGACTCAACCCACACGATCAGAAAGCACGCGACACCGGCCTGTTTATTGCCGACAATCTTCCGGCTGTCCTTGCCAACGATGTCGTCGGAGTGGTAGAAGCCCTAGGGCCTCAGGTTTCGAAATATCAACTCGGCGATCGTGTGCTCTCTCACACTGGGTTCCAGGGGTCGTTCATTCAGAACGGACTGCAGGAATACGCCATCAGCGACGTGGGAGCTGGCTTCAAAATCCCCGACAGCGTGAGCGACGACGAAGCGGCAACCTTACCCACGAACATCATCGCACCCCTATTTGGGCTCTTTGCTGAGAATGCCGGCGTCGGGATTCCGGCCCCGTGGACGCCGGAAGCTAAGGCGTTTGATTATCCCAGCACCACGGTATTGATCCTCGGTGGGGGGAGCAACAATGGTAAATTTGCGGTGCAGTTGGCTAAACTTGCCGGCATTGGTAAGATTGTGGTCTTTGGGGGTCCCGTCGAGGAATTGGAGGCGTACGGCGCGACGGTCGTGCTTGATCGACACGGCGATTATGATTCCTCTTTGAAGCGCATCTTGCAGGAAGTGGGAGATGACTTACTCTACGCGCTCGATACGATCAACCCGCCTGATGGTCAGATTCTAGGACTTAACGCCTTGTCCAGCTCTAGGAAAGGGAAAATGGCACGGCTGTTGCCGCTTGGACCGGTGGACGAGACCAAGGTGGTTGGCAAGAAAGCTGGTTTCGAACTTATCAATGTTTTCGGAAGTTCTCAAGCCAAACCTGATCTTGCGTATCCTTTCTGGGAGAGGGTACCTCAGTATTTAGCTGAGGGCAAGATCAAGCCGCTTCCATTCACCGTGAAGAAGGGTCTGGCTGCAGAGGGTGCAAATGAAGTCCTTGACAGGTATAGGGATGGAAAGCCAGTCGTGAAAACACATATTCATATTTAGTTCACACAAGTAATGAACAATAGGTGTAAAGAAGTACTTTCCCTTTTTAAAGTGTTATATCGTCAACTGCACATCTAGTTCGAGAACGCTCCGTACGAGAGCCCACGGAACTCCGAAAGTCCGTAGGGCAATTCGAGATGAATAAATGCTTTAGATATACTCGAGAAGTGTAGATATATTCTCCTCAACAGACACGTGCCAAATAATCCGATAGCTTCATCGCCAGCACCCAACGTGGCCTATTGTATGCCCTATATAGCAGCTCTTTGACGATCTGTTTGAATATTTCCCTTCCTACTCTGCCTGATGCTTTCTTCTTCATCGGCGGGCCGGCCCTCTTGGCTTTCCCCGCTAGCCGTTTAGCTCCCAAGGCTTGTCGTTGAGCGGGGCGCAGAGAACCAGCCACCTGGGTCTTCGCTGGGGCCTAGCGGGCTTGTCTGGAATCAGATAAGAGGAGACCTTTCACATGAGACTTTAAGAATGCTACGGGTTGAGCAATAGCGTTCACCGCTTACAGCCCAAGCACCACATCCAGATCTCGCACATATCTCAGCCATCATGACGATACAGGAGATTTGTTTCAACGTAGTCTAGATCATACGATGTCGCTTGAAGATGGGTCGGTAACAATGTTTCTAGGATGGTAGATCGAGTTTGTCGAGGCATCGTAATGGAACAGTAATACATCTGTAGCTACGATAAGAGATTCGCAGAGTCAAGCGACAGAATGGGAAATACCTCGAGCTAAAATGATTCCAAACTTAGCAGCTGTTATGCCAGAAGTTGAGGAGTGGGAAGACGCAAATGCAGAACTCGTGAAGAATCTATAGGAAGTAGCGCAATAAGAAGCCAATGACACGCAGGACGGATAGGATGGACCAAATAAAATACAGTAGAATCGTTGAGAGGAAATTTTGATTATAAGTACGAGGCGGAATAATCTTCGCTCTCTAGCCATGTACATAACGTAGGCATCATCACCATGAGACCCTCCCAACTTAAGTAACCACACCACATAAGATCGACCCCAGCTTCCGTGGTCTCTGGTTGATTCTCTCAATAATTAATATGTTGAGATAGTATATTCGGGAATTGAAGCCGAGAGTGATTGATCTTGGCATTTCCTCCTATCATCCTGAGATACAGCATTCATGGCATCCAGGATGAATTTATCGCCCTGCCGTTACAGCTCCATTTCTGTGTACAACTTCCATGTCCAGCCCTCATAGTTGGGTCCCACTAAACTCAGCGCATTTCTGAACACCCTCAATCACAACACACTGTCCAGCATTATTCAGGATGGTTCGGGTCCCATTAGGCAGAGTACTCGTAACGTTGGCAGCAGCTAGCAATTCCAATTTATCAGTCGCGCGACTGGGGACCGCAACCGCGTTGGTGGCCAGTATGGACAGCGTGAGGAGGATATTTCTGGTGAGCTGCATGACGACGGTTGATAACTGTGAGGGCTTCGTATACGTCTGATGTCGATGCAACAAGGCGGACCGGCCGATTACGTTGGCGATTTTGACTGCTGGGAGATTTGTGACGAGGTAGAGTACATGGCGAGTGTCGTCCCTTTTAGCTTTCCTCACGCGCTGATGTTCTGGTGGTCGGACATCTTGGCTCTGGTGCTGGAACGCCGAGCCTGTCACGTCTACGGGCCTGTCCGCTCGTTAAGCCAAATCCAGCCACTAGAATGTCAAGGCGCACAGTACGGCCAAAGTCTTGGTGTTTCACACTGCAATCCATAGTTATCTACTGTTTCGCCCAATCTTGGCAATTCACGTGAAAATCGATGGTTTGATATGTCGTACATCGTAGTTTGGTTATTCATTGTTTTTAGGCAACAGAGGAGACCGAATTGACAGCGCGGCTATTGCGTCTCTGAACCTCCTGGGCATTTCTTTTATCTAATACGGAGGTTGTGGTGTTCACCCTGCCCATTCAGAGGGACTTCGTAGCTGTTTTATGCTTCCTGACACCAGAATTAAACTCAAAGCACGATAAAGTATAAATGGGTCTAATTCGCAAAGAATTGGTACTCATCCTTGCAAGACCAGAATAAATCCAGGGCGCATCCGCCCCTTCTCAAGAAGAGTTGTAATTCTTGGTTAACGTGAGTTCAAGCTACCAGCGTGCAGAGGTGAAAGGTCAGATTTGCATGAATGAGGATACGAAAGGACTGTGAGAGATTGCTACTCTTTGTTCTATAGATTAGCCTCTGATATTGAATAATAGTCCTTCAGCTACTTTTATAGGGTACTCTGCTCTCCTCATCCACAGAGATAAATGTCTCTACAGGCGGCTTTGTCAATTGCATTCCAACAAGCGCCGATGTCATCACTTTACACGTGAAATTCTCATCCTTGCCATGCATATTACTTTCACTATTTTCGAGCAGTTTGTTCAACCAGGCAGGGAATTGCAATGACCGAATCTCATTGTTTGCACCCCAGGCAAAGATGGATGAACCTTTGTCCTTAAGTGACTCATCAAGTGTAAGTTTATAATCCGGGCACAGGGCATCCGAATGGTTTGATCCATCGGAACCGGTGTAGGTTTTCTTGTACCTAGTACTCAAGCTCTGGCCGTCCAAGTGGGTACCAATCTCGAAGGACAGCTGATGTGGCGGCAGTGTGAATCTCAAACCTGTCAATCTCGATGGTCCATTGCTGAGTGGTGAGGTATCGACCAAACACATAAGGACTCCATCCGCTAAAAGGACTTGACGCAGGGTGGGCGGAGCATTTGGATCCGCCTTGGGTGGTTCAGATTCTGCAGTCACGCGTAGATCCGGGAAGTGAGTGACGACATCTGAACGTATTAAGAACCCGTACAAGGGAATTGGTGGAGGGTGATTGGTAGTTGGAAGCGGCGTCGTGATGTAGTCATTGATTAGACGCTTGATAGTGAGGCGCACTTTGTCAATTCGAGTCGTGAGATGATTCCCAAGACTCAACGCACCATCAAGAAATGCATCTATCCAATTGGGATCAATGTGAAAGAAACGTAGACTCTCAGGTGGTAGGTATCCTGGATCCACAACTAGATATTGGGATGGAATGCCTGAGAGGAACATCTTGTCAAGAGTCCATGACAAAACAAGCTGCCACTCCGAGCTAGTTGGTTGATCGAGCTCGTTGTAGATGTCATCGCTGTCAGGGTCGGCGCTGGTTTTAAATTCCTCAGCCATTTTGCGAGCACCCGTGTATCGAGTATTGAGTTTCCTGTTCGGAGATGAACCAACCGGGTCCTTAACCTCACCGTTCCATCTGTCCATCTTCCATCTATCCATCAGTCTTCGCTGACCGATCTCGGTATTCGGCCCATCGCCTTGCAGTTTATCGAGGGCTTCCATAATGTTTGCTGTGGCGTTCATGGCTTCATCCTTCGGGACACAAACATCCCTTCCCATTGAAATATTGCCTTTAGCTTGCTTCATGGCTTCGACATAAATCTGAGATCGAAGTTTCATTAGAGCAATACTGAATCCCCCATCAGCCATCGCTAGCGTCCTTCCGAGCTGCCACGCAAGGGAGTAAGTGATGTCCACCAGACCGGCTTCGTGGTCCCAAATCTCAAGGTCCGTGCCATAATCAGACATCTTACTCAAGTCCTCTAAAATAGGCCGAGTAACGAATGTCGGTGTCAAGGCCCCTCGAACGAGTGCGGTCGTGATCTCACCAATCTTGGTGCGATGTCTGGTCAGAGTATAACCATCACTGAACCTCTTGGCAAGTCTCTGACCCTGACTGCTAGGATCAACGCGAGCATCGATAGTACTTGACGATGGAAGAGTGCCCCTAAGAGGCCCCCTCGTAGTTCCCAGATCTCTTATCATCCTTTCGACATCGAAAGTACCTGGAGGATGACACATATATGTCCAGCTACTCAAGGAAGACATGGCCACGAATTGGGCCGAGTCGGGAATAGGCCATTCCATGTTTTCTATTCCTTCTAGCGACACGAGATGAACAACTACTGGTGTTTTGGTCTTTTGATTGACCGGACCAGTACGATGCGACAGCACAATACTGTGGTGCGCAAACTTCTCAACACCAGCTTCGGCCATGCCCTCTGTATTGATCTGGCGAACATGAGATAGATAGCCATGTCGTGACAAATCTGGAAACCTCTGATCACCATCATTGATGCTTTGGTTGCGGAACAGTTCGTTGAACAAGCTTGGTTTTAGGAAGATTGCACTTAACGAAGTCTCCTTGGATGTGTCGTGACCGGCAACTTTGACCGGGGTTTGACAGTCTGCTAGGTTCAAGAGTTGATTCAGTGGCAGTTGCACCGCGAGATTTGCATCTTGTTCGATGCGAGGGACAGGCTTGTTTGGTTCAGTGGTAAAGTTTCTGGAAATAGCAGCATCTCCCTCGAGATACTTTGGGTCCAGGCGAAGCTCATCTTCTGTGAACGCTATCAATGCCATCCAAGGCACCTTGTATACAGGTGTCGTCTCGATGCGAGTTGACACAGGTCACTTCCATGGCAGTTGAGGATTCTTGAAGACAATATGCGGTAATGTCTCAAGCGGGGCACCACCTCCTGGAGGGGGATAAAACGACTCGATCGCATCATCTGGTAACTTGTATCTAGGAATCTTGATGGAAAACTCCGGCTCGTCGGACATCTTACCTTCTTGGCCATTGACTTGGATCTTTTGGAGCGTCGACACAAAATTCTCGCCACTTTGGAGAGTTGGCTCCAAGTACGAGTAGACCTGCGCTTCTCCAGCTTGTAAAGGATTGACGTTTTCCACCTCGTGCTGCCGATTGTAGCAGCTCCATCGCCCGAACTCGGGTTTGCTGACGTCTGAATAGCCGGATGACGGGCTGTCTTGAGCGTGGCGAAAGACATGGTGTTGACGTTCCCAACGGAGTGGACGACTTTACAATGATGAAGTGCAACACTCTAGCAATCTCATTCGAAGGATACCTTTATTTGGAGTAGGTAAGTCGCTATTTTAAGCTTGTCTCTACCAAACGGCACAGTCCAGCGACACAGAGACGTTGGTCAGGTTGAATACTAATGTCAAAACTTTACCTTGGACTATTTTGCCTTATTGCAGTCGAACGGAAGGCCAGAATAGCTGGGAGAGACGCCGGAGTGAGATATTAATGTCACGGTCGTTACTGCTTCAAGGTCTGGTCTAGTCCGCATGTAGCTTTCAGCTGGCCACTTTCAGCATGGCGCCATTTTAATAGAAATATTGATCCCTGGAGGGATCTTATACCGACGGTATCCCGAGTTTCGGTTGCACTCCTAGCTCACGGTAATCATGATAATACTGCAACGTGCCCCTCCCATGAGAATCCAGCCCATGGTTGTGGCCCCTGCATCTAGGCCCATGATATCCTCGCAATTACTGCATCGGTCCATCCTCGCTTAACTGGTATTGACCGGCCATCTTTCTGAACGCTAGAGCTAAGAGAAGTTACGGCTCGGCCCAGCAATTATTGTGGCTGGCTGAGTGAGCGTGTCAAGCTGTACCGATGTTTTGCAGTACTGACAGATGAAGACTATGAGGACCTGTTCTACGTCCACCAATGACAAAACTGCACTATAAAGCTCCGCCCACTTGGGTGACACTTCTGTTCAATTATCACCACTCGGTTTTGCACGCGGAGTTGCACGCGGAGGGGGTTCGTTGCAGTTACGTCAACCATACAGAGTCATGCAATTTTGCCTGGTACTCTGTTATTGGCAAGGCCTGAAGAAATTGGGACTCCTTACCCTAGCTACTTCTTGGATCACATCTAATATCGGACATCCATATCAGCTGAACGGGCAATGGAAGTGCATTGGTGGGCGGTGGCAGCTGGATGTCCTTTCGCTGGGGCTTCGCATCTTCCATGTCTTTGCTGAAAGCTTCGCTTGGAGAGAACAGTTCTCGGTGCGCGCCGAGAGTTTAGTCCTGCCGCCGCTTCGGCCACCTCGTCGGCTTCCTCCTCGTCTTCGGCCGGCCCATTATCCTGCGGGGGAATAAACAAGTGGATCAGCCGGCGACATCCACCCCCCGTTTTTCAACAGAATGGTTCTGACCTATCCAAGTCCCGTCGCGTATCGGCGTAGTTCAGTGCTTGGGCAAGTTTTCGGGCCACATTTAAATAAACTCTTAGAGGTAGGTCACTTATCGCTTGTTCTGTGCCTGTTCCACCAGAATGTATTCTTCTCGCTGAGGAGTAGATTCAGTGTACCAAGCTGTCTTTCTCTTCCTCTGCCGGGTCTAACTCGCGTACATTGGTGCTACTAACACCACAGGTTATGAATAAATGGCCTGCTATGTCGCATATTGTGGTCATAATGAAAGTGGATATTATGGGACTTCCATTGTTGAAAATATTCTGCCTTTATTTTATCTAAAAATTACCCAAGCAGCTTAGAAACAATACTTTAAGTTGAATTACCGGTACTTTAATGGCGTTATAATTCATTTGTATCCATCCGCGAAGCAGTAGGAAGGTACGGGGATACGCATGTTGTTATGTGACGGGTATGTTCAGTTAATAGGAGTGGCGCCCTACAGTACGTTGTCTATCTACAGCACGCGAGAAATGTCTATCAGGCTGGTTGGCACCACGAAAGCACGTTGTCATGCACAATAGTGGGGCTACTCGAGGCTGTGCGCATGTTATCAGGCAGATAATCCAATTTGCCTTGCCATCGACCCATTATCTTCCGCCAGGTACCCCTGAGCCGTACGTACATGTACATCTCAGGTATCACTTGCAAGACCTAGTAGCCGGGCGTAGCGGGGCTATGCACACTAAGCCACATTGTGAAGTCTGAGAAGCGTTGGTTACTGGTATTGTCTTTTGTGTGCTACCCAAAAAAGACAAGACATATTATTGAGGTCCTAAATGGCGTGTTGAAATTTTCTAAAGGGATTGGAGTTCTGCCTCTTTTCTTTCAGCTTTTTTTTGACAGTCAAGCGACGCCTTATTCGCAGTTGGCGTCGGCGAAACGTATATTTTGATTAACGACGTCCTTTGGCCTTGCTATCTAGCTTCCCATGAGATCTACAGTCTACTGAACAAACCCACGAAAACAAAACGTCCATCTACTCTAGCTCTTCATTGTTTGAAGAATCAAGAAATAAACTATCCAAAGCCAATCCCTATCAAAACTTAACTCGTCCTTTTGTGGTGACAAATATTTCCATGTGCCCACATGGATCATTGTCCATTACCCTACAATCCCGTTCATCCGCCTGTGAAGGTCAAATGCTTTAGCATCGACGAGTACCCGTATGGCGAAGTCAATTTCCTGGAATACCCAGCTTCCAGAGGCTGGAAGCACAGTGATCTTTACGGCTATGCTCAGATCCACCATGGAATAGAAACGACCATTTCTTCCTTGGCACCTCAGCCTGGGCCAGCTCGCACACCAACGGAGCGGAACCCCATCTTTCAGACCTGGGCTTTCTTTGGTCTCTTGTCGGAAGTCTTCCAGAAACAGGTCACAAGAGCATCATTTATCAGACTGGGTAAAGATGGAAAAGAGTACACTGATACGTTGTCTTTCCAAAGCTGGTCAGGGATTTCATCTCCCAGGTTCGAGCTCAGTCAGACGGACGACCAGAAGAGCAAGAAGCTAAGTCTTGGAAATGCATCCAGGGGGTGTTGTCATGCTTGCAACAGATGAAAGACCTCATCAGCGGCGTTCAAGCTCGAGATGGTGTAGCACCTGAGATCCTGGATGAGGCATTGGCTCTTTCGTTGGAGATCTTATTGAACGACTTGCTTCCGGCCATGACTCAAGCCTATAAGACCATCATACCTCAAGAGCTCTCTGAATACTTGGATAAGGAAGGAATCGTCCTCGAGGGCGATTCCCGCGCGCAGAATCCAACCGAGGTCCCGTTTCTGTCCCTATACTTCCAGCGGCGCTTGAAAGAAGATGGCTGGTGCCCCTCCGAGATTGAGCGGATCTATCACTCCATGCCATCTCCCCCTTCTCGCTACTATATCAGCATGCTGGAAAGACCACAACCAGAGCTAAGTCACAAAGACTGCACAAGCAGTAGCTATATCTATTAGGGTATGAAGGAGACCCAATATATCACGAAGCATAAGACAGATGATTGCACATGCGAGAATGTGGCTATGCCTCAGGTAGATGTAGAAGACATCTTGGAATACGAGAGTTATCCTCTCATCGTCCCGGATCTCACGAATGCGGGACCAGATGGGAAACCATATGTCAAGATGGTACCACGCTCGCCGGACAGAAAATATGTCGCAATCTCTCATGTGTGGGCTGACGGAATGGGCAACCCTGGGGCCAACATGATCCCCCTTATGTCTGTTTAAGTACCTGTCCAAGATGGTTCGAGAGGCGTTCGGCGCCGCCTCCGATGTTTACTTTTGGTTCGACACTCTATGCTTCCCTCTGAAACCAGACGAGGCTTACAAGAAGGCAATGGAGGCAATGCGGGACACGTACGAGCACGCAGACCTCGTGCTGGTCATCGAGTCCTATCTGATGAGCCAAAAACTTCCCGCCAATAACAGAAGACGAGGCATGCCTACGAATTCTGTGCTCGCGTTGGAGTGGCAGGCTGTGGACGTTCCAAGAAAATTTCCTCGCGAAGCGCTTGATGTTCCAGTTCAAAGATGGTCCAGTAGACATCCCGTTCCACAAGTTGGACTTTCCTCCGCGCGTTAACGACTACATCTTCAAAAACATCGTGTCCCGGAGGTTCCGCAATGTGCGGCCCCGACATAATACTCGGTCAACGCCTATGCATCTGGTGGATTGCCAGACAGCCCTGGGCTTTCAAGCAACGAGCGTATCAACGGATGAGGGGCTGTGTCTCGCCAACTTGCTCGGGCTTGAGGCGTCCCTGGTGGTCCGCTGCGAACCCCAGGACAGAATGAAGGTAATTTGGAAATCGATCCTAGCCAACGACCTATTTCCGTCGTTGTTCTGGCCATGCGATCGTATGGAAGTAGAAAAGTTTCGCTGGGCTCCAAAGTCGGTCATGTATCGACGTATCATCGATTCCACCTTGGCCCTTAGCGTAAGTCGTCCACCACTGATGTCTATCCCTAGTGAGATCCTCGGCATCGCATTCCAGCTTCCTCCTCTTATGCAATCGGAGAAGGATGGATTTTCGTTTATGCAAGACGCCATTATCTTATCCGGTATTAAGTGGCCTATCGAGACTCAATTTTTCTACTAGCAAGGGTCTTCGTGGTATGAAGTCATGGTATCGGCTGACCGTCGTGGGGAATATATCCGCGGGTCAGTATTTTCAGGGCTATTAGGGAGAATAATACCAGATTCGGAACGATTTGTTCTCCTGTTCGCCAAGTCACCGAACTTATCGTATATGGACCTAGGACACTCAACGCCTGCTATTTTCTGCGCGCTTATAGGCGACACCAAAAGAAATGACTTCGTAGAACATGATCACGGCCACAGCCATCCCCGTAATCAGGTGGAGATGTGGTGTACGGCTACCGTGAGGAAGGTGGATCAATAAACGGTCGATGCGAGTCTTAATTGGGCACTGCCCTCTGAGGAACTATGGCAGACTTTGTGGGAACTTGAACGTGGGTCGCTAACTGAAGGGCGGGTGCAATGGAACGCCTTCCCACCCTGGGGACGGGTGCGCCCCGGTATTGAGACGGACACAATTGGGGGTGCCAAGATAGACCGTGATGGATTCGTAGCGGAGATTGAGACTGTGTTTGAGGATGGAAGCTCTTTGCGCTTATGCATGGCTGATCCAAGCCATCCGGATACCATCGTATCTATCTTGCCACAGAAGATGCTAACGGCTACGATGGCGCCAGCTAATTGTGTTTGGGTGGTAGATTAAGTTCACACCATAAGTTATTGCTCATCAGCAATCATTCTAGAGCTAAAGACATGTTGACTTAGTGCAAACTTTGGACAGGGTACAAAAGGAAATGATTTCATCGCTCGTAGACAAAGTGTTTCCGACCTAACTTCCAAAACAGTGTTGTTTTGTACGCTATTATGGTAGTTTCTCGGCATAATTATAAGAGTATATCGTAGCCATTACACAGTATTGAACGAACGAGAATGCCGAGGAGGTAGCGTGGTTGCTGATGGTTCTATTTTACAGGAGGGCAAATGGCACCCTTATTGACTGGTGATTTCGCACGACTGGGTAATTTGGGCGCTTAACACCCTGGAATAAAGTAACTCTACCCCAACTCGCTCAATCAGCCTGTGAGTCGCAGGGATCCTTGGAACCTCCAGAATCCAGAATTCTCCAGGAAAAGTGAGTTCGGGATCCAAGCTAGCTCGACTGTGCAACGACCAATGGAAGTGGTAACCTGCAAGTGACATCCCGCTGAGCATCCAAAATCAGCCCAGCCTTTTCGAAGTGGCGGCAACTGTTTCATGCATGTCAGCTCGAGGCCTACATATATGCTACCCACAGCCGCATTGATTATCGCAGACCTTGAACTCTGCAATGTTTTCCCCTTTCCTTTGCGTATTCTGCAAACAAGTATCATGCTGACAATGGATACCTACCTTTTCACTCTACTTCAGGTTTCCGCTACTCTCTTGGCCCTGGCCTTGGCACTGGGCTGGGCAACATCGAGATTGTACTCGCCACATCGCAATATTGCGAAACCTCTTTTCGACGGTCCGGAAAAAACCTATAGAGTAACTCAGATCCCATACGTATTCGACAGACAATCTTTCCTTGCGGCTCTTACCAGCGCTTTATCGCTCGACCCCTCGAGTGCCACCCTGTATTCTTTCGCAACTGATCCTTCAAGCCCAGGCAATGTTACAGACAGGGCTGCAACGGTATCGTTCGTACTGCCCACTCCCACACTCGACAAAGACATAGCAAAAGCTGCAAAGTCTGCTAGGATTGTTCTGGCTGGCCAAGAAGCCTTTCCCGAAGCAACTGTTTGTATCGATAAGGATTTCGATGGCTTCACGCCATTATCGCCCATAGAAAATGATAACGCATATGAAATGGAGTAGGTCATTCCAGCCTTTCGCAGAGCGTTAGATAATGATACCAATCATAGCTGCATCGCCATACATGGGTGGGGTGGACACCCATTTGGTTCTTATCGCGCGTCCCATAACAAGTCCTATATGTGGCTTCGCGATGACATAGCCAAAAGGATACCCAAGATTCGAGTATGGCTCTACGGCTATGGAACGAACCTTAGTGACAATAGCACAATTGAGGACGTCGATACATTTGCAGACACATTGACAAACCTTCTTCGCACGTTTCGTGCTCGTGGCGATGACCTTGCCAAGCCACTTATCTTCATTGCTCACAGCCTTGGTGGCTTGGTCTTGAAGCAGGTAAGATATCGCCATTATATGATTATGCTCCAGATGATTTATTGTAAGTATAGGCCGTCGTTTCGATGAGCAACAGTGCGAAGCAGATTGATCAGCTTAATCTCCAATGCATATACGGCGCGCTGTTCTTTGGAGTACCAAGTCGAGGCCTGCTTGCTAAAGATATCCGGGAAATGGTCCAGGATGGGCCACAAGGACACATACTATCGTTGTTAGATAAAGACTTTGGGTTTCGCCACAAACAGAAACAGCATCAGGAATTCTGCACAGCTTTTCCATATAAGACCTCCAAGATTATACAGTTCTTTGAGACGAGACAATCTCCTTCACTGATACAAGTAAGTTTACAAGGCTCGAGATTTTAGAATTAACATCTAATAATCTGAAAAGAATGATGTCACAAAAAGGTGGGAGAGGAGTGGGCCACAAAAGCTCTTTGTCACGCCAGAATCAGCAACTTGTGGAAGACATTGGGAGACTGGAAACAACTATCATGTGAACATCGAGACTGATCATTCAGGTTTGGTGAAATTTGAGCAAAATGATCGTGTTTGGTATCCTAAAGTAAAAGGGGTGCTTGAGGAATTCGCAGGAGAAGCAGGCCACACCATTCGAGCTCGACTTTTGCTGCAAGACCCAACTGGTAGGCACGGATCACTCTGGTGAAATCTACATAAATGCCTTGTTAATACTAAATTTTTGTAGACCTCAGCGAGGAGCAAAACGGTAAGCTACCTTATGTTTAGATCATAATATATCCAATTCAATCAGTATTAATTTGACAATTGATTATAGCTTGTTTAGAGAGTTTAAGGTTTCCTTCAATGGATAACCGAGAAAAATCAGTTGTCCTGCCTGCGTCAAACACATTCCCCTGGATATGGGACGAGGAAATCGGCTTTTCGGAGTGGATACAAAACATGGAGCCGGTATTTTGGATACACGGAAAGCCAGGCAGTGGCAAATCTACGTTGCTAATGGAAATACTAAAGCAATGCAAACAGTGGCACCCAAGAAAGCTCATTATCCGATACTTTTTCAACGGCCGTGGATCGGAGGACGAATATTCACTAGACGGTTTCTTCCGGTCTACTATCACTCAATTACTTCGCCGGAATCGCCACGCCTTTCAGAGCGTTCTACCAGAGTTCCGAAAAAGAATGGCTGATCTCAAGAAGTCTGGTATGAAGCACATCTCCTGGGACAGGGAAACACTAGCAGAAATGTTTCAAGATATCGTTGTGCAGACCTCTCAGCATGAAATCCTTTTCTTCCTGGATGCACTCGATGAATGTTCCGAAATCAGAGATCTCCTTGATTATATGAAAACGCTCGCAAAGACAGCTGGTGACCAGAGCTCAGTCATAAAGATATGTTGCTCTGGCCGCCCTGACTCTCACATAATGAGCCATTTACAACATTATCCGGGGTTGGCATTACATAGACACAACACCAAAGATATCAGCCAATATGTTCAAGATTCATTGCAGAAGTTCAACATACGAGATAATTTCGAGAACAATGAAGCACAAAGACACGAGGAAAACGGCCTGCTAGATGAAATTATGAAGCACGCACATGGAGTATTCCTTTGGGCGAAACTAGTTCTGAATGAGCTTCATGAATTGTACGAAGAAGGGGGTAACTTCAGAGAGATGCAAAAAGTGGTGCAAGCCATACCAAAAGACCTCGAGGAACTATATATCCATATGGTCGAAAGGATTAAGCCAGATCACTTATATGAAGGACAAATCCTTCTCAAAATCGTTCTTCATGCCAAACGGTCATTATCCTTGTCCGAACTACAGACTCTATATATGCTTGGTCTGGAAGTTCAATCGCCACTCAAGGAGCTTGAGCTGCAGCCCGACTCCACATATATGCGACGGATCCAATCACGCTGCGGTGGGCTTCTTGAGCAAATACCTGACACGGGGGATATTCAATTCATCCATCGTACAGTTCAAGACTTCATTCAAAGCCAAAAATACCAGAAATACAGAGCGAAGGATGGCACCGAGCCAAATGGAGACCTTCTTATGCTGGAAGGCTGTATTCGAAGTCTCGAACGTGGTGTTAATACTAAGGGTACAAAAACGACCAGAGAATTAACCGAGATCCCTGGTGTTTCTTACGCGGCCAAACATTGGATATATCACTGGAAAGAAGCTGAAAAGCTCAATCAGGAATGTACAATGTTGCATAAGCTTGAATCTAGCAATAACTCTGTCATTTCAACATGGACAGACATCAGGAATGACACTAGACATCAGTATCCACGATATCAGAGGGACGTTTGTTTATTTGATTTGGCAGTAGAATATGGAATTATCCGATATATAAGGTCCAGCCTCAGAAATGGGAAAAGCTTAAACAATTCCACAAGCTTACATGGAAATCTACTAACAATAGCATGTTATATGGGGCATTTGGAAATCGTGCGAATCCTCATTGAGGCTTCTGCCGACGTCAATGCCCAGGGTGGAGAGTACGGTAATGCGCTCCAAGCTACTTCATTAGAGGGGCACGAGGCTATAGTCAAGCTATTACTCGAAAG
>PDLN01000022.1:411637-453504 GCA_003369635.1 Coleophoma crateriformis
CACTGCAGCTGAAAGAGACAGTGCTTGGGAAGGATCACCCAGATACGCTCGCAAGCATGATGGGCCTTGCAAATTCACTGAGCCAGCAAGGCAAGTACGCAGAGGCCGAGGCCATGGACCGGCAGACACTACAGCTAGGAGAAACGGTGCTTGGGAAGGAGCACCCAGACACGCTCGGAAGTATGAACAACCTTGCAGAGTCTCTTAGGAGGCAGGGCAAGTACGTAGAGGCCGAGGCCATGGACCGGCAGACACTACAGCTAAAAGAGACAGTGCTTGGGAAGGATCACCCAGAGACATTCAGAAGCAGGAACAACCTCGCAAGAACTCTTAGTCTACAAGGCAAGCATGCAGATGCCGAAGCAATATTTCAGCAGGAGAAGACCGTAGATTCTGATACTAGGAATCGACGGGCAGACCCCATTCCAGAATGCTCTCAGAACCAATCTACTACTATAGCTGGCAAAAAGCGAAAGTTAAAATATACAGTTGAGCAGGATCTACGTAGAAGTACTAGGATTAGGGAGAGTCATGCAAACCATTAGAAATTTCTAGAGTTTGTCTGCTATCGAGTAGCAAAATTTACAGCTGAAAGATGTTTATCATGTAGTAGACGACTCGGTTAATTGACGTCAAACATGAAGAAATTTTATCAACATTCTAAGTCCGTCCAATATAAACTGCTCTTCGTTACTTACTATTGGTATATGGTCCTAGTCACATTTGGCGAATTGCCTTTCAGGTACCATATATGAGCAAAGATACTGAAATTTCCGACGCGGTTCTTATAAGATATTTGCAAAGAGTCAATTTGTAGCATGCTAGGCTTTGTCTAACACTCTGCAGACCAAAGTAGAAAGTAGCTCTGAATTTGAAGATCAGAAGGCGAAAAGGATCTAAACAGTAAACATATTCATAAGTAAGGTACGTAACTGTTTTAAATATCGTAGCTACTAAACATTAAGAGAAATAGTATACTGGGGTAGGAATAGGCTAATTTAATCCATCAACGCCGAGTTTACATAGTAACAAAGAGCAACAGTCTGACCTGCGTTTTATCGACACCAAAGCCTTGCACGCTCTGCCCCAATGTATGCCATTCCGACTACAGCGAAACAGAATGCGAGTGATCGATGAGACACACGCCGTATAACCAAGCCTTTGCGCCCATTGCATGTAAGGTAGGAGGCTCATCGAAGTACGTGAGTACATGGAACATCAACACTACACAGAATTATAGCAGGTCAAAAATCTGCTGACGAGCATGGCCATCTTCGTCGTCTCTATTTATAGGTAAGACTGATCAGTGAATGCCCCTTGCACAAGCCACAACCTTTTGGTGAGACTAACTCTAGGAACAGGGCTCCAATACCAGCCAGATCTTGCGTCTTGTCGGTATTTGTCTGATTGAGCTTCGACGACTTGGACCTGGACTTGCAATTCGAGGACTTTTTCTTGCGGTCACTGCGACCGGCTTCCGAGTTGGGCGCGGCGGCCATGGACCAATCTGAGGGCTGGGATTGCTTGTCGTCGGGATTGGATTGGGATGACCTGTTGAAGCAGCAGTGAGCTAAAGCCTAGCAATGCGATATGATATAAGATCGCGTCCATATTGAGATATACTGTATGCAATATAATCTGATGCTGAAAGGTCAAAGAAGGTTATATCCAGTGAAGTATTATGAGTGGCAGCAAAGTCAACTTGATTGATGAAAGTGGGAAGAGTGGATGGATATACAGTTTGTTGCTTGAGTAGGAGGTTAAATACTTGGGACTGTAGGTGCAGAAGCATCCGGAGTAAAGTTAGATGCCTGCACTCATGTTCACTGAGATAATAGCCTCATAAACCAGAAATGGAAACCTATTATGTTTACCTATTGGGCAGATTCTGGTCATCAGAATGTTTTCTGGTCAATTTGGACTGGGAAAAGTCCACGGCTGTATGATTGGCCAGAAAGTGTCCATCGATAGGAGCATTGTGATGCCAGCACCATGCTACCGTCTACCTGCGGGCCCATTTGATTGGGCATATTATGGACTTTTCGGATTCTAGTCGGCAGAAATATGTCTCAACCAAGTTCGACTGGGAACAAAATTCGCGGTGTATGGTTGGCCAGAGAGTGTCCATTGCTATGAACATTGCGATGCCAGCACCATCGTCCAGTCTACTTGCGGGCCAACTTGATTGGACAGATTCTGGACTCTCGAAGCAACGCCTCCTGCATGACCATGGCAATGCCAACATCACCCCCGCGCCCATTCATTGGGCAGATTATGGACATCTGCATCGCCAGCTTTCAGTCTTGCATGGCCAACCATGCCTCGTATACCGAGCGGAGAGTTAAGGCACCCAGCCCATGAGGCTTGGGGATCATTCCAATCCCGTTTATATAACTGCATCCCCTCTCGAAGGCTCGGTTTCATTACCCACCTCTGTCATCTATCAAATAAACCACACTTGCTATCCCTTTCTATCATCTTTGCCATTTCTTCCATCGCCTATCTTCCTTCCTCATTATCCACAAACAACATGACGATAATGTCACATGTACACAGTGGCTTGATTGTCTGTCCCAGTGCTGATGGGTCAAGTATCTGGGACAGGCATAAGGACACGTTATGCCGGCTTTTTCTTGTGGAAAATAAATCGCTTAAGGTTGTCAAAGAGACTATGGAGACCGAGTACGGGTTTCCCACTATAAGGTAACTCGGAACCCAGGCTTAATTGATTGCTTAATTGATTATTGGTGAGAGGCTAACCATTTCATGTAAGATCACGAGATTACGAAGTAGCTTTACGAGACCATTTGGGATTTCGTAAGAATATCAAGAAGGAAGATTGGTTCGTAATCCACGACCATATTGAAAGAAGGAAGTCAATTATGAAAGCTACAAACGTATATCTATACGGCCAACTAGTCCCACCGAGCAGGGTTAAGAAAGAAACCCGGAGAAACAATCCCCAGAAGCCTGCGAAAGCTAGAGACTTTAGTGGATGTGACCGGAAAACTCGCCAGACCAATTCCTCAAATTCATATCGCCCTGCGACCTAAAAGTCCAGCTCTACCAATTGGCATATCATTGCGAACACCATCACCGTCACCGCCACCATCAGCCCTGATCTCTGCATATTCGCAGCCAGGAATCGCGGTGAGCCCAGGCAGCAACCTCTTGGATACGAACCAAGGATTCTTAGACACTCACTTTTCAGCCCTTGTCTCCCATCATGGTGTGACTGTCCCCCTCCAGAACAGGGCCTGTGTCAAACCTTCAATGGATTTGCTAAAAGATTCACCGTATCAGAAGCTGCTCTCCATAATCTGGAATATTGGTTGGTAACCCTCGCAATATACCTGCGATGCTGTAAAATTTCTGAGAAATAGAACAGGTTCTGTGAACGCGGTTGATGACCCCTTATCCCTACTACGAAATACAAGCCTCTTCATACGCCAAGACACCCAGGTAGTATTGTCGAAGAATACTGCCCCATTTCTTCCCGAAATTGACAGTATCACTATCCCAAACTCACTCGGCCTGGACCCGGAGACGTCTGGCCTACAACATCATTATTTTCGATCTAGCTTTTTTGATTTTTTGATGCAAGCATGCCACCAACTTTCAAACAATCATCCTCTGAGTAATGAAGATTTTCGGATGCTTCTGGATTGGATCGGGATATCCGCAGAATTACACGTACTAAGGGCATTCTTCTCTCTGCAAACTTTCACCGTCATGGCTTTTTGGGGAAATCTGATCAGTTGGGCTGGGACTTTCAAGCAGGCCAAAGCTTTCGTCGTACTAATCGAAATCAGTTTCGATATTAATAATGGATTATGGATAGATAACATGTCTACTCATATTCTGACCAAGGCGGTTCGGATGGGTGCTAATAAAGCAAAAGAGGTCGTCGGGCGCCTCCTAGACACGACCTGCGCCTATGACCTTGAGTCCGTGCTCTTTGAAGCAGTGCGTAACGTCGATTCTGAAATGACCAGTATATTACTTGACGCTGGAGCTTACCCAAATGATACCGAGGCCTGGTTCTGTTTACTTGGAGAGCTTCTGGATAGAGAATTTGGAGGCCATCGAACGTATAATGACTTCCTTGCGGAGAGGACCAATTTGACGCATTGTATCCAAATTCTTCTCGAAGCAGGCGTGAATTGGGATATTAAACATGATCGCACCTGTCATGTGTATGAACTGGCTCATAGCGTGGATTGGTGCTCTGGTTGCGGACCATTTTGGCTGGCCGATAAGCTGTGGTTTCAATATTGGCGAGGGCGCTGGGATGCGGATGAGAAACTCTTTCGTGTTCTAACTCATTGGAGTTGGCGGTTCAAGATATCAGCCACTATTCCAGGTATCGTCATGGCTGCTCGTGGGGGTGTCGAGGATCTCGAAGCATACCTTGCACCGAGGCTTGAGCCACAAGGCCTAGAAAGACAAATTCTTTTCGAGGTTGCGCTGTCAGTGGCGGTCCAAATAGAGTCAAGGGCCGCAGTGGTATGTCTGACCCAATTTGGCGTGGATTCGAATGTTATAGAACTCGACAAGGATTCGCTACGACCGTGGAACCCTGTTTTTTGGGCTACACCCGATATTGAAATGCTCCAAATCTTGAACGATGCAGGCGCAGACCTCAATTTAACTAACGCTCTTGCTCGAACGTGTTCTCATGCGATGCCAGCATCGCTCTTGGGCACGATCCGATGGCTAATTGAAAATGGGGCCGATCTCACAGAATACGGCCAAGAAGCCATGATAGAAGTTTGTGGAGAAGAAGACGACGTGGCTGTCGTGGAGATGCTGGTTGCCGGTGGGACGCCACTCGGAGGATTCCTGGAGCATAAAACTACGTCTTCCGAGTATTACGAGGACTGCGAAAGCATGTGTTCAGAGGACTGCGAAGGCATGTGTTCAGAGGACTGCGAAGGCATGAATATTCTCCAACTCGCAATACGGCACGATTGTAGTCTAGAAGTGGTTCGGTTTTTAATACAGCAAGGCTTGGCGGTCACCTCGACACCACACACTTGCGATGGTCGCACAATGCTCCACGACGCTCTTCTTAGTTCATCCCACGACCGACCAAAAACGGTGGCTCTGCTTCTAGAGCATGGCGCCGACGTTAAAGCCTCTGACGGTGGGCTTACTATTCTTGAGGCAGCATTACCTCAAGAAAATTATAGACAAGATGACGTTAAGAAACAGAGCGTCGATCTTTTCCGTCAACTTCTCAATGCTGGGGCGCCACTGGCTAGCCCGCCGAAACGTGCCAAGGTAAAGAGGTGGACCACCGCTCTTGTGGGACTCATAAAATGTGGAGCGGATGACTCTTTTATTCATCAGGTAATTGACCAGTACCTTGCAGCAGATGGAGATATAGATCAGCAAGAGAATTCGACTTCCTCATACCTAAGACTTACACCATTGCAAGCAGCTGCGCAGTTCGGCCGTGTGAGTGTAGCTAAGTACTTGATCGAGCGAGGTGCAGATATCAATTCACCTGGGCACCATGCTTATGGCATGACTGCCCTTCAGGCCGCCTGCGATCATAATTATTCCAAAGTCGATATCGACTTTATCAAGCATCTCATCAGCAGAGGAGCGATCGTCAATGCACCGGCATCAATTGACATGGCAACTGCCCTCGCAATCGCTGCTCGTAATGGATCACTCACTCTCGTCTGCTTGCTCCTTGACCATGGTGCTGATCCAAATATGACTTGTCGTCCATCGGTCTATGGTTTCGTGCGTTTTAAATATTTTCCGTACTATACAGCACGTCCGCTCGATTTCGCAGCGGTAATGGGGCGCCTTGACATGGTGCAGCTTCTTCGAGATGCGGGCGGCCTTAGTGGGGTGCCTGGTATATCAGGGTTCGACAGTGCCATTTTTGCCGCGAGAAGAAGTCGGAAATTTGCTATTGTAGACTTTTTACAGCAGAGTCCACGATTTTCCTCTAAATGATACAGGCGCTGAGTTCGGTGAAATTAGTGTCTCTTTTAAATTGGCGCCAGCAAAATAAATAAAGCAATATCGTCTAAGTCAGGAGTTCAATCAGTAATAAGAAAGAAAGAGATAACTTTTTTTACAGGGTAGCTCAATTAAGATACTATAAACAGCCTAGCCCTAGCTTTAGGTTGGGATCGGTATATGCGGAGTCAAACCATGATGCAGAAGCCATTTCATTCTTGTGGTGTTATGTATTAACATAGAAAGAGTGCGTTCAACTGCAAAGGAGCAGTGATTTGTGTGAGTTCAGAAAAAGGAACCACTACTGGTAAATGGAGGCGGGGCTGGTGCACTTAAGAATTAACAAGGTCAATTGGAAGCTCTGTGTAACCGTAGATGAAACAGCCACGAGACGTCGCGCACAGGGGTATATGCACATGCTTTAGCCAACATGAGGAGGTGGCACGCTACGTCTGTATTCCGCTAGGAATCCCATATGGTTATTCGAGAGGTGCCACTGAATTAGGTGATCGCCGTCATCTGTAGTGCTTCCACCAGCATACTAGCATACCTCCGAGCCGAGAAACTTGATGACTCATTGGTTAATGTTGGTTGAACTTAACTCAAGTTGTTCTCATGACAGACCACGGAGACCTTTCGTGATGGGTGACTTCGGGGATCCTATTCTATCATACCATCGTACGAGCGAGCCAATATTCACACACCTATCTTGTACATAGGCTAATCCAGCCATTGAATACTGCGAGTTTTATATCCTTCCAAATCTGCCGAAGGAAATACGTGATAATGTCTCTTCAGGACCTAATATGAGCAGCGAGAATTACGCGATGGCATGCCGGGAGGTTCAGCCTTAGAGGCAACCCGAGGAGCCGGCACAACTAGCGCTTCCGGCGGCGCACAAAGGCAGGTGGAGTCCGGAGACTGAAGAGCGGGCGGGCGCTTCCACAATCACTGCTCGAAAGGGATCACTCACCCTCGCCTATTTGCTCCTTGACCATGGTGCTGATCCAAGTATCATCTGTTGTCTACCGGACCCAAATAGAAGATTCTATTCTTTGCTCAACTTGGACGATTTCCATATAGCACGTCTGCTCGATTTCGCAGCAGTAGCTGGACGTCTTGACATGGTGTAGCTTCTTCAAGATGTAGGTGGCATTAGTGGGGCGCCTGGTCTATCAGGCCTCGACGGTGCCATTTCTATCGCGAACAGGAAGATGCGAGTGGCCATTGCAGAGTTTCTACAGCAGAGTCCACGGTTTGCCTCTGTATGAGGTAGGAGCTGAACGCAGCAAAATCAGTGTCTCTGTTGGATAGCGCTAGCAAAAGAGGTTAAGTGATATAGCCATGTCGGGAGAAGAATCAGTAATCAAAAAAGAGATAATTGTATTTGTAGGTTAACGTGCACCACAAGCAAGCGGCTCTGCCTTTCAATGCGGCGCAGTCCATGCATCCGGCACTTCATGCTTATATTCATTTTGCCTGCCACCGGGCTGTGCTGCAACTCTTGAACCATACACGACGTTCCAGTGGCCTATCCGCACTTCAATGTGATCTGCACGCTGTACAATCTGCGCGGACGTATATCTCAAAGCGGAGCGGCGTTCGAAAACACTTTTCCCCACGGGTGGTAATGATAGGGTTGCCTTAGACCAGACCGTATCGTAGGGTTACATTTTCCTGCCGTTGATTTGGGGTCCAAATGCCATTCTCGTCCTATAGACCCTATTCAAGCTTCGATCATATCCTAGAGAGGTGTCGATATCCGAGCTGACATCGTTGACAGGGGTGGGATATGCAGGCGACAGGTGCGATAAACAATGTTTATGTAGGACAAGTGGTGACATATTACCCAGAGTTGATTGCACAGGCTATGTGTGATAGTTACAATATATAAAAAGGCTGAGAAGTACTTCTGCTTCGTATCTTTGGAGTATTTACTTAGGTCAATATTACATTGAGTAACGAAAACTGTGATGATCGGCGCATCTAACATGTGGTCATTTCTATTCCTCATTGGCTGGTCCGAGCTAGCTCATGGACTAAGTGAGCTCTTACTTGTGGCCTTAGCACTCCATGCTCACCAGTCTATAGTAGTAAGCTATGGGAACTCCCCCGTTATCGCCGCATCAACGATAACCACCCAAAACCCGTATCAGTACTGTAGTTGCACAATTTATGCTGATACTTTTGCGACGCTCTGGTGGGATGTTGTATATCCTCTTGATGGGCCTACAATGGTGTATACGGTGCTTGAAGGAACAAATTCGACCATTGGATCGGACCTGGTGCCAGCCAGTACCACTGCAGCCTTGGACACGTCTGTCTTGAATCACGTAAGCTCTTATGCGGATGAATTAGGAGTTGAGTTGGTGACCGTGAATACTTCCTCGTGCGTCCTTACATCCCATTGCTCAGATTCGCACAGCTTCAATCTAACCAGGGAGCAGAGTAACGATGACACAAGAACTTATCCTTGAGATTGGCTTCTCTGCGGTGGATACATGGACCACATTTTCGACTAAGGGAGCGTTGACTTCAGAATGTGTCTTTGCGACTTCTTACCCGATCGCTTCTGATCCTAGTAATACCATTCCCTTTTACTATACCTACTACGCGGTTTCCTCGATTGCATGGAACCATACAGACCCAAATCGGAGCATTGACGGAAACTTTGAGCAAGATCCAATTGCATTGGCAGCATTGCAATCTTACATTGCTTCAATTGTTGGGGCACAAAATTGCACGGCGACACCAGAGGGCGGTATCGCCGGCTTAAAGGTTGGCGTTTCACTTCTCACAACTCCCATGACCGTATACCAAACTCCAGCAGCTGTCATTACGTCAAGTACTGAGTCGCCAATCTCGGCAACTCTGTCGACCACTACAAGCTCCGCTTTGCCGGCCAAAAGCCCAACCACTACGCAAACCCCTGCTACATCGATACCTGTCGCTTCGAGTGCAGAAGTCAAACAAACTCCCACGAATACGGCTGGGAAGTCCAGACCCGGGGGAGGAAGCACTAGCCAAGGTGGCGGTGGGAGCCAGGAAACTCCCGCATCGTCACCAGACGGGAACGGAGGCCAAGGAGGAAATAGTAACACAGCCGGCGGATCAGGAACCCAAAGCTCTGCAGGCTCTGGTGTGGGTGATGGCGGTCAAGCTCAATCCCAAGCCACACTACTACCAAACAAATTGGGTCCTTAACAGAAACCGTCGTTATACTACCGTCTTCATCTGGTTATGTCGTCGGAGGCAATACCGTCTCAGCTGGAGGTTCTGCAGCAACCATCGGAGGTGTAACCGTGACAGCTGATTCAAGCGGGCTTATCGTCTACACAACTCCAACAGGAGCAGGTGTGCCAAGTGCGGTAGGCAAATCCAGTAATGTCGGAGCTGGAAATACCGAGACGGTCTTGAGTGGGCAAGGTATTGCTGTTCGCAAAAGTCCAGTAGTCATCATTGGGTCGCAAACATATACTGCATCGATAATACCAGGAGGTGTTATCGTGGTTGCCGGGCAAACACTCAGCTCGGGGGGAAACGTGGTTGTGGGCGGACAAACGATCTCACTTGCACCCAGAGGAAGTGCAGTAGTGGTTGGAGGCAGCACGACCGAGGTGCTTTCCAAGTCTCAGACCCTTCCCGTATCGACTTTACCAGGCGGTGGGATTGTAGTGGCGGGACAGACTTTGACAAATGGAGGAACCGTGGTCGTATCAGGTCAAACACTATCGCTTGCACCGGGAGGAAGCGCGGTCGTGATAGGGGGCACCACTACGGAAGCTCTCGGGGTGCCTACAACACCAGCCGTGGTTGTTGGATCGCAGACGTACGCTGTTTCGACCTTGCCTGGAGGCGGGATTGTCGTCGAGGGGCAGACGTTATCGGCCGGTGGGAATGTGGTACTGGGAGGCCAGACCGTCTCACTGGCGCCGGGGGGAAATACGGTCGTGGGGGCGGCAGCACAACGGAAGGAATCGTCGGTGCTACAACCAGCACCGGTCTGCCTCCAGCCCAATACACTGGCGTATCCGCGAAAACGCGGGACGGCATGAGGTGGGAGTTGTTTCTTCTTATGGTGCTCGCTTGTGTGGTAATGTTCTAATGAGATGCTCAATTATTTGATATAGTAATGGACTTTAATTTAACATGTTGAGAAGACGACTTGTTAAGTGCAATGACCATACGACCCATGCTGCAAGACTCCACTCCTCATAAGCTGATTGAGCGAGACTAGGATGGAGCTACTATGTTCCGGAGCTGGCACAATACTAAAAGCGGGAATGCACTAGTTCGTCACGTAATCGCTCGTGACACGGACCCTCCCACGACGCATTCCACGGCGTCATGGATATCACCCGTCGATCCTCCGAGTGCTCCATTTCTGAGGAGATCTGCGACGGCTAGATTCCAGGACGAACGGTGCTCTATGTGAATTAATGAGGATCAGAGCAGTCGAGGGATATGGGGCGAGAATGACTAGCACGCAACTAAGGTATAGTATGGGGTTTTTGCCCCCAACAACCACAGCAGAAGATGGAAGGGTCGGCTCGTGTCAGATGGCCGTTCCACTATGGTACAGATTAAGATAGAACTATCAAAAAGGTGAGCGGCTAGGAACAACTTTGCGATTGTTCAGTAAAGCATACCCCCTGGTGGACGGCTACATGATGAATTATGTCACGCTGATGCACAACTTCCTTGAACCTGTCGAGGGCTCTCTGGGCCATTGAAGAGCGCTTTCATTCCCGGGAAATGACATAAAAAGTGCGGATCCACCCGCAGATCGGCAAACAATGGCCGTGCGTCGGACCATCGCTCCCCACCCATAGCTCCATGATGCGGTGGAGGTGACGGGACCACGACGACTAGCGTGCGGAGTTCTGAGATCTCGTGTAGATCGAGCTTGGCTAAGGCAGACCTTATATCGACGACGGATTTGTGTGCCTCCTTCTTGGCATCCTGAAGTAAGCAATACAGCAGTAAAAAGCCCGGCCGGAATGCAAAGTATGCGTTCTCAACATGTAAACTCAGGTCGATACTGCTTGATCCATTGCTCTGCGAGATCGCCATGCCCACGGGGCAGATGTTGTGAATGATAGCTCCATTCTTCGCGCTGCAGTATCCCAGCGGCTGGCCAAGCAAAATCGAAATACCGGCTAAGCAGCCTTCACTAACGACCCTATCTTTTCTATTGATTTCGTGACATCGGCTATTAAATATACTATAACTACATAAGTAGGAGGACTTTGGCTTTTGTAATTTGCAAGCAAGCCTGGAAACGAGTTGAATTGATGATGAAGAACTGCAGAACAGCTACGTAGCGAGAATGATATGAAAGCATGCCGGGAGGTTAAGCCTCCAGCAGCAACGCTAGCGCAAAGAAAGAAAGGGGTGGAAGATTCCACTAATGAGAGTCATTCTTAGACCGGTCCCGTCTCTTTTCGATCCATCCAAAGTTTGATTCGAACCTCGATTCCATTTTCGCTGCCAAGGAGCATGGCACGACAAGACTCGCAGTCCCGTGAGCTGGTAGCAATAATCGCGCTGATGCTCAGACGATTGTGATCTCCTGCCAGTCAGCACTGATACTGGCCTCGCCAAACATTATCCCCTCGACATAGCAAGGGCCAACAATCCGGTATCGCTCTCCAAGCTTTCGAACAACGATCGGCATTTTGCAACGTGGAAATATGAGTATTTGGTCTCCGAGCTGGGAATCTCTCGGCACAAAAGCGAAGCGAACTTGTTCGGTGAGCACAACGCGGCGCCGGAAAAGAAGCCCCATTTTCTTTTCCAATTCGTGCCGATCGGCTCCTCGAGGGATGAAATCCTGTGCTTTCATGCCTTCGACCTCCACACTTGTGTGTTTTTCCAGCCAGTCTTCCAATTGAAGCCTTCCCGGTCCTAACATATTCAGCGTCTGGGAAATTAGAAAGGGAAATGCATTTCGATCCACTTCCTCCGGGCTGATGGTGTGTGATTTGAAGATGTGATCGATCATCCTTCTGGCGCCAAGTCGCTGCTTGCTTCGGCTTGCATTCTTGCATGGATTCAACTGATCGACCAAAGCACCCCGGCAGTGCATCTGATTCTCATCAATGGTGAATCGGACATGTGGATTCCCTTTCCCGCCAGCCCTTGAGTCGTACCACGCAAATGCTAGCCCGAAGCTGAGAACGGTCCCTTCCGTTATTTGATGGTTGATTATCCATGAGGGTTGCGCACCAGCCGGCGCACACATGGCTGAGAACAAGAAACCAAGACCTTTGTACTGCACCAGCGCAACGGTAAAGTCTGCAAAGACCCTTTCCTTGGGTCGATCATAATCAGGCTCGATCAAAGCTTGCAGTCCTTTCGGCTGAATGCCCAGCAGACCGTACACAAGGTCTTGCGGCTTTTCTGCTTCCGAGTTCAGCGACCGATCTATCAATAACTTGATCCAGTAATCTTCTTGTCTCCCGTCGCGAGACTCAGCTGCGTATTCAAGTGCAGCAAGTTCAATACTGTTCAGTCTCCTAGCAGCCTCAGCAGCACTCTGACAGCATTTCCAAAAGGTTTCAACTGCATCATCTGTGAGAAGAGGGTCGGCGCTGCGAGTCTGGCGAGGATTGACGGGGCTTTGCGGAAATTGGATATATCTAAATGCAATTATCGCATCGAGGAGCCTTCTGATGGGATACAACTTATCCCAGAAGAAGAATATGGACCCCAAATGCGCCGCCATCAGCTCCTGGAAAATCCATGTCCGGTTCCAATACGGCATCTGAAAGAGCGCAAGACAGGATAAGATTTTATTGTAAGTTCGCTGGCGAATCTGTGTTGATGCCCCATTCACTGCTCGAATGTCAGCTTCCTGCAAAGGAGGAATGGACTTGAGGTCGACACTGGGTGTGATTCCGTGCAGGTCACAAGTATCGGGAATCCTTCCAAGCCAGACGATGATCCTTGAGGCATGCCTGTACACTTGTACCATTCTTTTGATTTCTCGAATGACTTCTTCCTTGTCATCCTGGTCGATACAGAGGGCATCCGCCCAGACCGGCATTCCATTGAGCGTGGGCTCGTTTTGAATGGCTCTCAGGGCATCGAAAAGGTTTCGAGTGATATTCGCCGGCCTACCTCCGATCCGAATAGGCACTTTGTCGTTTTTGTTGCCCCAGGTGTACGAAAGGGCAATGAAGAGAGGTATTGAAAGGGTCCGAAAGCATTTGACGACTCTCTCACAGCAACTCTGCAACTTCGCAAGCGTTTGCGCCAGTCTTTGACCCTCCAGGCTATTGTCCGTCATTTCATCCCCGGGCGGCAACCTTCTCGTGTATGGGGCTAGGACTTCAAAAACTTGCTTCTGCATGCTTGAACATGACCAACCTGCTGGAATCGCCGCGTTACTATCGCTGAGGATGTCCTGGAACGTTTGAAATATGAGTCTCGGGAAGTGCTCAACAAGAGCAGCCCCCACTCGGTCGAGGTTTTTGGGCAACAGCTTTGTGGTTATCCCATTCGGGAGAATGGCCGAAACCTTTTTCATTAGACCTGTGGGTGCGATTCCATCGAGCTTCAGCTTTGTCCGAAGGCCATACGCTGCCTCTGAAATGGCCATGTCAACCTCTCTATCATATCTATTGTCGAATTGAACGTCTGGATGCTGAGAAATCTCTTCGAAGAAGGCATCTGCAGACGCCAGACGATGGGCAAATACTGCACCCTTTCCTTGGATAGCGAAGTCGTTCTCCCATGACTGGCTGATCTTGGTTGTTCTTTCCAGGCCATCTTTGAAGTCTGCGTAGTGCTTTTGAACCACTCGAAGGACAGTTGTGGTGATGGTATCCGTGAACTTCCTAGCTTGTTCGTCGGTTGTTTTCTTCAACGATAGATTCCAATCAGCTGGAACGAGACAGGTGAATTGAATGGCGCAAGAGATCAGTCCTTTCACAGCCTCCACCAAGATATTGGAGCAGTCCTCATCTTTGATGACCAAAGTATCAAAGTTCAAGCTCAGTGGAGTTTGTACAGGAGCTCCCT
This sequence comes from Coleophoma crateriformis, assembly GCA_003369635.1. Taxonomy (NCBI): domain Eukaryota; kingdom Fungi; phylum Ascomycota; class Leotiomycetes; order Helotiales; family Dermateaceae; genus Coleophoma; species Coleophoma crateriformis. The sequence goes on from PDLN01000022.1 coordinate 425,642, forward strand.
GTTGGAGAGGCTCTATATGAAGAAGGCGGATCTCGTGGCATCCTACTTGCAAGTCCTTGTATATCGAGCCTTTGGGCTTCATATTGAGAGTGCAAACCGCAAAGACAACAACAACCGAGAACCTAATGGGAAAGAAACAAGAGATGGACGATTGTCACTGCTGCCTGCTGATTATGCACAATTTATCCTGCCTTCTGAGCTCCCCTCAATCTCATTGCCACAGCTGCAAGTAGTGAATAAGGCTGCATCAGCCAAGGCTCAACCCTAGATTAGCCGCAGTTGAAACGATCTGCGGATCCTGGTTGATTTCCAGGGCGTTACTGAAAGTAGAACGTCGTGCCATGTGCAACCTTCTCTGGACGACCAAGCTCGCCCTAAGCGAACCGCCCAGTTGCGGCAGTGCTGTCTCTGTCAGCAATCGTACTCTGCTTATCTATGAGCAAGGCTGGCTTCTTGCGACATTAACCTGTTTTTATGGTAGCCAAATTACTCTTCTCCAAGGCTGATAATGAATCCCTCTTGGAACCATCGAAATACTACGAAAGCACGCGCTGGGATACTGCCCTTGCTGTATTGTAGAGAAAAAGCGTTTGGCAAGCTACAGTCAATTCGTGGTGCCGTATCATGCGTCCAGCCGTCAATACCGTCAGCTACCTCTCTCAACTTAGACCCTTTTCTATCCAGGTTTTCAATAGCCTCTCAGTCTTCTGGAGTGAACTCTCTGATCCAAGCGGTGGAGGACGCAGAACATTCCACATCCCTAGCAGAGAGAAAAAAGAAACTTCTGATCTGCTGATTTCAACTCTGCTGACAAGACGGCCTGAGGTGGCCTTGGACGACATTGCTGATTTAGAAGAGAGGATTATAGAATTTTCAATGAAGAAGATGAAAGGCTCATTATCGTCAATAAGCTCTGCTGAGGAGAAACGGAGCCAGGGCTAGAGCCATATCACAGATCTTAGACCGTGGCAAGGGTTCAAGAACTATGAGATCGTTGTAAAGAAAATCCGTCTCCTTGATGTACTGTCTGCGACGTCTCATCGTAAGCAGTTATCAACAAGTTGTTACTGCAATTTCAATTCGTCATTTCAAGATCCTAGCTAAAACCGCCACTGCTACTAGTATAGCTACGACTTATGTGGGCCTCACCTGCCAGTTCAAACACAGCCCGCAAATACTTGCTCATAACTATGAGCTAGACTATAGTTTTCACGCCAATCTCCAACCCTAGCTCGGTTGCTAAGTTCGAGTGTATCTTGTCGTAAATTATTTATGACGGGTTGTTTTCTCTATAAATGGATTAGAATATAATTAGTACAGGTGAAGTAGAATGAAAACACTTGATTGTGAGATACATCCCCATTACTACTCCTACTACTACCACCAAGTTCAGCTGATCTTGAATCTAGCCTTAACGTGCAACAACTACAGCTAAAGTACTTTTCCTTTGTACTATATGGACTGGTATATTCCCAGCAACTCTATCACTTGCTTCTCCGGACCAGATACTTTCCTTGTTTTTATATTCGTCTTCCATAATCTGAGCAATTTGACTCCCACCTTGAGATGTTCCTACTATAATACTCTTGACATCTGCGAAATTGAATCTTAGTAATCCGTTCCATAGTTTCGTCGAGGCTGCCTGAAATAGTAGAATAAGTATTACAAGACAGTTTATAGCAGTAACTGCGTATATGAAACTGTCTTTACCGACGCGAACAGCATGAATCGTTGAGGTAACAGGTTCGGATATTGTGTCATTCGTAATCATTAACTGAGCAGAGCTTATGGTGGAGAAAAACTGATCTGAAAGAGCCTGAAAAGATTCTGCTACTTCACGAAGGAGTAGTCTTCATCCAGCTTTTCATCTTTTTCGTTTTTCTCCTGCTGCTTCTTCACGTTGAATATATTATTGTGAAGCATATTACCTAGAACTGACACAAAAGAGTTTGTGCTAATCAGCGATAGTCCGGCGAGCGAGTCTCCTGCATTTGCTGCAAGGGCACCACTTTCATCGATATTTTTCACCCCTTGGGTTGTATTGGGTCTAGCTGTGATCGTTTGTTTGACTACATCCACATCTACCGAGAATTTTGTCGGTATAAATTGACTCATACACTGGACTCCTTTCAGGTCTTCATATGCCCCAGTACCTTGAATGTCTAGGTATACCAGAGGTTTCGTAGAGTTCGCTAACCAAGCTTGACTATCCAAGAATGGTTTCGCAATAGTAATATTTTGTCCCAGGCTAAAATCGGCCACATAATATCCTGAATCTATGGTCGAATCAAGCGGCGATGCAGATTGAAAAAGGTAGACCACGGGTGTGTCGTCGATAAAGACTTTTGGGAAAAATTTGGAAGCTGAAGTTCTATTACGGATACAGGCAACGTTTGAATGATATCCGGTTTCGAAATATGTTTAGGATGTAATACATTGGTGTATAGTCAACTTTGTATCAACAAGGCCGACAGAAGCACCCATGCCGTAAGATCGTCCATGATATGTAAAGTTAGAGTTATCGCCCTTCTTGAAACTTTGCGTGCTACCATCGAGACTTGAAGCAGTCGATCCATCATTCATGGAAAACGTATAACGTTCACGCTGAGGCGCGTAAGAGACAAACCCAGACTCGTGTGTACTGGAGGAGCCTTCGCCTCGAACCACCCCTGCTTCCAGTGATCTGCGGTATCGTTGCTATATATAGGTACAAAAACTGAAAGAGGCTCTTTGTTTGAGACTTCTATATTGATTGGCGTTAGAGCTCCAACCCAGAGAGCACTGGGCCCTGAAGCGATGGCTGCAGTGATAAGAAGAACAAAGAGCCTGAAGATCGGCAATGCCCAGTTGATTTGAGATGTCGTGAGGGCAGTGTAGAAACCGAGCTAATCTAAAGTGAGCTTATGCTGAAATAGTATCTGCCGTGTGTAATAGTTGATCAAGTTACGTAAAATGCTGATTTGTGCTAAACCTAGAAGGCCAGCGAGAATTTGAGAAAGTATTTGAACATTTGCTCGGTCGCGGTTGATCCAATCATAATAAGTTGTTTTAATTGTCCAGTCGTTGATAATACTAGTGATCAGAAGAAGATTGAGGATCGTCGTAAAAGCACAAGGTATGAAGAGGAGAACTTTGTTCTTTATAGGTTCGAGCTGGGTTTGACTCTGTGGTACTGCACAAGGACTGTACAGATCGGGCTGGGTCGACTCTAACTTTGTCAAAGGTCTATATTCAGCCATGGGATGGAAGAGACTTAAGTGAAGGTCATTGATTACAGAGAGTAATGCTAAAAGTGAGTAAAGAATAATAGAAGCATAATTATACTTGAGCGAAAGCTATGTACAAGCATCTTAACTTAGATCTACACATGCATACACTCCCATCAGAGAGCTGTATTTCGCAAGGGTCTCGTATGATAAAGAGGGTGGTGTGGTCCTGCTTATGTGAGCGGCTAACTTTACTCGTTGATTAGATAATAATAGCAACTTAAAGACAAAGAAGCCTGTTTATAGTGTGTTATTGCCCAGTTCATTCGACTAAGAGCTTTGGAAATATCCAATACTGTTTCACAAATGGACTTAAATCATTGCTGCATGTAGGTCGCAGTGCAGATACGCTGTCAGGTCTAACTAGGAATATAGTTCAGCTAGCTTAGGATGAGGCAGTGAGGAGAGCAGCCTTTGCAGTTCTCTTCGACTCTATATATAGAAAACTGGTGACCATAACCTGTAGTTGATTTAAAGCGGCAGAGCCGATAGTGGCAAGATGGCCTTCTACTGGAAAGCCAACTTTAGGGTACTAGGCGTATTGGTCAAGAGGTCAGGCTGAGCAGGAATTCGTGTCTTTGTCCACGCTTGCGAGTCTCACCATAGAGTGCTTCCGGCAACATTGCCTTTAAGATTGCGCACGACTTGCTTAAAATAGTCTACTCAAGGCTCTCCGGTGATCGACAAAGTGCTAGTGGGATCGGTGCAATTGACACAATAGTTATGTCAAGCATCGATGCCATGACTATTATTGCCCTAGGTTAGCATACGGTTCCTGAAGGCTGAATTTCCCTATGCTTTCAGATCGAAAGACCACGTAGCGTTTGAAAGACACAAACTGTAGGTGTGAGACAGGAAGATGTGATGGAGTTACTTAGAGGAGGTTTGGTAGAAAGTCCCTAAACTCAGACCGATCGTACGGCAGAATTGGCAGAAGAATTAAATATGTAAGTTTTATATTGAAAAGCGAGCGCGACCTACCTAGCTTGATTGAGACAATCCATACCTATCTACCTTCTTTGGTGTCACTGCTATCTCTGAAGGCGTCTTCAAAGGTTATCCTTTATATTATTGCACACTTGCTCAGCTGAAGACAAGGCTGTGGATGATATGCGCTTGAGTAGCCTTTTTTAGATGTTGGGATGTGAGCAATATCCCTCTCGTATGGTATTGAATGAGGTCCAGTGCACATATCATTCTGGACTTCTATCGTGGATAGTCGATTGTTGAATCAAGGAGAAGAAGCAGTCATGAAGTCCGCATCCAGTCAAGGCGCAGCAGTCGGTGACCGGTGGTGGCTTATCAGCTACATGGATGCCACGGCGCGCGAGGTCGTCGAAGATCATACGGCCCTCAAGGCATACAGAAGGATCCTCAAGGTTAGCTGGGTAAATGGAGCCCGCTATGTGAACTGATGCCCCAAGGATGTGTTGGATGTTATCACGGACTTGCAAGGGGAGATACTGTCCTCGATTACGAAAGAATGGGGCCAAGAGGAGAAGCAACTGGAGCATTTCTTCGGGGAGACCACTATAAAAAATTTAGACTTCCTACAACGACTGCCACAGCTATCTTCTATGACGTCATATGACACGGCCGTCGTCATATTCAAACCGCTAGATGCAGCCCCCGGAAAAGTAAACAGCAGGACGACTTCCTGGCAAATGTGGAGGGTTGATCAAGCTCTGCAACAATGCAAAGAGGATCAAAGGCAATCTAGCACCGAGGAGGGACAAAGCGATACCTATGAGGACAGACATACAGCGGAGAACCGTCTTGTAAGTCAACCATAGAGTATTTAAAAATCTTGCAGACTACTGGTCAGTAGAACATCTTTTCGTAGGCCATAGCCAAGTGTTATAGCTGTCAGCCAGCAAGGATTGTCGAAACTCGATATAGATCTCCTCACAGCAGTGACGACTGCAATTTTTCCTGCAATTCTCGAGGCCCATAAAAATTTGGATATGCAGAAGGAGGAACTTGTACCCTGCAAATCTTACACCAAGTCATTGACTCGGCACGAAGACACGTCGTCCTCCAGCAAACCGAGCTTGAGGCCTTGACAGAGAATCGACTGGCGCATGAATTTGAATTTCGTCGCGCTCGAGTTCATATCGAGGCTATCCCACCACTTTTTCGTGAGACATGCTTGGAAGCTGCCCAGGTCGGGTTGTCCCAGCTCCAGGAGCACCACTCAAAATAAAAGAAACGGAAGACTGCTCTCATTATCATCTGGCAATGCTCTCTGGGCGTCAAGAATGTTTGAAGAAGTTTGTCCATACTTTTCAACATTCGATGATGGGCGTGGAGAAGATGTGTCTGTTAGCACATGAAAAGGCCAAGGCCACCCTTGCTGAGAGATAGGACTTTACAAAGGCCTTGCGGCGGTTCATGGATGAAAGGGAAAAGACATCTGCGTGAGGCCTTCTTCTGTGCACAGGCTGATTCCCATCACTATTGTTCACTGCTTTGTTTTTTTAATGACCCCTATCTCGTACGCGTAGAGGACACATGGAAATTAGCATGTTTGACCAACAGAGCAACACTAGCCAAGCAGAAGTATCCAGCGTTGTAGTTTTGATCTCTGTGACTCGGGGTAAGCTATCTTAGATTCACTCAAATCGTCTCGAATACACGAGCCCGCCCGATCGCTGCCGGTCTCCTTGGACCCATCGATCTGCTCTCAGTCTGCCATTCGATTTCTCTGCTTATGCACCACCTATACTAAACACCCTTGTCCACATGACCAATCTTGCGAAGTCCCGTTGATGATTCAACGTAATATAACCAATACTTTACTATGTGATTTGGAGTCAAACGACCGCTGATCCGATCTAGCTGAGTCTTCCAGCTCACAGATCCAGCCGGAATAAATGCAGCCCCATGGAGGCATCTTCCATTGCATGATAAGCGAAACATCCATGCACATGCATCCCGACTTGATTATGTCGTCGAGGCGAAAGGATTGGAGTTCGAGATTGTGGACAGGAGCCCAATAACTACCCCGCTCTCATTACTCCAATGCTCAGCGAAGAAGATCTCAACAAGTTTCTTGGTGGTGTCCAAGCACCTGTGGCCGGTTACACAGAATTTATACCTACCCATGTACCTGTGCCGTCAATAGGATGTGGATTGATTCTAAAATCCATCGTTACAGGCGGCTAAAGGAATGAGTAGGGAAACTAACAATTGCAACAGTTCATCTGATAAATTGACCAATTCCGGGCAAAGGAGGAAATCCGCCAAGGCCAAGCACTACTGCGCTCTGTTCTTGATAAATGAGACTCTTCTTAATATATTTGTAACGTACCCCGCCGTAGAAGGCCCTTGTCGCTCTATCGCAAAATCTTCCTTCTTCGGTACCCCACAGTCATATATCCCTCTATTCCGCCGCTCGAGCCTCCAGGAGCTGTCAACAATACTCTCAGGATAAACAAACCCTTGCCTGGTCTTTCGCCTCAAGGAGGTCTGGCCAATAAGTTGATGAGAGTCGTCATGGCCGAGAATACAGGGCATGGGTTTGTTTATTCCAAGAGTATTGAACATCTTTGCATTGTTACTTGTTTGCCTATCATTCGCAATGGCTTTCCCAGAAATTCTCTCCATCTAGTTTCTTTTTTGGCCATGACTCTATTGTTGTTTGCGCTGCTATCCTTGTTGCTTAACCTATCGCTCGAGCTCTCTGTATCGATTATTATTTCTTCTTGATCGGTATTTTGAACAAGTATCATGTTGTATGTTTCCCAGCTGTGATCGACCTAGTAGCCTTGTCACTTGTGCTCTCTGGATATTTGTTTGCTCGGCTTATCATCTGGCGCAGGTTCACACAATTCGCAGCTTACTACATCTAGGGCCAAGTTTTGATCATGTCATCCTGTATATATATATATATATATATATATATATATATATATATATCTCTCTCTCCCTCTCTCTCTGTGTCTTTGTATGACGGCCCTTTGTTCGCCCAACCCCACAAGTTAACCCTTTTTCCCCTTGGTTCATGATTGGCGCTTTCGCTTTGAGCTCCACCATAGTGCAAAACCGCCGTCACGCTCCATCGCCAACGATGGAGACAACACCGACACCAGTCAGATCACCACCCACACAGCTCGCGGATCACACCAGAGCAAACAATGTACCCAAAGAGCTCCCCAAGTGCGTTCCGATTTGCTTTCCTCCCGACTGGCTAAGCTTGCATTATCCAGTCTATTTAGAAAGAGCTCTAGCTAATACCTTGTCCAAATTACCAGGCTCCACATCGATATCGTAGCCCTTCCTTCTACCCCCCTCGTTCTCAAAGACCAAAGCACCTCTAGTCGACCTACCTGTCTCCGTGATATCATCGAATACAAGAACTACAAAGACAGGTTCTGTATCGCCAACAGTAGTGATGTAATACTCGCGCCTGTCGCGAGCGCGGCAGCGGTAGGAGATGAGTGCAAACATATAGAGAGTGGAGGCACGGTCCCTTGTTTGGGTCGGCACGGAATACTTCAAGATCCATCTGCTCCTCCGGCATATGACTCTGCTGCAGAGAATCGATATTCAGATACGGCAAACAGAAGCGATACGTGTCAGAGGTTGGATGGTTATCACAAAGGAGAGGCGAGTAGAACCACAGACAGCAAGCCGGAACGTAAATTGGGCGAAGGGGAAACAGAAGAAGATATCCTCACGCAGCCTTACTCTCCCGTCGTCTGAAGAGTTAGCTGAACTAGGCTTTGACCCTAACAAAAATGCCGCGGATTCAAAGCTCCCGGGCTCGAGGCATGCCGCGTGTGCAGAAGTCTGCCCGCGTCCGTCGATAAGCCGGTGATGGTCGTATCTAGGGAACTCTCCTTATGCAACTGAAACATTGTAAGGCGTGCGAGGGCAGATCAGGACTTGATATCGGTTTGGATAGCGAATACCTTGTTAGTATCAACTTATAACTTACTCTAATTAGTGAAAGTGTCTTTTGGCCCAAGTTGACCCAATTAACCATACGCTGGGATCATTGTTGGTTACAAGTCAATAGTCGATACGTAAGTGTGAATATTTCGAGTCCTCGTTTGACTTCCTCGATACCAAGACTGCTCTCCACGCTTGTTAACCATCATTGGATTTTAATAATCAGCAAGCTTTGCAATTTACAAGCTGCTTGGACCACCAAAAAGTCGTCAATAAGTTGATCTAGATTGAATAGACGTTGGATGGAACATTGGTAATGCCTACGCCTTGAGCTTCAGCAGGTAGATTGGGACATTCGCTCGATTGAATTTCCGCAGCCCTTTTCCACATTGTAGTGACAAGAAGACTTGTAAGTACAGCCCGTGAGATACTACGTAATGTAGTATGCACTGAGTTATATGTGACAAGTTGAGCATGGCCCTTCTTTCGCTCCAATCCTTCTTCGCTGCTGCCCTTGAAGGCTCAGGTTCGGCTCCCTGTATGATACCCCATGATCCGGAGAGTATGAGTGTCAGCTGCAGTCTTGTTTGAAGGCAGGGTAGTTGTCGCCAGAATGGTGATGGTACCGAATTTTGACTTATACGAATCCTCTGAGGCCATGTTGACCCTGCCCGGCTCATAACCATATGAGATTATGTAAGTAGTAGTTACGTAATCTGTGTTTTTGGGACAGAAGAATTAAGTGTCAAACAGGTGTAGAGCATGTAATTCAGTTGCATCCATACATGTTTCAGTGATGTATGTCCGTGTGTGCTGTACGGAATTTGACTGAATGCACGGATCCATGGAGATTACTAAGCATATTTCCAACAGTGGTGCAGTAGCACCCGCCATACCGCTCGCTTTGCTGTGATCCTATCAATAGAACTACTTGATCTCTTCGGCGCGTGCCGTTCTTGAGCATCAATAGGATCCATCCCCGATATTGATCTTCCAACCTTGTGTAACCTTACCGTTACACATCGTATGTTGGATGAATTCGCGACGTGCAACAAAATCTATCCTGGTACCGTGGGGCCAATGATATTGCGGTTCTGGTTATCTTCCTGGTTACCTGCTTACACTGGTCGCTGATTCGTTACTATAAGCATGCTTCAGCTGGGATACCTCTCATGTTGGGAATCCTACTTGGATTTATCCTGCTGTTCTGACTCTTTCTTGCTACCATTTCCACCGACCTCCCTGCCATGAACTGCTTATCACTTACCTACTATTTTTGCCAATATAGCCTGGTGAATTGCTCACGGATTCCTGGCTTGTTTACAGATTTGACCTGGCCTTCGATACTGCAATCCTACTATGGATCCCTGTTTGATACCTGCCTAAATACTGCTGGTCCTTGATTTGGTCTTTTCCATTGATGCTTGTATACTTTTATGTATACAACCCCTTTATCTATGAATCTATTTTTTCCTAGGGTACTGGATAACAGCTGCTAGGTAATAATGAGGTTGGAGTATTCGTTGATAAACCTTACCCTGATATCAATTAATAACCCTTGCCCTTGACTAATTGATTAACTACTTCATTCACTGATTGATTGACTGATTAACTATTTATTTCACTAACAAATTACTCGATTAAACTGATTACTCGTTTGACTAATTACAGCCACTTCTCCGATTCTTCCCGTCATCGTAGCAGTACCTACGGTCCGTGTAGTAGGCTTCTTGCTGAGGTGGTGGAGACCTGGGCACATGCGCTCTTGACGGCCTTACCAGAACCTGGGAGAGATTCTCTTTCTCCCACGCCACAATCGTGGATTCTGACTGACCCATCAAGTGCAAGAGGTCCGATATGCTGGCACATCCTGGCAGGCGGTAACCAGCTTATTTGTGGGCGGAAGATTCGTACGGAATTGTGGCCGTAATTAATACCATTGCTTTAAGAGCTTATTTACAGGCATGACTTAAGGTCATCTCCTACAAGGGATTACTGTTGAACACCAAATTATCAGAGTAATCGGTTAAATTGTCTCGGGATTCAATTGTCCCTGCTCTGGACAGCGAATGGCTTTTCTAATCTTTCATGACCCAAGCAAACTGAAATCTGATACATCCTGACGCAAACCCTAGACGGTCTGAGCCAGTCTGACTAAGCACCAGAAGTACCATACGTGATCTTGTCTTGCTCTTGTCTTGCTCCAAACAACTACTCAGTTGTAATTCTGCAACAAACCAGGGCCGGAATAATAATATCAGGATTAACTCGATAACATTATTCTACCTAGAACATCCCTTGATATTCAATCGAGCCCTCTATCTTGTGCAACCACTCAGGTCTTCGTTTAACATAATACTTGTTCACCGGAGTTGTATCTTCCCTTCCATCCAAAATACCTATCGGTATTATGATGAATGGTATAAGTTCAGGGTTTGTCAAGTTGACAATGTGAATAGTAGAGCCACAAATACCACAAAACGATCTTAACGCTGTTCCTCCATTGTTACACGACGAGTCGCGATAACCACGTATAACACCACCAGTATCCGTTACCTCGACATCCTACCTCAAATCAGTGGTATGTCCTTCGATAAGCCTGTAGATTGTACCTTTTTCTTCATGAAAAAGTTGGATGCAAAAACTGCACCGCCCCATTTCTGACATGATAGGCAATGGCATAGCACCTTACGGACAGGTTCATTAACGAGCGTTACTGTCGCCTTCCCATAGAGACAATAGCCATTTCGTTTACTTGAGCTCATGCTGTTGCTGTGCTTACGGTCTGAGGTATTGGGTTCAGCTACGAGGCTTGGTATTACACCTCAGGCTCTATCGAAGATGTAATGCTTGCGAATTGAGAGGGGAAAGAGGCTGAGTTTGAATGTGAAGAACAACAACAGAAAAACTCCAAAAGGGCACCCGGGCTGCTCAAATGCCCGAAGTCTCGAAAGCACAAGTAAAATAAGCCCCGGGCGGATCAGAACGGAGGAATTGCCGCTCTCCCGCCTTCTAGTGTCCGCTCAGCTGCAGCCAAAGCCCTTGCTGTCTGACGGGCGGAGGCGCATTTTCGAAAGTTGTGAATAAATCTACTGGGACTCTCGATCGTATCCTCGCCAAGTAAGTCATCGCGTTCAGAGTACAACATTCGCTATGGAACCTGCGCAAAAGGCACCGGGCGCATGTCAACCCTGCACGTAAGAGTGCCATTTCTGCCCCTAATCCAATTCACCGACTGCGTCGACTAAATCAATCAAGGCGGTTGAAGCGGAAGTGTTCTCGCGATCTTCCCACATGTTCGCTGGTGCGCCTCTCCTAGATTCCCAAGCCTAATTGCGGTCTGACAGAGCAGTGCATCCGTTTGAACAAGACATGTCACTATCCCTCAGATCACAGGGCATCGGAGATTACTGTTAAGGGTCAAAATGGTCTTCTTGAACGTGTCCGAGAGTTGGAAGAGCGGCTAGGGGCTAGGGTTGAAGACATGCCCCTTGGGCAGTCCATACATGTCGGCACTGAGGAGGAAGGCGGGATAGAGATTACCTCGCGCCCAAGTTTCCTCATGCCTTTTTCCTCGATACTGACTTTTTCACTTCACTGCCCAACATGTCTCTTACTCTTAGGATTCCTATCCCGCCAGGGATTCTGCAACATGTCGATCCCGATCCTTCGGACATATGCAACTTCTACCTTGCAAAGACCCACACGTGGTTTCCCGTACTCAGTCAGAAGAGACTGCATCACCGTGTGCTATATTTCAAGGAGCACATCGATCCCGCATAGCACTCCTGCTTGCGTCGATGAAGCTGATGTCAAGTCCCGTTGGGGACTCGGCCAGAAAAGAAACATCCAGGCTCTACGCATTAGTCACAGACTTCTATATGAGGCCTCCCCTGCGGTATCGCTCTGTCTTCTACAAGCTGTGATACTCCATACTTTATTCCAGCTCAGTCATGGAATATTCCCAGCTGCGTATTTGACTCTTGGCAGAGTAGCAAGATTATCAAGTTTCATTGGACGCTCAGACCAGAGAGACTCAACCCAGCTTTTCCAGGCGGCAGACACGTGGACTATGAGGGAGGAGGAACGCCGTTCGTGGTGGGCCATTTTCATCCTAGGAAGGTAAGAGCTTCCGGCCGTGACGTCCTCCTGGTCAACTCACTCGTTGCCTTGCACAGAATCATCATTGTTGCCCCTAGCGGTCTTCCTCTAGCAGTACTCGAACCTTCTCTGGATATGCTGCTTCCCATCCCAGATTCTCGCTGGAACCGAGGCGAGATTGGCTTTTCAGAGGCCCTCTACACATGCGGCTTTTCTTCCACGTATATTTCAGAGCTTAGGGGGCATTGATGGAATTGATGGCATGTCTGAGATTATATGCCAACTCATTGTATCTGGTTCCAAAACTACCATCTTGGGGCCTAGTCAACAGGCGTCGATATGACAGGTGGCGCGATATTGACTTGCTTTCGTCTGGTATCAAGAACAGAAGAAACATATTTGTTCGAAGATGTACCTTATTTTGGACTTTGCAAAATCCAAATAACAAGCATCTATCTCTATTTCCAGTTGGTATCCGAGTACTAATAGTCCTAGCTCTATTGCTAATCGGCTCAGGCATGGCATGCGTCAAGGTCGGAGCTATAATTATAATCTGAAACGCGTTTTGTCCCTACAAAGGTGACGAAGAGAATTTGTCTTTGGCTAATGTGTATTGAGTCTTCTTATTCATTCAGATTGCTCTAGCACATCACGACTGGAAATGATGTCCCGTGACTCCGGAGTCAAATGGCAGCGAGAACAAGCGAGCTCCGGTAGAATTAGCGTGACGGAGCTGGCTGGTCCGGCATATCCGCTAGTTCACAACCAAAGCATACAGATTACATCTTCATTTTTTGCCTCTCCCAAATCTTCTTTTTCTTTTCTGTCCTTGATACCATTGTTTCCTGTTTATATACCCCTGTTCTCTCGCCGCCTTCTTTATTGTTGTACCGCTGTGGAGCTGAGATGCTCTACCATCACTCCATCAAGGTTGAGAAAACACGCTGGTGAAGTTACTCCGGGACTCAAAAGGCTTCAGGATGCCAAAACAAAGCTTAACTCGGCGTAACGGCCTGCCGCAAGCATGTGAAGAGTGTAGAAGAGCCAAAGCTCGATGTGATCATGAGACTCCAACATGTCACAGGTGTGCACGGCGACAGGTTACTTGTATATATGATCCTGCTCCGATGTCCCGACCACCCCGGTCGACGTTGGCTGTGAGTGACGGTGTGACACCTCAGAATCTAGACCAGGAACAAGGACATCAAGTGTTAGGACCCTCATCTCGGTCTTCATCCAGTGTTCAAACTCCGCTTTCAGATATCCCAGCTTCGTCTCCTCGAAGTTCTCTCTTCAAGAAACCTGTGATCGGCTATGTGACGACACAATTCAACGCTGTCTTTCTGGAGAATAAGGAAAGGTTCTGCTTTGGCTCCGTGTTGTCACCTACTGTGGGCGAAAGCGTGGAGAATGATACGGCGTTTGTGCACAACAAACCTTCGCCCTCCAGCAACAATGATAATAAGACTCAATTGGGAATTGACATTCTCCGTCGCTTTCCAACCCTTCGCACACAACAAACTATCATAAACTTTCTAGATCACTATCCAGATCCTTGGATATCACCTAAGATGATCCGGCATTGCCTCTCATCCACGTGCTCTGAGCTCCAACATAGTCGAACCGCAGGTACTCTGACAATGCTGTCTTCTGAAATCTGTGCCAATGGCGAAACACCGATCCATTTGGAAGGGGCTGACGCATGGTACAACTGGTTTAGTGGTTCTAAGTTGCGATGGGAGATGATTGGCATCCTATTCACGATATTTGGGATGGCATTCTACTCTCGACAGGAGTGGGATCCTGTTTTTAGTTTGCCAGAGCAAGGAGGTAGGAATCGAAAAACTGCCGCTATGTTCATGAGAGTATGCGCCAGCGAGTGTCTTCAGATGTGCAGAGAGACTGATCTTAACGACATGATTGTCGTATTGACGAAGAACCTTGGGCGACTCGAAAGTGTTCTCGTTGGCGATGACAGTTGGTTTCCCCGATTCTCATCATTCCCTTCATTTGCTAATCAGGAAAACAGTTGACAAAATAACTACCTGCACTGGCTCGTTGACTAGTAGCTTTATGGCGGTTGGTCTCCATCGTCTGCCAAAACCAACTACCGTGACGCCTCTTTCGGAGTGGCGGAATGGAATATCCTCATCGGCATACTGTTTAGACAAGCTGGAGTCGATATTCTATGCTCGACCCCCCTATCTGAATCGTCTCTACTGCACTTACCAAATGCCGCTCGATTTGGGTGACGATGAATTGTATAGTGGGCACGCCGTTTTTGAAGCAGCGGTGAAGAGTCTGGATGCTAACGGATGGAATACCAAAAACAAAATCTACACGAACACATGGAGCAGGGCAAGATGCTATCTTGCACCCATCTGGGAGGATATACTCGAAAAGTCTCTAGGCGTGGATATCAAGTTTTCCTGTTCTGATATCGAGTAAGTGCATTACTGAACCAGGTATCTTTGGCGGGGTTTCAAGAGAGTAAAAGTTGAAATTTAACAGCAAGGTAATTGAGAGGCTCGACCAGATCGAGGAATCATATCCTCGCCATATTCGGTACTCCAATATATCGGAATGGTGTGAACAGCAGGGCGGCGGGTCTTCGGAAATATATCTTACGACGGGAATACATTTGGATATTCTCCAATGCCGCTTCCTCCTAGAGAGACTAAAAGTGTCTCGCGGCTTTGCGTCGGAACAAAAGCTGCTCGAAGTGGCGCAGCAGATGATGGCAGCGGTTCTGTCACTCTGGCTAAATCGTGACCGGTTGGTGAATCATCTGGCTTCATTTGACTGGTTGGTGAGTTTAACATAACACACACAATCTGAACACTTTAGATTTGCTGATCGATATGTCAGATTATGCGCTACGGTGTTCCAAGCGCTGGGGTTCTCTGCGTGGAGCTGCTCAAGTCTACAAAGGGCGCACCGGGCACACAAGCTCAACCTGTACATTTTTCTCGTTCCGAAGTTGTCCAGTCTTTGACAATGTTTCTGGGTTTTGTGGATTGGATAAGACCAAGTGATGGCAATTACGGGCTTTGCCGGAGGCTCCGGCAGGTTATCAAAGGGATTTTGGATTGTGTTCTTGATTCTACATTACCACCTCAATCAGATCCGATCCCAGAAACCGACCCGCAGACGAACAGGATTCCAACCGATGGAAATGGGGATCTCTTACTGAGCTCTACTCAGATGCTGATGATTGATGGGCATGCAACAGATTGGTTGAACACGATCGATTGGACACAGGGCGATTGGCTTGACTTCAACATATCAACGCTGTATTAATGAACCCTTTCCCCAGAGTCTTGGCGTTTAGTAGCCTGTACGCTCACAGCCAAGATCTAATTTGCAACTCATGATAAAGAATAGCGATCTGTTGGGATGTTCATTGAAACCCCTTCGGGTATGCCTAGAGAAGCTCGCCATTTCAAATGCTTCTGGAACTTCGGACTTTTCGAGCGAAGAGTCTGAATATATGGATAACGAGAATCATGAATACTCCGCTTCGGATGAGTATGAGGATATTACATAACGTGAGTTATGGTATAAAGAGTCATATGGTGCACGTTAACATAGGAAGTGAATGAAGAAGAAAGAGAAAAGAATACATTGCCTAGTCATCAAGTACCTATTCAACGAAAGTCATTGGATAATTTATAGCTTAGGCTATTCTCAAGACAAATGAAATGGCTTTGGCCTTGCGTTGCTATTCTATCTAACATTGCTCGATAATACCTTACACAAGTAACTGCCATATAACAGAGCGTTGATGCTTCTCTATACTTCTGTTTTCCCTGGTGTAAATAAGCAAGACCGTAAATACTCGTGAACATTAAAGGGTGCTTCTTACGAGCACCTCCTCCTCTAGCTCGATCGTCTGACGGGATTCTTGTACCCTGCAAAAGCGGCGCCCGACCCGTGCAAGCGCCTTGCCTAATGCGGCGGCTGCGGTTTCCTAATCCGAGCTTGCCGTATGCTCCTTCACCTCCCGTATTATACATACTGTCGCGTCCCGAATGAACCCTTATATTCTTCTCCCCCCCACATTGCACAACATGAGTATGATAGAACGCCGCCGTGAGCAGAACAAATTGGCCTAACGCAGATTCCGTCATAAGTACGAAGCAGACCTCAAGGCAGCAGTGAATAAAACAATGAGGGGTAGTAGGTAGCGGGTCGAAAGTCGTCGTGGCGTCGTGGCTGAAAGGAGGACAACTGCTCTGTCCGATATTCTATATTCTATATATCCTATACATCCTGATTTGAGACTGACTTGTGGTTTTCGTGCATGCAGAGAGGTATCAAGATAACGGGAATGGGAAGAGTGTCAACTGCCAACACTCGCAGGTGCCATTACCGTCAATATAGACAGCACCGTTGTCGCGGCCACCACCACCATCAGTTCTGTCTACTGAGATACTCACGCCAAAGGACAGCTCTGTACCCGTCCCTGCCTCCTCTTCCTCCGCTCCCACCGCTTCCACTACCTCTAGGACCTCCACCACTGAGATGCTTAGGCCGATAAGCAACTCCTCCCCCTCGTTGACAAAGCCCTCCGTCCCCCCAGATACTGCTCAGACCCTCTCCTCAACTGCTTACGACTAACTGACATGAACGAGCTGAACAATATGAACAACCTCGGTGGCTCCCGCTCGCCTCTCGAGCTGGACTCAATGACGACAGCGTCGCTGAGCTGCATGCTGACGGAACAACCCTTCCTTCACAACAATATCCACGACCTTTCGCCTTCCAGTACGCAACCGAGCTTCGTGGAGAGTGCAAGATTACAAATAACGTACACCACAAGCGAGTAGTACAGCCCTATAAGAAAGTTATCACTTGTATCTTACACTCTTGTTCTCTTAACAGCTAGCTAAAATAGAAACAACGGACACGGGTGGAACGTAATGGTTAGCGAAGAATTAATCTTCTCGACTAATAAGGCCGCGCACCTTCTTGGTTAGTGCCGAAGAGTCTTCGATTGGTGAGCAGATAGCGAGGAAACGTCTGCGTAGACCACTCCAGCAGCCATTTCGAGCAGATCAGGATTGAATCAGGTGAAAGAGCTAATAGAAAACGATTCGGCCATCCGAGATGGCTGGAGGAAGGAGCGAGATCGTGGTTGGGACAGTCATGATACGCCTGGAGTTGGTTGATACCGGCCCACCTCTTATGACTGTTTGCGATGCCATTGTTGATGGGGGCATCACGAAGGGCCACACAGGGACGTGATCCATCTGTGAGTTGGATCGGTATCGATGATCGGGTCAACATCCATATCTCCGGAGCCCCATTCCGTGGTATGGGTCGGGCATGCTGACGCGGGGTGGTAAATGTGTACGCCGGCCATATGGAAAATGCTTTTATCTCTTTATCACATATCGCGTCCCAGCCGGCGGGGTCACCAGCCGGGCAGGTATCCACTTTCCTTACGGGGGGAACGAACGTTGTGACCACCGGGCAAGGACATGGCAAGATCGTGAGGCATCTAAAAAAGGTCCTAAGCTGCAAGAGGAGTTCCCTCCCCGTGTTAGAGGAAGGAGAAGAGACGGTGATTTCTGTCGGTGGAAGGAAACATAGGAACGTGCAGCTAACGGATAACCTGCCAAGATTGGTGGGATCGTTGCGGGTAAACCGTACGAGTGGACACGGGGTACCAGCCAGGATGATTCGGGTCGCAGGGGACGGCGCCAGTTTGAAATGGGGATCTTCGGCTAGGAATGGGCGCGGCCGAGGTTTAGTTGGGGGGCCTTTTTGTACCGGACGTGCCCCGACGGGATGTGGCGGAGCCGAAAGCACGGGATGTCCTCGTCGCTCCCATGGAATCGGGCGCGTCGGATGGGCACGCGTGAAGACAAGGGTGCCGAGCAGGAAGTAAGGGAAGGTCATGGATAGCACCATTGTGCCTATTGCAACGATGAACGGCAGACCGGACCCTTCGATGCTCATGGGCAGCAATGAGATTGACACGGAGTCTCCAAGCCAAAAATAGGCTACAAGGGGAACTGATCAACCCTGAGATACGAACCTCTCGATGGTGGTGGTGCATCCAAGGAATTTCCATGGGACGGAATAAGGATGACAAGAAATGACAATTCCATGTCGGCAATCGCGGATTTCAATCCTAGGAACGACCGAACGCCAGACGGAACTCCACACGCGCACACCGTCTGCCGAGGCACAACTTCATCGACAGTCATGAAGGTCTTTACTGTTAGTTATATTCCTCTAGATCATCTCGATCGGGATATTAGATAATTCTATATGAAATCAGGACTGGTGTTAGGACCCTGCCCATTCCCCTTCGTACGATTATTGTGGAACCATAAGGGCCGCATAAGTCGGATTCCCATTATACCCAGGCATACTATACCAAAACCGGGCCCCATAAAAGGTAAATGCATCTGCCGTGGAAATGTTTAACGCCAGCGAGGCGTTCGAATTCACCTCAAAGGTGATGGGCTTAAAATAGGTGGGATACCTCACAATGGTCGACTCCTTGACCGCTGCCATGTAGTTATTCGCTAGAAATCATAGGCGCACACGATATAGCTGGAAGTGATCGCAATCAGTTGATTGGACGTGTTGATGGCGAAGACGGGTCGCCGCCGCTCGTGCGTCTCGGTGCTATAACTTTTGTAGAAGAATTATTATATACAAGTAGCCGTTATTAAGTTACGACCTACTACAAAGATAGTAGGTCCGAATTCTTTGTAGTAGGTCCTTATCAAAAGCTTGTAGTAACCCTACTGGAGACCAAAAGGTTGCGGGGAATAGGAGTTATATTAAGCTTTTTCGAAAAACATAAGCCTCTATAATGAGAGTTGGTGCTCTTCGTGTCCTTGTCAACAACTCTGTTATTGTAACGAATGTAGTCGATTCCTTGATAAACCTTATAAGTCAGGAGTTCTCTTCTTCTACTGCTTATAGTTCGAGGCTTGTAACTATTATCATGGAATCTAACAACTTATGCTCTGGGTGATGAGTTGTCTTATAATACTTATATTCTCTAGTGGCCAATCTTGATTTTATTGACAAAGACATAGGTATGAGTTAATTATTAACTTTACCCTAAAGCTAGGAGGTATGATCTAATTGCTAGTCACATTCACCTAGACGCTAGGAAACTGCAATCATATAATAGAGGAGAAGGGGCTCTTTAGGTAAAGTCACATTAGTTGGATTAAGTTAAATCATTAACTTAACTAAGCTGATATTATAAAGCGTTCTAGGCTTAACACCAGAATAGGTCGCGCGTCTAGCTAAGGACTTCCATATATGTCTCCCCTTAACAGGACAAATCAAAGTGGCTATATGAACGTTATGAGCGAATTAAGTACTGATAGGATAGGTATCTCCGTAGGTAGCGGCTCTGTAACTTTCCTATAGAACATCTATCATGCGGGCACGTGTTGAGAGACTACGACCTACTACAAAATAGTAGGTCCAAAATCGCCGTTTCGAGTTTGTAGTAAGTCACTCTTTTTTCTTGCAGTAGCCCTATTACAGGCTAAAAGATATCGGGGATACTAGTTAGATTTGGTATATAGTAGTGGTGACTTCTTACTATGAGATACGGAGGCTTAGATACGCCAGTAGAGAAGAAGTTAAAATTTTATATACAGTGATTATATTGAAGTAGAATGAAATTTCTGTTTCCCGGTATCCCACGAAGTCCACTCCATATATGTACT
Organism: Coleophoma crateriformis; assembly: GCA_003369635.1. NCBI lineage: Eukaryota > Fungi > Ascomycota > Leotiomycetes > Helotiales > Dermateaceae > Coleophoma > Coleophoma crateriformis. The sequence continues at coordinate 445,611 of PDLN01000022.1, forward strand.
TAAACATAGATGTAGCAGAATGGCCCAGCAGAAGCGGACATCAAGCTACTGATGTTGGTTGAAGCGCCCAAGGTGTACTGCTCAATGACATCATCGAGGGTTCCATTTCGAGATGGTGGGCTGTTGTTGAGAGTGATTGTGCCCGAGATAGCGTTCTGGCGCGCGGCGATGTCCTGATTTTGCCAAATCCACCAGGTACGATCGATTTGTGCGTGGTGAAGCCAGAAGGCTGGGTCTCCTGGAGAGGCAAAGATGTCCTATGGGAGAAGAAGAGTTAGTTTTGGGTTGGGTTGGTTTTGGAAAAGGGGCAAATTGGGTTTGTGGTTAGGACTTACTCCGCTTGGATCGCCACCCATGGTGAAATGACCAGCGGTATGGACACCGTAGAAACCGCTGCTAAAGTCTCCTTGCATGACGGTTTGGAACCAGTAGATGTCAGGGTTTTGGGTGAGCAGGTTGAAGGACATTTCATCTGTGCTCCATTGGCTGGTGACCCACAGAGAGATATCGCGTTTGAGGCAGCGAGGATTGTAGGCGAACATGCTGCTGGAAGCTACGACTTCAGCCTCAGCAAGGGTTGGTGACACTGGACCAAGGTTGACGGTCATTCTGACCCATATGTTAGTATCGATGACAAGATGTGACTGCAGGGTAAACAAACCCTTTGTATGGCCCAGTCTCAACGCATCCACCTCCTTCTCCGGGGGGAATGCAATTCAGATTGGTGGGAAGTGCTTCAGTGCAGTTGTGCTCTTCGTAAACACCATTACCGCCCACACTGTAAGCTGAGCCATCAAACATTGGGCTATTGACTGGGTCTTCCTTTGAAAGATGTCAGGCAGTGTCCTCTTTTATAGAGATGATTTAGCTTACGGCAGTTTTGCCCCAGTTCCAGTATGGAAGGCTGCCCTGGAAGCCACACAAGTTCTTGAGATCTTGCTCAAAGTTGTGGATGAAGTATCTGTGCCATGACAAGAAACTAGTAGTCCCGTGGATGGTCAGAGTCTGGTTGATGTGGACCGCAACGTAATCATCATATCGGGTCTTTGCTCCTGGAACCTCGGCAGAATCCAGTTGAGATGGCTTGCTCATTAGACATAGGACTGCATTGTTGTAGTCCTCTCTCTCTTGATTGCTGAGAGTGCTCCTATTACATATTCTATCAGCCTTCTGCTGGAATTCAGGAATCAATCCTTTTCCACGCACCACTCTCTTCGTACTGAGGCATTTGACAGATGGCACGAACCTTGCGTGCCATTAAGAATCTGCGTGGTTTCATGGAGGGCAAGGTTCACCAAAGCCGATCCAGCTAAAAGATCGGTCTTCAGAGTGGAAGCAGGCGTGTACGCTATAGTAGTTTTAGTGACTACTGCCAAGATAGCTACTGCATGGGATTGGAATCGCATTGTTGAGGGATTGTTATTTGCTTTGGTGGGAAGAACTAAGCGCAAAAGGAAGCAGAAGCACGGAGTAAGGCAAAGCTATTTAATAGACTTGAAACACAACGCGTTTATATTTCTTGCGTCTTCCTTGCGAGCGCTTGGAGCGATTTATGAACAGGAGAGGCAGAGCTAATAAGGGGACTTCTGTCCGGAGCATGGTTGCTGTGCTCATTCGTACAGCACTATCGCCCTTCCCACCCCCTCCCGTAAATTTGGGTTATTCGGCGAGAGATGGAGTAGATTGCCAGGGGTCTCTAGCTAGTAAGAATGAGTGTTTTCAGGCTTGATGAAGCCTGTGGGTTAAGCTAGGGCACCCGACCTATTAGGTCCGTCGAATAACCTCCGTCTAGGGTGGGGGGGATAGTACAGTAGTAAGAATCGCTTACAATGTATATCGGGGAAAGGTCAGAGGGATCCACCATATGCGTTATTAAATGCAGCACAACACCGTCCTGCGCTACCATGATAAAATTGTACTGTTATATCCATAGAGTACGGACCGCAACGTGGAGTCATCGACGGAACTATGACTTCGGGGAAGGGGGGTCTCCGTGCTAGAGCTGCTGCCTACTTAAGTAAGCCCCGGCGTGTTGATCTTATGCGACGTTGTTCTGGAATACGTTGATCCATGTTTGTTGAGAGTGTAATATATATTGTGGCTGGACGTGGAATTACGCTTATCTGCCATGGTGGAGCTGTCGAAAAGTCGAGCCTACAATATTGTACAAGCAATCTCAAGTCAATGCATAAGTACAGGGTATTGCCGACCGACTAACAACGAGATATCTCATCGAGTGACTAACTACCATTTACGATTTGTATTCCATGTTGCTAGCTCCAATTTACAATGCATCTGCGAACACGCCGTCCAAATCATCGCAAGCGGACGGCATTGTCAGTTTCTATGATTTTAACCATTATTTTCCAGCTGCAGTCCTGTATATTGTGCAATACTGTGAGATAAACAAACCCCTGCCTGGTCTTTCCTCGAATGAGTTTGGCCAATACAGTGATGAGAATCGTCATGGGCGAGACTACAGGGCAGGGGTTTGTTTATCTGGCACCGACCCCGGCGGGCCCCCCTCAACCCTGAACCCTAGCGTCGGATAACAAGCCCCATCCTTCTCCTCCCGACTTCTTTGTTTTTTCGTCTCCTTGCTCTTCTGTGGATCAGGTTACGGCGGCGAGGCGCTGGTGGCGAGAAGTCAGCTTTATTTTCACCTCTGTTCCTGTTGCTGTCACGTCGCTGTGGTAGAGGGGACGATAGGGATTGTATGGGCTATAGCAAGTTGTCGTGGACGATGTTGTATTCATGACGCTTCATTGTCGCTGTGGTAAAGGGGAGTGCGTATAGGGACTCTAGGAACATTAAGTATTATAGATGACTGTACTCGACGTCGTTGTCTCCTCTTCCGTATACCGTACATGCGTAAGAAAACAATGAACGGTCCGCTGTTAGCATTGATACCGTATCCCTACCCTCAGCTGCATCGTACGGTTACGTTACGGACTACGGATAATGCGCAGTTTCTGGGATAGCAGTGTTTGCTGTGCCCCGCTCGTTATTCGATTTTATTGTATTACAAGGCCCTGTCAGTTGCGGAGTCTTTATCTCCAATCCATTCGCGCTGCTTCCGCCCGTGGTTGACCGTCTCCGCCATAGTCCAAGTACAAATCAGTTTTCAGGCCAACGGACCCCCCGAATTTTCCCTTGTTCTGCTCGGAAGCTAGGACCAGTTCGACCAACGGCGGAGTCAGAAGTCTGTGAACTGCTTTGAAGATAATCGCGATCACCATCTCATCATTTGTGGCTAAGAAAGTGTATCATCCTAGCTTGTATCTCTTCTACCACCGAGCTTTCCACGGTTCCATAAAAAAAAATAAGCCTTTCTAAATATACACGATCCATAGCTGCAGGTCTGTTATTTCGATGCGTCTACGGCTATATCGGGCCTCCAACGCCGAGTGGGTCTCCAACGCCGAGTTCACAACGACCTCTTATCTCAAATTTCTGCAAGGACGAAGTTTTGAAAGGACCTTGGATACTGGGATACATATGCCATACCAGCATTGCCACACAGTATCGCCCTTTATCCGGTGGTATGGCAACGATACTCGCAAAACAGTCGCAGCCACACCATGCCCCAATTCAGGATAAGACGCTGCAGGAACAGAACAGAACAGCACAATCTCATGCAGCTACAAGTTTCTGCTTCAAGTGACAGCTGGCCCGAGACGCTCCGTGAAACTTCCTGTTGTCTCAAGCGCAGTCGAGGCTCAATCGACGCACTTCTCGTCATGTAAAAGGATATCATGAACCCGGATAATACGTCACTGTCATTCCAACAATTCCAGTAAATATAACGCTTGAAAGGGAAGTCGAACCGGTATCTCCGCCACTTCTCTACAGGGTTCCTCCTCCCTATCTAGGTGACTTCGTAAAATGGCATAGTACTGCATATTTCATTATGCTACGTCTAAATAAGACCCATCCAAGCATCTCAGACAAAATTAAAGTGAGGCAATCTGATTTCTATTTGTATCGCTGTCCTTGGTTTTCCAAAAGGATGTTCGAGATTCCCATTGATCCCCTACAAGGCGTAAAAGTCAAATAACGCCAAAATGACAGCTCTGAATCACGCAGTCATAGTGCCACGGGTGGACTTGACAGCAAATAATGCACCAAAAATCATTATTATCAACGCCATTTTTACCGGCGTCGCCCTTCTCGTTATCATTGCGCGAATGTATGTCCGCATTGCCATGTTGAAGACTGTTGGAGCCGATGATTATATCATCATGTCTTCTATGGTAATGCAGTCCCTTCAAAGCTTCGAAAACAGCTCGAGTTTACACCTGATTGATCCGGGGAAGAATGGAACTGGATCATGGATCACCAAGTTCAGAGCATCAGCTAACTATCAATCACAGGCTTTGGGTGTCGGTGTCTTGATTTGCGTGATTGGAGAGTGCTATTGGGGTAAAGGCAGACACGTTCTGGCTATCCTACCCGTAAACATGGTGAAGCTTCTTCATTGGCAATTCTTTCACTCAATTCTGGTCACCATCGGAATCAGTTTGGTCAAGATTTCTCTGGCCAGTTTCCTGTCCCGTCTGGTTACCAACAAAATCATCAAGCGATTTCTTATAGGTGTAATCAGTGAGTTTACCTGCTTCCACTGAGGTATCCTTTGCGATTTCTAACGAGGATATAGTATTTCTGGTTCTATTCACTATTTCTAGTGCCGGTAAGATATCTTGCCCTATACTTTGTGTGTGCTTGGGAACTAACCTTGGACTTTGAAGGTACTATTATATTCTCTTGCATTCCGGTTAGTTCAACCTGGGACCCAGCAGCAGCTCCCAACGCAAAATGCTTCTCACGGACAACATTTACCGATATTGGGCTTTTCAATAGTAGTAAGCTGAAATCTTCATTAATGCTTTGGTTTTTTACCTGAATTTTGAGATGCGCATATTGGGTATCATAGACTGACCAAAACCAACAGTCGTAAACATCTCTACTGACGTTATGTTTGCATGTCTTCCGATCCCAATCGTATGGAATTTGCAGCTAAACACCCGGACTCGTGTTACCTTGGTTGGCGTTCTCAGCCTCGGCTTTTTGTATGTCTTCTCATCGATGCTGCTCACATACAATCGATTTGGCTTGGTTTCCATATACTGAATTGTTAAATTAGTGCTTGCGCATGTGCAATTGTCAAGACAGTCTTGCAATCCCATTTTTACTCAAATACAGACTTCACGTTGTAAGTTTGATCCAAACTTCCAATTTCTGTGCTATTTAAAGTCGCCTCCACTAAGCCATGATCCATCATGTAGCACTGACAGTTATTTCATCTGGAATAACATCGAGTTAAGCGTGGGAATCATCGGCGCCTCCCTACCAGCCCTGCGACCACTATTTGCTTCCTTACTCGAGTCGACCAAGGACTTCGCCACTCGACGTACCGGCCTCGGATCTAGCTCAAACGCACATCGTCGCTATTATGCGCATATTGATCGAATTGGCATGGAGAGTATACCACGAACTAGAGATACTGCGAACAATTATAACGTCACCGTATCGAGTAGAGGTGCATTAGGCGAGAGAGGCTCGGAAGAAGATATAACGGGGACATGGCATGGACATAACAGCAGTGAAGATAAATTGCCGCTACCAAGGGCCGCTGATGTAGGGAGTGGGAATCCGGTTATAATAAAGACCATTGACGTTAGAATCTCATGAATAAGACACTGGTGTCTTATGATGTTATATAATTTAGTAGATATTAGTACTTTACCTAACGTATTTTCTTAACGACTTATCTATAGGCATTTAGTAGTAAGTCGGCTCCCGTTTCGGACCTATCTCTTTATTTTAAATTATGATTCTCTCCTAGAACAGTGATTTTTTAGTTTCGATAGATATATAGCTGTAATGTATACGATAAGCGAGTACACCAAACAAGTAAGTATACCACTTAAAAATACACTAAAAACCGCGATTTTGACTCTATTGTATGTATCTTGACTATTATTTTATAAAATACTCTATAACTTTATACGTAAGCTTTTTTCTATATATCTTACTATACTTTTAAGTCAAAGTTATATATAGGTAGCTTACAGCTATTAAGAAATGTTAAAGGTAATAACTTTTAGCCCTAAAACTTTATTATCTAGATAGTTATCTTACTTATATACCCTCTTATAAAAGCTTAAGTCTAGCTTGAGTCTAGCTTAAACTTAACTTAAGCTAGAAATCTAGTTAAATCTAAGCTTAAATAAGAGTTAAGCTAGATTTAAAACTAGCTTAGATTTATAACTTAGACTTCTAGCTTAGATTTAGAACTAGGCTTAGACTTAAGAGTAAATCAAGGCTAGCTTAAGCTAGATTTAAGCTTATATAGTCTTTATAAGCCTAAACTCTTACTTATAAATTTTCAAAAATTTGAACTTTTCTAAGGAAAATTAACTATAGTCATATAATATATTACGTGATAAGACTCGCTAGACCTCTCCTAGCTTTAAACTTAATACTATTAAATAAATAACCTTAGAAAACATTCTTTAACTAAACTTTCCACTTAGGAGGAGTACTATAGACATTCTAATATAAGGTACTATATAACCTAAAGGGCCTATATAGAATATATAGTTATATGACTAGTCACGTGATTTACTAGGTCAGACTCAGGTCAGGAGCTAAGCCAGGCTCAAGCCAAGCTCAAGCCAGTTTCAAGCTGGAATTACGCTTAGAGTCGCCTCAACTCCAAGGCGTTCACCCGTACTACTGACCATCCGGCCGAGTTGAAACCGACTTGAGCTTGGCCTTGCCTTCGAGCTTAAGACAGCCTTTAACCTAGCTAGAGCTTAGCTTAAGTTAAGCTGTAGCTCGACCTAACTCCTTGCTATAGTGGCTGTAAGGTATCTATAAGCTCGATACTAGGTAAGTATAGTAGGGCGTAAAAGGGTTGAACCTATATCATTTGAACTAGATCAAATCAAGAGTTATTTCTATGCCGCTTTTCTCGCCTGTAATACGTAGCCCTAATTTATAGGCTACAAGTCCCTATCAAGTCCCTATGAAATAGCGACTTATAGCCTATAAATTCAAGTCTTATAAAAGTAGATTAGGAGACTTAGAGCCTATAATCTATGGGTATACAGCCTAGAAATTTAAGTCTTATAAAAATTATATTAGGGGTTTATAGCCTATAAATCAGGGACACACAGCCTATAGATTAGGTGCTCGAAGCCTATAGACTAGGCTATAATACCCTAATAATTTAGGAGGTACACGCTATAGCTCTAGAAAAGCGGTATATAAGCAAATCTTGATTTAGTCTAATATAGTTAACATAGGTTTAAACTTTTTACACCCTACTATATACTAGGTACCTACTTACATAGGTATCTTTTAAATGAATTATAAATAAAATTTTATAGTATTTTTTAGTTTAAGGGTTAAGTTACTCTTAAAGATAAAAAGTATATACTATACTATAATCTATAAAGGTATATCAAATTGAAATTATATCTAGTAACTAGACTATACCTATCTAAGTATATATCTATCAAGGATTATACTACTAACTACCTAGGCTAGTTAGATACCCCTCCCTACTAAGGGTATTCTAGCTGTCCTAGCCTTACTTCTAGACCTCTAATAAGAACTATCTAATATCTGTTTTAGAAGCCCTACCTTCGCCCTGCGTAAGGCTATAAGCCCTATTTCTTGTATTAAGCTAGTATTACCTGTTTTAGTTAGTTTTGCGATTTAGATAGCTACTATATAGTCTAGGCCTACTTCCACTAGGGAAGAAAGTAAGTAAGTTAAGCACGTACAATTTATACCTATTACCTCTACTTTATATTCTCAACTATCGACTCGAGTATAGTTATTATTACTATTCCTACCTAACTACTATATATTCTATATATAATAG
>PDLN01000022.1:464157-482258 GCA_003369635.1 Coleophoma crateriformis
AGCCTTAGTATACTCCTCGAAGTACTTAATCTATTTTATACCCTTCTTATTATTTATCTAACTATTATTAGTTACTATAGTCTTCTAACTAGGTAAGAATCTATTATTTTTAGACTAAGATCTAAGGTAATTTTATACTATAACGACTATAAATAATAGTATATACTAGCCTTTAAAACTTATACCTTAGATTATAGTAACTTATTCCTAGTTACTAAGTTATAATTTCTTTATTTTTATATATCTATTAAATTTAGTTACGACTATTCTAGTTCTAATTTAACTTATTATAAACCTAGTCTCGTTAAAATTATAAATATCTATATTATAAATTCTATATTTCGTAATTACGTTTTAAATAAATTAAAACTAGTTACGAATAACTTCTAAATCTTTGTACTTAGCTCTCTAGTAGTTGTATTTACGTTAGAAGCGTAGTTTAAACTCTAGGCGATATCTAACAAAGTTAAAGGCCTAACGTATCCTAACACGTAGTATATTATACGTCGTAAAAAGTTAATTAGCTATATCTTTAATAATAGAAAGTCAAGGAGGAAATCCTTTAGTAGCTAGATAGAGGATATACTAAATAAATACTAATTCTTCTAAGTCTGTTATTTTATATGAATTAGCTTAGATTTCGTGTTATAAAGGTATACCGCGTCTTCGTCGACTAAGCTTTTCGTAATTAACTTTAAAGATCTTCCTTGTAGCTTAAAGACTAAGAGTAGAATCGTTTTATAGAGCTTAAAGTACTAGAATAACTTACTTTTCATCGTTTTTTTAAGGTATATTATATTTATAGAGAAATTGTATATTAAACAAAGAAATATCACTAGTACGAAGTTTTAGGACTTTCGCTTAGTTAGGACTTTCGCTTAGTTAGGACTTTCGCTTAGTTAGGACTTTCGCTTAGTTAGGACTTTCGCTATGTATACACGTTAGTCTCTTATATATATATATATATATAGACGCTACCTATATACTTAGAGGTAGACTTAGACTTAGGCTTAAAAAAAAATCTAGGTTATATAAGGGTATGTCATTCTTAATCTACTTCTAGAGGTTATTAATAGGTATTGTCGTCTATAGCCTATTTCGAGAGTAAGAAACTAGGTTCACGTACTTTGTAATGATAGAACAAGGTAATCTACTTGAGAGCTAACATCTAAGGTAGTATCAAATATATAGGAGGAATCTAAAGCTGTGATTGTTCTTGGTTGCTAGGTAATTAAAACAATCAATCCAGAAAACCACACATTGCTAGAACTACAATATCCGAGGGCTGTTCTCCATTTACATCTTTGATATAACCGAGCATGCCATTCCCAACTTTAGTGAATGCCACTGCAGCCTCGCTAGGATTGTCATTCGGAGTGTACCAGGATACAGTACTGACCTTTCTACGTGCTTCACATAAATGGCCTTTGGGCTGTATACAGGAGGGAGCCTGTTTGTCAAGTGATCGCTGACAGCATTTGAGTGTAAACTGACAGTCGTCCGGTGATACGATGTCATCTCCTAGGGGAGGCCAAGTTTGGCAAAGAAGCCATTGAGCTGGCTGACGGACACTAAGCTGCTGAAACAACCAGCTAGAACAACTACTGTATAGTACCCTCTATGACGTGCTCGCAGACCTTTCTCTGGCTTGTAAGTGCACACTATCAAGAAGGAGAATGATAGATGGAGGAGGGCACTGGTTCAGTATACTAAAGGCGTCCTATTGCGTCGTTGCCCGCTCTATGTTAGCCTTTGAAGCGATAAGCGGAATAAGGCTTCCATGAATAGTATCAACCAGAGACTCTTCTTCGAGGTATAACACAGAGGCACGACAGCTTACTACCTCGGTCCTGGCCATCGTCGTTTGTGAAGAGCTTGTCACAATATCCTTAAACTAGGCCTCATCCGCTACCTCGTGGATTACCTGCTTTGCCGCTGAGTCGGCATCGCCACTTAACTCTCTCTTGGGATCTGCCATAGCTCAACACATAGCCCATGGGTTTTCCATCGCTCCACCTCGCCCAGTAAAGATTCCAACAGGTCCTTGTTCTTGGCAGAGCTGCCAGGTACGCGTATTCCACCCGTTGCGCATCCAGCCTCTGACCCAGCCGGCAGCGCGGTCAACCACATAGGACGACTCGGTTGCCCTCTTTCAAACAGCCACAGAGGCGCAGCGCAGCGATGGCTGCGGTCCCTTCATCTCGAGCCGGCCGCACAATACCCAGGAACTGCTCTCATGAGAATTAGGCGGTCCGTACACAACTGCTTAGCTTGCCCGTGCTTCTGGCTGCCCCTTGTTCGCGCACACGCCGTCGATATACACGAGCACCTTTCTTGGGTTACTACGGCAGACAAATCGTATTGCCTCATAGCGACCGACTGATGTCGAAGGGAAGAATTCAGCTGGTCCGGACGTCCGTAACGGAGGCTCGAATTTTGATGGAATAATTTGTCCGGTGCCTCGTCTTATCTCCGTGGCCTCTGTGGTCTCTGCTAGGCTATTCTTGGGGGGGGGGGGTCTACCTTCGTAAATACGGGTGAGTTTCCATGTCTTTGAGTGAATCATCAAGATAGCGTCTTCGGTCTCCTGCTAATCACGTCTATATATATTTGCAGAGCTAGGTTCGCCTCCTCAATAGATCTGCGGCAATAGTTTGGTGGTGGAGATTGGGGTTTGTCCGCTTTATTTACCAAAGCTTCCCAGAAGTGTGAATTCGTATCGTTTACCACTTGATAGAGGCTGCGATACTGGCAATCCATTGCTTCAACCACGGCTGAGAGATCTGACAGGTCAAGGCTTCGTGTTTTCTCTCGTACAAGTGTTCCCACCGGCCGATTCAGCTCGGCATATAGGTCGTTGGACTCGTAGCCAAGTTCCAAGTCTATAAATGGTGTAAGGTCGAGGCACAGGTGCAACTTGAGAAGGGTGAGGGCAATAAGGTGGGAGAGCTTGTCCTATCTGGGGAGACCATGTCGATAGGCTCGAAGGCGTCGGCGCCGCGGATATCCGGTTATAGCAGTGTTATATCACCCCAGTCATAGTGGCTCTCACCGTTAATCATGGCCCACCACTAGAGAAAGTCATAACACTCCTGCTCTCGACCAGGTCGCAATAGAAGGTTGGGAATGATTTCTACACACCCAAGTTGTCGCTTCGGCATAGGCGTAGCATATCAGTGAAGTGCCCAAGCGCCCTTTCGATGGCGCGTACCGTATGAACACGGAGCAGTACTATCACAGTAGCAAACTGCGCCCTTATATAGTCGCGTGTTCCTATGACACTCCAGAAGTATCCCCCAGCGGTGTTGAAGACATCTGCTAGCATAAAGAGCCCATCACCGGGGTCGGCTCGAAGTGCGGCCTCCTCCTGTTTCAGGACTTCGCGGCTCTTCCCAATAGCGATACAGTTGACTTGTGCTTCCGTCGGTGAACCGACTAGTGTATAGTACCGTAATAGCTAACTACTTTGTAGCTGCCGCATTGCAATAGTCGGATTGTGTCTGCGCAGAAGGCACATCTCTACGGCGCTAGGTCGTATAGAATGATGCTGTCTGAAGACGTGTCTTCTTAAGCATAAAGGTCGAAGTTGTCCTCCATAGTAGTCGAGGTACCGAGAGAGACAGCTAGTATTTGAAGGGCCTAATGTTTGGACGAGCGAAGAAACGGAAAATGTACCGACTGACGACAACACATATATCGAGTAAGTCATGTGTTTGGCCCACACATCACCACCCAAGAGTTAAGTCATAGTCGATTTCAGAATCCTCGATTCGTATAAGAATTTGTGAGATTTAGCTCCGATGACATGATCAAATATTCTAACTAGCCTGGAGAGCTTATTGGAAGCTTTCAAATTGGATTGTATATATCAATGATGAAAGCCTTAGGCAGTAGTTGCTTTGCAATCAAGCCAAAGCAGTATGAATACTTAGAATTCTATGTAAAAAAAAAAGCAATAAAATGAGGCCATCCAGAACTTTGATGTTGATTTCCCAAATTAACATCTAGCAGAATCTCTCACAAGTCCTAGCTACCTACCCGAACGACACTAGACCCCTTTATGAAATAACTCATTATGAACGAAGAAGAGATCTACTATAGGTAGGACAGACTATATACGGGCCTATAAACTCCTTTTATCCTCCAAGAGAGCCCTTACATAAGAGGTAGGCGTCTAATTGATAGCTGCGGACAGTGAATTCATGCCTGGTGTCAGGTGCCAGTGACCATGGCTCTGACATGTCATGTGACATAAGCCCTGCGCATGGCCAACAAGCTAACAAGGTCGATTATGAGGCCGTGTGGAACACTGGTGAAGCTGTTGGACTGGCGCCTTACGCTAATGTCAGCTGCGGATACTGAGTTCATCCCTGACGGGCCTGATTCTCCCCTAATTCTAACGTCAGCTAGCCTGATTATCTTCTACAATACTCTGAGGATAAACAAACCCCTGCCTGGTCGTTCGCTTCAAGAGAATTTGGCCAATAAGTTGTTAACATCGTACTCGGCGGGATTACAGGCCATGGGTTTGTTTATCCCAACTGTGATGTAGATCTAACGTCAGCTTCGTCGTATCATTCCCCATATAACCCAAAACAGTACGAGACATAACCGAAAGCTATTGGACTGAGCTTTACACTAGTGTCAGCTGTGGATACTAAATTCATACCTAACCCGATTGTCTTCTAGTTCTAACGTCAGCTTCGTCTTATATTATTCCCTATAAAACCCAAAACAGTACGAGACATAACTTTTGTATTTTCTAACAAAATTGTCTTACCAAGCAAATAACTACTCTGTATGCAGCATGGAAGTCTCGAATAAAACAGACATCGTCGTGGACTATCTAGTGGTCGGGGCAGGAGCCAGTGGACTTAGCTTCGTGGACGAGCTCCTAACCCGAACCTCAGCGAGCATACTGATTGTCGACAAACGAGACCGACCAGGCGGACACTGGGTCGATTCTTATCCTTACGTTAGACTCCACCAACCGGCAAATCAGTATGGAGTAGAGTCAAAAGAGCTCTCGAATGGTCGCATAGACGAGCGTGGCCTAAACAAAGGCCTCTCTGACCTTGCATCTGGAGTGGAGATTGAAGCATATTTCCACACCCTGATGAGGGACACATTTCTCCCTTCAGGTCGTGTGACTTTCTTACCTTCGACAGAATTCCTGCCAGATGGTACACTTCGGAGGGGACCCTCGGGCCAGATTTTGACGGTACAGATCAAGAAAAGGCTCGTCGATGCTTCGTACTACACTAATGTCATCCCACTGAATCATATGCGCCCCTTCGCTGTTGAAAACGTCACGTGCACTCCACCAAACCATCTCCCCAACGTTGCAAAGGACTTCACCAACTTCACTGTTCTTGGAGCTGGCAAAACTGCCATGGATACCTGTCTGTGGCTTCTCGAACAAGATGTCGACCCCGCGCGCATACGCTGGATCATTCCCGCCGACTACTGGTTCTTCAATCGTGCTAATATCCAAGGCAGTCTAGAATTCTTCGAGGAATCTATCGATGGTTTCGCTGGGATGTTCGAGAGCATCTCTGAAGCCAGAAACGCTAGCGATTTTACCCTTGGATGCGAGAGGGCCGGAGTATGGATGCGTCTGGATCCAACCATCGAGCCAAAGCAGTTCCATGCAGCAACCTTAGCGCCACGAGAGGTCGAGGAGCTACGCCGCATACAAGATATCGTCCGAAAAGGACATGTAACAAAGATTGAGGCGCATCAGATCACGCTTACGCATGGCATAGTCGAAGCCAAACCTGATTCTCTGTACATCGATTGTACGGCAAGTTGTTTGCCAAATAAACCTTCCGTGCCTGTTTTCCAGCCGGGCAAGATCGTCCTCCAAATGGTTCGGTATCCCCTAATTCCATTCAGTTGTGCGAAGATCGCATTCTTGGAGTCTCTAGCGATGCAGGATGAGGAGAGAAACACCTTCACTACACCGATAAGATTTACTAAGAACATCGATGGTTTTATTCCCGCCTTCGGCATAAATCTAGAAAATACTGCCCGGGAAAAGCAACACCCGCTGCTACAAAATTGGCTATGGCAATCGCGCCTTGACACTTTTAATAGATTGGAAGCTGCGATTAAGCCAGAAGACACGGAAAAGCTTGCGCAGTTAGGGCGCCTACAGACCAGCTTTATGGCAGCTTACAGTAACATGCCTAAGCTTATGTCTTCTCTTGAGAGCAGCGCCACATATTAAGAGTCTGGGGGATTTTTCTTGTTAAATGCAATAAATTGAACCAGGATTTCCATAAAACAACCATGACGTAGCGGACCAGGACCTCTGATTGCTTGGTTAGAGGTCATAAAGTTATTTCTTTTTTTCTTTGGAAATCTCCATAGTCCTTTCAGCTGTCTAAGCGCTATGTAGATGTAACCATAGATACAGATATAGTGAACAGTATCTGCGAGCTGCCAACTAAGCCAAGCCTAGAATGCCTTAGGATTTACACGAAAACTCCTATTATCTCTATTGCTTTGCTTCGATATGATGTAATAGCGTATTAGCCCTCGCAAGGGCTTAATTGTTACTCTCTACACGGGTTCTTTCTTTGATAGTGTGTAGATCTCCTAGGTTCAGCGACACCCGTAGGGGCTACGATATCCAAGTACCTTGCTCTAAATGACTGTTATGCCAAGAGTCACAGGTATTACCTACTAATAAGCTGTAATACTCCCTTACTTTATACCTACCTCTCTGTACATACCTCCAGGGCGCCTCATAGTTGCTTGTCTGTATTGGTGGAGATGCACGAAGCTGTTAACCCCTAGCCTAGCGATTCTCTTATCGTGAATAGAGTGTTATATCAACACAAGCTTAACGCGCGACGTGACTTTTTGCTCGTGTTGTCCTTGAATTTGACTTGGTACCTATAGTATATAAGGACAGCTCGTAATTCGAGGGGAAGGTCCCTTGAATTGTCCATTCGTTGACTCAATCTTGGCTCTATACATAGTACAACACGCTGCTATAGGTTCGTAGGGGATATCGCGTACAGCTGTCAACCATCTATCTAAGTACACTCTCATCTACGAGCTTTATAGAATTGGTAGTTATTTAGAAAGATCCATAAATACTACCCGGAATCAAGAAATCTACTATTATGGTAACATACTATTGAGAAATATCTCGAGTCGATAATATATCTTAACCTTGATCTGGAGCTCTATAAAAGATGATAGCTAGATAGGGGGATCATATGTATATATAAGTAAATTAGCTTTCAGGATCCGTATATCTCAAATTTACTCGCTAAACTTAAATTAATAATTCCATTGAGAGCTCGGTCAAAGACAATGGCTCTAACGATACCTAACAACCTAAAATCAAACCCCAAATACGTAGACAAACGTCTTGAATGGGCTGTACCCTACAAAAATGTTATAGCTGAATAATAGGAATCTATTAAATAGTTAGAAACACTTTGCACTTGCCCTGGTCAAGTTGCAATGTTTGTGATTCTGGAGGCGTAAGAGGCCAACGGGCTGTTTGTGCCCCAGTGCTTAACGCCAATGACCAGGGTGCATTTTTCGGGGTATTAGATAGATCAAGCAACTATCCCCATTCCAACATCCCAAATTTCTGGTTACAAGTCTAGCACACTTACACCACTGTCATGACGAATTCTGAGGCGATGTTTTTGGAAAAGCTGTTATATTGCACAAATGACCCAGGAGCTAGAGGCAATCATCGATGAATTTTGACCATTACGTCCAGTAGTGCGTTAGTCCGACGAAACAGAGAATTGGCCCAACCAGAAAGCTGTCAATGAGATCTTTGAAACCTTGGACACCTTGCCATTAGAAAGAGATCTATATCTGTTAAACTACTGACGCCCTGAGCATGTTCACGGAAAATACAGAAAGAGATTAAGAACTCCATCCGTCCTACTAATTATCATGTGCACTAGCTTCTCGAAGTTACTGCTAAAGCACCGCCCTAACGCCAAAACCCGCTGTTGACTCTTTTTGCTGCAGCGGCGGTGCTGACTATTGCCCATGACAAGCTCAAAGGTCATGAAAGAGATTATTTACATTGATTGTTCCAAGTTTTCAAGAATGATAAGGAGGCTCACTATGACGATGCTCTATGCGACAATGAAGAGAATTAACTGGTAATACCTCTCCAAGACGACGAAGGTGGCCATCTTGATTGTTGATAAAAGCTCTCCAGTACGATAAGAAGGGATAACTTTGTCAACTGCTCAAAGCTTTTTGTGACGACAAAGAAGGCCGACTACATAAGTGGTTCGAAGCTGTCCTCAGCCAGAGACATAGGTACGGTATCTTCGTGAATTCAACCCTCTTCGGGATCTTCAAGCTGCGAGAGCGAGTAAGAATGACTGAAAGTCTAGCTTTCTCTATGTAGAATTGTACTTCACGTTTTCCAAGCTACAGGATATATGGCGGGTGTCATTTCTCGAGCCGCGAGTCACGCCAATAGACATATCTCGGGAGGTGTTCACCTCAAGATCAGCATTGGGATGTGTTGTTTCAAAGGTGCCTGTGAAGCTCATCTCTATGACAAACGCTCAGCCGGAATATTTCCGATGTTGTATTTCGACTATGAGTAAGCGAGGCTTTTCCGAGCTTCTTTTGGACTGGCGGGCACGAAAGTTGTTACCTGGATATTGCTTTTGGTCAAGAGAGGTCTGGCATGTATACCAGGACGAGACTGTTCAAAAGGGCAAGTACAAAATCAATTTAAGGAGCAACCTTTGAACAACGTCCGGGCGACTGGCATGTAATGGAGATCCGATAAACATCTTCATTCGGTGATACTACTGTTGTCCTCCGGACCTGTCGCACATCGCTAATGCCGGCATTGGCCGGGGAAAGAGCAATAATTGTTATACGCGGTGTTGGATGGCGTCTTATGTATCCACCAGGTTCAGATGAACTCTGGAGGGATCAGTTTATCCAAGTCGGTTCCGGCAAGCTTACGTCATGTTATGAAGGTCATGGGGCCTTTTCATCAAGACGCACACAAGAGTTTGCAAATAGGGATCAAGCTGAGTTTCTCAAACAGGAAGGAAATTCGTTTTGCAATAGTGGGCGCCTTCATAGAGCCTTAAAAGCCTACGAAACGGTACTGACCTTTATCGAAACACGTCCACTTTCAATTTCACTCATCACTCTCAAAGCTTAGAGACTTTCCAATCTTATACATGTGGTGCTCCAAACTACAAATAACGATTACCGCTTTCAACAAGCTTTTTGAAGAAGATAATTAGGGAAAGCACAGAAGCTGCTGTTAGCAGTCAAATGTTGGTCAAGTCGCTGTACCGCTGCGCCCAGGAATTCGCCTTTCTTGATAATAATCTTGAGATGGCGTTTGCCTGTCTACAATGGTGTGAGTCGTATAATAGGAATCATGTGGAGCTTCAAAAACTACGATATGAACTTGAGAGAAGAGCTACTATATGTAGTCTAGAATTTGTAGGCTAAGCTGCTTGAGCTCTTCTCCTTTCATACCTTAAAATATAAAACTTCACCAACGATATTACCTCTTCTAATTCCCTCCCGTCTGTCGGTCCCTCCCCCTTCTCATCAGCACTTTACTCCGCCTAGACCTGATTTCAACCCCGCATTCTCTTATTTCAATTCCAGATCCACACATCGTTTTCATTATCTCCGTTGCGGCAAAGGTATCTGACAAGCAGTGTATGAGTGTCTTGGTACAGGATGCAGGGCGAGGGGAAAGGTGGACAACGAGATTGCGATGATGGGGAAGATGAGGATGGTGATGCGTTTTGGTCAATTGTAAATTGATTCTCTCTAGTTGTTTTAAGGAAAGGTGCTGGCCAGGAGATGGGAGTAGCGGGTCTCTCATGATCGAGGACACGGAACGATGAAGTTAATTGATGACTGCGCCGAGAGTTGTCAACCAAGTCAATTAGTTGGGAACAATTTCTGGTAAATGTCTTTTGTCATATGTTTGATTTGAAGAACCCGAATGGATGCATTAGTGGTTTACGGAGATGAACTTTTCAAGCGCAATATCAGATGAATGCCAATGTGATACTATCGGCCCACTTTGCCGTACGACGGCAAGTGGGCTACCAAGAAATAACACCATATGCTCGGGCCTCGGAGATAGTTTCTGACCTTTTCAGGCGGGCTTCCACTTTTCAAACTTGTGGAGCTTTCATTTATTTTCTAAAAGCTTGTCTTCTTGTGGGCACCGGTACTATGTAGCACTGGTCTGTTGGGGCAGAATGCCCCGGGTATCATGCTTCTTCAGGTAAAAGCTTTTGGGGCGCCAGTCCCGAATCCGCCTCAATTACTTGGGCGACGGGTCAGGTGAGAGTGCCCTCAAGCTTTGGTATGAGGAGAAAAGTTCTCCCGTGATGCCATGCCAGCCCGGAGCGCCTATTAGGTAGGTGCGACTCGTAGTAGAGTTGTCTCGTTCAGCTATATAACTGCATATGTGTAAGAGGGGTGGGCAGGAAAAGCGTATGATTTGAAAGTGAAAGCGGGAAAACAGATGAGGAATGAATGTGTGAGCGAGTTTCACTTCTTATATAGTCAGTCCTCCTGTGCTTAGACGTCCTCCACGCATTTGACTAACGCAAATCCAACGTTGCCGCCGTTAACACAGAGGACTTGATTCTGATACCAAGGGATGGCTTGTTAGGGTATGTGTCATCGCGGGTATAAGACTGTGCTAGACTTAACGACGCCGTCGTTCTCACTACAGAAGGTCGCTCGTTTGCATATTACAATCAATTGAACAAGTATGAATGTGCTCAAGGCTAGCTAGGCCAGCAACATAGATGACTTTCCAAGTAAAAAGTGGTCGAAAAATCTCAAATCCAGTCTAAGCATCTCTCCGAGGCTCGTCTGCGATCCATTTTCAATCCACGGGCCATCAGAAGCTGGTTGCATTATCCATGCATGCAGCGCTGTTGACTGCGGCCTTGGATTTCTGATAGCACGGGAAAGTCAGTATGCTGTCCATATATTTCGAGTCAGTGTGGTCACAAATGCCTACTGTTCACGAGTTCTACTGGTGGCCTGATCCTCTGGCTGGGAGTTGCATTCAGTCTTGGCTGTCGGACTGGCGTGATCCAAGTTGGATGTGAGCAAGGATTTGCTCGATCCCGAGATCCCAAGGGTCGCTTGGTTCGAACGGGTTGACATTGCAACGACCCTGGCTGCTGAACTCCGTAGTGATGATGGAAGTGGGAGATGGGAGAAATGATAAGTACGAACACTCCATGAGCATCGATTTTGGATCGTTATAAATTTACCAGAATTGCTCGAAGGACTGATTTCCGCCTCAGGAAATAGGATCTACTCATTGGGTAACGCTCAATTGAAGGACTGCCAAGACCTGGTGTATACGTTTGGAGAACATTGGTATTATAGTCACCATGTGTAAGCCAGGATGGATCAGAGTCGTAAACTTTCCGCTTACATGATCACCGAGGCGGAAAAGGAATGCGCAGCCGCCGGTCTGGTTGGCAACGCGATGTTGCAGTGTCTCCTAGATTTCTTTCGAACCGTTCCGCGTCTTGGGATGGAGAAAGAGAACCGCGCAGGTCGAGGTCGGCCCAAGGATGAAAAGGTGCTATGAAATACTAATGATATGTTCCTGTTGTTATGAATTGAATACCCCAAGATCGTGTTCTAAACCTTAACGTGCGCCACAAGCGAATGGTACACACAAGCGAATGGTACAGTTTTCACATGACTAGTATATAAAACTACAAATAACTCTATAACTAGAACTCCAAATAACTATTCCTTTATAGCCTCTATATCGTACGAAGTAATATTATTAGCCTAGCAGGTTCTTCTATTATAACCAGTCTCTCCGTAGGCTCTATAGCGCCGATCATATAACTCGCCCTACTTTTCCCTCCTCTTATTTTAACCTTACTCTATTAAAATTTAGGTCTAAATTACTTTCTCTACCTCTAATACTTGGACCTCTTCTATACTTAGACTCCCTCCTTRTTATAGTACCTTTCTTTTTGTCTTACGGCGATAGCTTAGTTCTTTATTTRTAGCTTAAAGTCTTATAAGCTCTACCTTAATAAGTATAAGTTTATACTTAATTTTACTTATACTTTTCTATAATCTATTTACAAAGTCTAAAATTAGAGTTAGAGAGCTACTATAATATCGTACGATCCTACTCTTAATAAGAGTTACTTATTTAACTACCTCTTTAGTTGTCTATAGTATTTTATAGATCTATAAATAAAAGGTTAATAGATACAAGCTTTTAGGTATTAGAGTTAGTAATCGAATATCTAGCTATAATAGGACCTTTTCTAGGTTATACGGTATAAGGCTAGCTCCTCTAAAACCTCCTTAGATATTCTCTAGAGTAAAGATAGCTTTAAATACCTAGATAAATACTAGTATAAATACTTCCTTTAAAATATATAAAATTCGGTTATATATTATATCTTTAATTTAGTAACTATATAATTTTTTTAAGGGTCTAAAATAACCTATATCTAAAAGCTAGAGTAGGTAAGATAAATAAGTAGGTATTATAGTAAGGAATTTATAGCTTTTATTTTTAAAGGAATTATATAATAGGAGAAACGTTATTCTATCCTAGCTAAGCTTATTATATAGTATTTAAATAATAGACTTACAAAATTATAAAAGATAACGAGAAACTAGATACTACTTTAGAAGGGATTCTATAGTTTAGATTATAAAGCCTTTAAAAGCCTAATTAAATATCCTTTTATCTATTCTTTAATAATTATCGTATATTATCTATCTTTTATTTATATTAGTATTAGATAGGCTTAAATAAACCTATACTTATATAGTACTCCTTATATTCCCCTTTATATTAGTAATTATTATAAGGGGTTAAATAACCCTTTAATTTAGGAGGTATTTATTAAGTCTATCTAATACTACTATATTATTTTAGTTATCTATAATTATTTTTTAAAGAGTACCTTAAAGGTCGTTATTTCGATAAGTAGATATTAGCGATTAAGCTATAGTTAGTATATAGGAATACTATAAGTAACCTACGATATCTTATAATTTATAGGAAGGAGGGTATCGTAATTTAGTCTATAGAGATTATAATTACCGAGTATCGATATTAAAAGAAAAGTATAAATACCTTATATTAGTAGTAAATCTTATAAAAGTAATAAGATATATATATATAGAGTAGTACTACTAGGATATAATATTTAGTATTATTATACTATATCTCTTTTAGGTTTTTATCGATTATAAAGCTATTATAGAAAGGTTCTTTTTAACCTTACTTCTACTTTTCTTTTTAGTAATATAGTTAAAAGCTAACTAGTATTTTAATATATAAGATAAGAGGTACTACTAGGGTATTATCTAAGGAGGATAACAAGGAAAAAGAAGTTAAAGAAAATTTTAGAAGTTAGTAAGAACGATTAATAAGGATATAGCTCTTTATTATTAAAGTTAAAAAGCTTAAATAATATCTATAAGAGATAGCTCTTAAGATTAGGACTTAATTAGAAGTCTATATAATATATTATTTTAGTACTAATAGTAGTTAGTATTATTTAATTAGTTACTACCTTATACTAAAAAGGCTACTAAGTATAATAATATTAGTATAGAGCTAAAGGTAATACTACTTATATTAGAAAGGAGTTCTAATAAAAATAATACTATAAAGGTTCTAAGGGTATCTTATATAAAAACCTTTTAATTTTAATTAACCTTACTAATTATACTATTATTAGAATCTTAAAGAGCTTTTTATTTTTAAGGATATAATATTATAAAGTTTCTTAAACGATATAAGGAATTATATAATACTTATTATTATCTACCGTTATAAAAACTTATAAGGATTTCTTTTTATTATTAGCTAGAGATTAGATAGTATATTAAAGTTATAAATGAATTCCTTATTTAAGACTAGGCTAGGTTAAAAGTAGCCTTAAAAGTAAAGTATCGTACTACGGATATCTAATAATAACGAATATCTAAAGTCTTTTTTTTAGTATTAGCTAAGAAGGAATATATAGAATTAAATAACTTATAAAATTATATATGTTAATTTCGATATATTTTATAAACTTTAAAGGAGAGAAGCTAGTTTAATAATTTTATATAATTACTTTAGTATTTATAAGGCCTTCCTACTAGAACTAAGTAGAAAGTTATTTGTAAAGGCGATATTAATACTTAGGACTTTACTACTATACTTTTTAAAAGGATAATAGAGATAGTACTTAAGGAATACTAGGCTAGGGAAATTAAAGAGGATTTTTAGAAGTAAAGTAATATAGACTAGAATAAAGAGTTTAAACGTTTTATAGATTACTTTAAGATATCTATCGTTCCTCTTACTTCGTAAGTACTAAATTAGTTAACGAGGTATCCTTTAATAGTATAAAAGCTACTTAGTATAAGGAATAAAGAAATCGATACTTTAGCTAAAAAGATAAAGAATATAGATATTTTTATAAATTAGCTCTAAGATCGAATAAATCTATAAAAAGTAAAGTTAGCTTTAAATATAAGTTCTAGCGAAACTAGGAATTTTAATTAAGTAGAAGGAGGAGCTTTTAATAATAATATTAAATACTTTTATTACTTCGTATAAAGGTATAAAGCTAGCTTACCCGAATACTAAAAATAAAAGGAAGATAAAGTAATAAAGAAAGCTTACCTAGGTAAAAATAATCGAATTAAATTAAGACCTATTAGTAGAGGAGGCCCTAAGTTTAGCTTTTTAGACTAGAGTCGCCCTTAAGTAGACTAGTTATATAAGTATTAAGAGAATTCAAAATTTAATATAAAGGTCCTTTTAGTAAAAAAGGATAAGAATAATAATTATAAAGGTAGTAAAATCTTATAAGAAAAAGTATTAAACGAAGATAAATAGTTTATACCTCTTTTAGTATATATAGTTACTCGTAGTTAAACTCGAAATAACTATAAGGACTCTAGAAGTTATAAGTTACCTAAAGTAAAAGAATAACTATAGAAATAAACTAAAAAAGAGAAGGAGTATTTAACTCCGAAAGTACTATAGTCTAGAAATTAGAAGCTTATCTTAGTTAAAGGAGATATAGAAATAATAGATCTAGATTCGTTTAATAAGGAGGTTCCTATACCAAAGCTAAATCCTATTAAAGTCGAAAAGAAGGTTAAATTTAARGAAGAACCTAAGGAYATCRAAAAGCCTTAGATAAAGTARCTACTAAAGATTCTAAAGTAAGAAGGTTYTATARTYRTAAGTAAATACTAACYRATTTAAAAGTATTCGAATCTYTTAAGGTAGTAAGCYRATCYTATTAAATTAYTAAATAAGCTATTAGATAATAAGATATAAGGTATTACTAGACGAGAATTAATTAGAAATTCCCTAGACCTATAAAAGCTCTTATTTAAAAGGTTACCTAAAAGTATAAAGAGTATTATTTCTAAGGATTTTTAAGGCTTTTAAACTTAAGTCTTTAGTATACGAGATTAGCTTTATTATACTATAAATAATTTATATATAATAATAACTATTAGATCCGGAACGAAGGATACTTTTATAGATACTAGAGTAGAGCTAAATATTATTAAAAAAGAAGTAGTTTTAGCTTTAAATATTCTTATAATAGAAAACCTAAAAATAGTAATATATAGAATTATAAGTCTACTAGTATTATTTATTAGTATATATAAGAATATACTAATAAATATTAGAGGAGTTAATAGTAGATAATATTTATTTATTATAAAAGGTATAAGAAATAATATAATTCTTAGATAACTATTTATTTAAGCTACGAATTTATCGTTTAACTATAATAACTAAGGAGGCTATTAAATAACTCGACTTAGTAATTCCGAACGAACGAGAAAAGTCTCTATTCGAGTTACTAGAATAGGTAATAAGCCTAGGAAGACTTAGAGAGAATTATTTCCTAAGAGCCTTATTTTAGATAATAAAGATTCTATATACGATTTAGGAAAAGACTAAGAGGGCGAGGGTACTATAATTCTATTATATAATTATTATTTTTAAAAGTATATTTTATTTTAGTTATAAATACTAGGAAGCTAAAGTATTATTTATTATAAAGAAATTAGTTAAAATTATCGAAATTAGAGTTTAAGGGTTTTATACTACTTTATAGATTTCCGTATTTAACTAGTAGAATATAAGGTCTAAGGGTACTAAGGATCCTACCGAGTTATATAATATACTAGTAAGATAAATAGTACCTACGATAGTATTTTTAAGACTAATTAAAGTATATAATACTTAGAAATACTATAAATATTATTAAAATTTTATAGAGTTTTATACTAGATAAATTAAGGAGTATTTTTAAATTAACTAAGTAAGATAAACTAGACCTTAAAGAATTATTATAGATTAAGAAACGATATCGGAAGCCTAGAAATATTAAAGTATATATATAGACTTTATATAAACGAAGAAACAAGAAAGTTAAGTTTATAGATTATAGTATTTCGGATAGAACTAAGCTTAGAGGTACTCGATATTAGATAGATAAAGTTATAAAAACTAAAAAATAAACGGAGATAAGATTATATAATTACTAGATTACTTTAAAGTTTTTAAGAATTATACGAGGATTACGATTAATACTAGAGTAAATTAAGAACCTTATAATTAGGATAAGTATTATATTACAAGAAAGAAAGGTTCTAATAAAATTATTATATATAAGAGAAGCCTATATTATATTTAACTTTAAAGAAATAAGATTACTACGTTTTAAAGTAGTACCTTTATAAGAAATACGGATAATTCTATATATAGTATAGTAGACCTTAGACTACCCTATTCCGAAAGCCTTAAAATCTAATACTATTATTATAATTCGTAAATAATATAAGAAAGGAACTATTAAACCTATATACGGACCTTACTATAATCCTTAGTTTTTAATAGCTAAGAATAAAAGAGGTTATCGACTAATAAATAATATTTAATAAACGAATAAAGTTACGATACGAGATATTCTATTACCTCTATTAGTAAACGAATTTTTAAAAGAATTTATAAGATATTAGTTAACTTACTTACTTAATTTTATTTCCGGATATAACTAGGTTCCTTTAGTAATTATAAGCTAAGATTTAATAGTATTTATAATACCTCTAAGACTTTTTAAGTTTATAAGAATTATATAAGGTAATACTAATTCTATAGTATAATTTTATAAGATTATAAATATAATTCTAGAACCCTTAATTTTAGATTATAATATACTATATTTTAACGATATAAGAGTTAAAGGTCCTTACTTAAATTACGGAAATAAAAAAGTTATACCTAGAATATAATAATTTATTTTAGAAACTATATAAAATCTAGATTAAATATTTTATATAATTAAAAGATTAAGGTATACGATTAACCTAAAGTTAAGGTTCTTAGTAAATAAGATAAAGATAGTTAGTTATATCTATAGTATAGAAGATAGATCGTTAGCTATAATAAAGATTATTAAAATCCTAGATTAGAAAGAGCTATAAAATTTAATAAATATTAGAGCTTTCTTAGGAATATACGTATATTTCTATATTTAGATTAAATACTTTATTATAATTATATAGTATATTTACTAGTTATTTAAGAAGGGAGTTAAATTTTATTAGGATTAGAAATATATTAATGTTATAAGTTAATTAAAAGTAACTTTAATAATAGCTTTAGCTTTAATTAAAATAGACTATTTAGAAGGTATAGGAGAGTATATTTATAAAATAGATTCTTTAAGAGTAAGGTAAGGTAGATTTATATACTAGGTTAAAGAAGGTAAATAATACCTTATATAATTCGAAAGTAGAATATAGAATAAAGCTAAACGAGTTTATAATACTATAAAGCTAGAATACTAAGCTATTTTAAAAGCTTTAAAGAAATTTAGATTTTACTTATATAAAGCTAATTTTATTTTAGAAACTAATACTAATATCTTAGTTACTTAGTTAAATCGAATAATAAATGATATCCCTAGAGCCTTAGTTACTAGATAGCTTACTTAGATATAATTATTTGATTTTAAAGTATAATATATTAAAGGCTATATAAATAAAGCTATAGATAGACTTTCGAGGAG